>CAXAJV010001247.1:1200000-1800000 GCA_963969225.1 Xylocopa violacea
ACATCATTAACGTAATATAACCTAACCTGACCAAACCTAACATCTCGGCGGTAAGATTTAACAACATTCCTGGCGAGTTGGCCTCTACGTCTCCGTTTGACCTTCATATACATCAATAACGTAATATAACGTAACCTAACCCAACCTATCATCTCGGCGGTAATATTTGACAACATTCCTGGCGAGTTGGCATCTACGTCTCCCTGGGATCTTTATATACTTCATTAACGTAATATAACCTAACCTAACCCAACCCAACATTTCGGCGGTAATGTTTGACAACATTCCTGGCGAGTTGGCCTCTACGTCTCCGTTCGACCTTCATATACATCAATAACGTAATATAACGTAACCTAACCCAACCCAACATTTCGGCGGTAATATTTGACAACATTCCTGGCGAGTTAGCCTCTACGTCTCCGTTTGACCTTCATATACATCAATAACGTAATATAACGTAACCTAATCCAACCTATCATCTCGGCGGTAATATTTGACAACATTCCTGGCGAGTTGGCCTCTACGTCTCCGTGTAACCCTCATATACATCAATAACGTAATATAACGTAAACTAACCCCACCTATCATCGCGGCGGTAATATTTGACAACATTCCTGGCGAGTTGGCATCTACGTCTCCCTGGGATCTTTATATACATCATTAACGTAATATAGCCTAACCTAACCCAACCTAACATCTCGGCGGTAATATTTGACAACATTCCTGGCGAGTTGGCCTCTACGTCTCCATGTAACCCTCATATATATCAATAACGTAATATAACGTAACCTAACCCAACCTATCATCTCGGCGGTAATATTTGACAACATTCCTGGCGAGTTGGCATCTACGTCTCCGTGTAACCCTCATATACATCAATAACGTAATATAACGTAACCTAACCCCACCTATCATCGCGGCCGTAATATTTGACAACATTCCTGGCGAGTTGGCATCTACGTCTCCCTGGGATCTTTATATACATCATTAACGTAATATAACCTGACCTAACACAACCCAACATTTCGGCGGTAATGTTTGACAACATTCCTGGCGAGTTGGCCTCTACGTCTCCGTGTAACCCTCATATACATCAATAACGTAATATAACGTAACCTAACCCCACCTATCATCGCGGCGGTAATATTTGACAACATTCCTGGCGAGTTGGCATCTACGTCTCCCTGGGATCTTTATATACATCATTAACGTAATATAGCCTAACCTAACCCAACTTAACATCTCGGCGGTAATATTTGACAACATTCCTGGGGAGTTGGCCTCTACGTCTCCGTGTAACCCTCATATACATCATTAACGTAGTATAACGTAACCTAACCCAACCTATCATCTCGGCGGTAATATTCGACAACATTCCTGGCGAGTTGGCATCTACGTCTCCGTGGGACCTTTATACACATCATTAACGTAACCTAACCTAACCTAACCCAACCTGACATCTCAGCGGTAATATTTGACAACATTCCTGGCGAGTTGGCCTCTACGTCTCCATGTAACCCTCATATATATCAATAACGTAATATAACGTAACCTAACCCAACCTATCATCTCGGCGGTAATATTTGACAACATTCCTGGCGAGTTGGCATCTACGTCTCCCTGGGACCTTTATATACATCATTAACGTAGTATAGCCTAACCTAAACCAACCTATCATCTCGGCGGTAATATTTGACAACATTGCTGGCGAGTTGGCCTCTACGTCTCCGTGTAACCCTCATATACATCATTAACGTAGTATAACGTAACCTAACCCAACCTATCATCTCGGCGGTAATATTCGACAACATTCCTGGCGAGTTGGCATCTACGTCTCCGTGGGACCTTTATACACATCATTAACGTAACCTAACGTAACCTAACCCAACCTGACATCTCAGCGGTAATATTTGACAACATTCCTGGCGAGTTGGCCTCTACGTCTCCATGTAACCCTCATATATATCAATAACGTAATATAACGTAACCTAACCCAACCTATCATCTCGGCGGTAATATTTGACAACATTCCTGGCGAGTTGGCATCTACGTCTCCCTGGGACCTTTATATACATCATTAACGTAGTATAGCCTAACCTAAACCAACCTAACATCTCGGCGGTAATATTTGACAACATTGCTGGCGAGTTGGCCTCTACGTCTCCGTGTAACCCTCATATACATCAATAACGTAATATAACGTAACCTAACCCCACCTATCATCGCGGCCGTAATATTTGACAACATTCCTGGCGAGTTGGCATCTACGTCTCCCTGGGATCTTTATATACATCATTAACGTAATATAACCTGACCTAACACAACCCAACATTTCGGCGGTAATGTTTGACAACATTCCTGGCGAGTTGGCCTCTACGTCTCCCTGGGATCTTTATATACATCATTAACGTAGTATAGCCTAACCTAAACCAACCTAACATCTCGGCGGTAATATTTGACAACATTCCTGGGGAGTTGGCCTCTACGTCTCCGTGTAACGCTCATATACATCATTAACGTAGTATAACGTAACCTAACCCAACCTATCATCTCGGCGGTAATATTTGACAACATTCCTGGCGAGTTGGCATGTACGTCTCCCTAGGACCTTTATATACATCATTAACGTAATATAACCTAACCTAACCCAACCCAACATTTCGGCGGTAATATTTGACAACATTCCTGGCGAGTTGGCCTCTACGTCTCCGTGTAACCCTCATATACATCAATAACGTAATATAACGTAACCTAACCCAACCTATCATCTCGGCGGTAATATTTGACAGCATTCCTGGCGAGTTGGCATCTACGTCTCCCTGGGACCTTTATATACATCATTAACGTAATATAGCCTAACCTAACCCAACCTAACATCTCGGCGGTAATATTTGACAACATTCCTGGCGAGTTGGCCTCTACGTCTCCGTTTGACCTTCATATACATCAATAACGTAATATAACGTAACCTAACCCAACCTATCTTCTCGGCGGTAATATTTGACAACATTCCTGGCGAGTTGGCATCTACGTCCCCCTGGGATCTTTATATACTTCATTAACGTAATATAACCTAACCTAACCCAACTTAACATCTCGGCGGTAATATTTAACAACATTCCTGGCGAGTTGGCCTCTACGTCTCCGTTTGACCTTCATATACATCAATAACGTAATATAACGTAACCTAACCCAACCTATCATCTCGGCGGTAATATTTGACAACATTCCTGGCGAGTTGGCATCTACGTCTCCCTGGGACCTTTATATACATCATTAACGTAATATAACCTAACCTAACCCAACCCAACATTTCGGCGGTAATGTTTGACAACATTCCTGGCGAGTTGGACTCTACGTCTCCGTGTAACCCTCATATACATCAGTAACGTAATATAACGTAACCTAACCCCATCTATCATCTCGGCGGTAATATTTGACAACATTCCTGGCGAGTTAGCCTCTACGCCTCCGTGTAACACTCATATACATCAATATCGTAATATAACGTAACCTAACCCAACCTATCATCTCGGCGGTAATATTCGACAACATTCCTGGCGAGTTGGCATCTACGTCTCCGTGGGACCTTTATACACATCATTAACGTAACCTAACCTAACCTAACCCAACCTGACATCTCAGCGGTAATATTTGACAACATTCCTGGCGAGTTGGCCTCTACGTCTCCATGTAACCCTCATATATATCAATAACGTAATATACCGTAACCTAACCCAACCTATCATCTCGGCGGTAATATTTGACAACATTCCTGGCGAGTTGGCATCTACGTCTCCCTGGGACCTTTATATACATCATTAACGTAGTGTAGCCTAACCTAAACCAACCTAACATCTCGGCGGTAATATTTGAAAACATTGCTGGCGAGTTGGCCTCTACGTCTCCGTGTAACCCTCATATACATCATTAACGTAGTATAACGTAACCTAACCCAACCTATCATCTCGGCGGTAATATTCGACAACATTCCTGGCGAGTTGGCATCTACGTCTCCGTGGGACCTTTATACACATCATTAACGTAACCTAACGTAACCTAACCCAACCTGACATCTCAGCGGTAATATTTGACAACATTCCTGGCGAGTTGGCCTCTACGTCTCCATGTAACCCTCATATATATCAATAACGTAATATAACGTAACCTAACCCAACCTATCATCTCGGCGGTAATATTTGACAACATTCCTGGCGAGTTGGCATCTACGTCTCCCTGGGACCTTTATATACATCATTAACGTAGTATAGCCTAACCTAAACCAACCTAACATCTCGGCGGTAATATTTGACAACATTGCTGGCGAGTTGGCCTCTACGTCTCCGTGTAACCCTCATATACATCAATAACGTAATATAACGTAACCTAACCCCACCTATCATCGCGGCCGTAATATTTGACAACATTCCTGGCGAGTTGGCATCTACGTCTCCCTGGGATCTTTATATACATCATTAACGTAATATAACCTGACCTAACACAACCCAACATTTCGGCGGTAATGTTTGACAACATTCCTGGCGAGTTGGCCTCTACGTCTCCCTGGGATCTTTATATACATCATTAACGTAGTATAGCCTAACCTAATCCAACCTAACATCTCGGCGGTAATATTTGACAACATTCCTGGGGAGTTGGCCTCTACGTCTCCGTGTAACGCTCATATACATCATTAACGTAGTATAACGTAACCTAACCCAACCTATCATCTCGGCGGTAATATTTGACAACATTCCTGGCGAGTTGGCCTCTACGTCTCCGTGCAACCCTCATATACATCAATAAAGTAATATAACGTAACCTAACCCAACCTATCATCTCGGCGGTAATATTTGACAACATTCCTGGCGAGTTGGCATGTACGTCTCCCTAGGACCTTTATATACATCATTAACGTAATATAACCTAACCTAACCCAACCCAACATTTCGGCGGTAATATTTGACAACATTCCTGGCGAGTTGGCCTCTACGTCTCCGTGTAACCCTCATATACATCAATAACGTAATATAACGTAACCTAACCCAACCTATCATCTCGGCGGTAATATTTGACAGCATTCCTGGCGAGTTGGCATCTACGTCTCCCTGGGACCTTTATATACATCATTAACGTAATATAACCTAACCTAACCAAACCTAACATCTCGGCGGTAAGATTTAAGAACATTCCTGGCGAGTTGGCCTCTACGTCTCCGTTTGACCTTCATATACATCAATAACGTAATATAACGTAACCTAACCCAACATATCATCTCGGCGGTAATATTTGACAAAATTCCTGGCGAGTTGGCATCTACGTCTCCCTGGGATCTTTATATACATCATTAACGTAATATAACCTAACCTAACCCAACCCAACATTTCGGCGGTAATGTTTGACAACATTCCTGGTCAGTTGGCCTCTGTGTCTCCGAGGAACCTTCATATACATCAATAACGTAATATAACGTAAACTAACCCCACCTATCATGGCGGCGGTAATCTTTGACAACATTCCTGGCGAGTTGGCATGTACGTCTCCCTAGGACCTTTATATGCATCATTAACGTAATATAACCTAACCTAAACCAACCCAACATTTCGGCGGTAATATTTGACAACATTCCTGGCGAGTTGGCCTCTACGTCTCCGTGTAACCCTCATATACATCAATAACGTTATATAACGTAACCTAACCCAACATATCATCTCGGCGGTAATATTTGACAGCATTCCTGGCGAGTTGGCATCTACGTCTCCCTGGGACCTTTATATACATCATTCACGTAATATAGCCTAACCTAACCCAACCTAACATCTCGGCGGTAATATTTGACAACATTCCTGGCGAGTTGGCCTCTACGTCTCCGTTTGACCTTCATATACATCAATAACGTAATATAACGTAACCTAACCCAACCTATCTTCTCGGCGGTAATATTTGACAACATTCCTGGCGAGTTGGCATCTACGTCCCCCTGGGATCTTTATATACTTCATTAACGTAATATAACCTAACCTAACCCAACTTAACATCTCGGCGGTAATATTTAACAACATTCCTGGCGAGTTGGCCTCTACGTCTCCGTTTGACCTTCATATACATCAATAACGTAATATAACGTAACCTAACCCAACCTATCATCTCGGCGGTAATATTTGACAACATTCCTGGCGAGTTGGCATCTACGTCTCCCTGGGATCTTTATATACATCATTAACGTAATATAACCTAACCTAACCCAACCCAACATTTCGGCGGTAATGTTTGACAACATTCCTGGCGAGTTGGACTCTACGTCTCCGTGTAACCCTCATATACATCAGTAACGTAATATAACGTAACCTAACCCCATCTATCATCTCGGCGGTAATATTTGACAACATTCCTGGCGAGTTAGCCTCTACGTCTCCGTTTGACCTTCATATACATCAATAACGTAATATAACGTAACCTAATCCAACCTATCATCTCGGCGGTAATATTTGACAACATTCCTGGCGAGTTGGCATGTACGTCTCCCTAGGACCTTTATATACATCATTAACGTAATATAACCTAACCTAACCCAACCCAACATTTCGGCGGTAATATTTGACAACATTCCTGGCAAGTTGGCCTCTACGCCTCCGTGTAACACTCATATACATCAATAACGTAATATAACGTAACCTAACCCGACCTATCATCTCGGCGGTAATATTTGACAACATTCCTGGCGAGTTGGCATGTACGTCTCCATAGGACCTTTATATACATCATTAACGTAATATAGCCTAACCTAACCCAACTTAACATCTCGGCGGTAATATTTGACAACATTCCTGGGCAGTTGGCCTCTACGTCTCCGTGTAACCCTCATATACATCATTAACGTAGTATAACGTGACCTAACCCAACCTATCATCTCGGCGGTAATATTCGACAACATTCCTGGCGAGTTGGCATCTACGTCTCCGTGGGACCTTTATACACATCATTAATGTAACCTAACCTAACCTAACCCAACCTAACATCTCAGCGGTAATATTTGACAACATTCCTGGCGAGTTGGCCTCTACGTCTCCGTGGGACCATTATATACATCAATAACGTAACATAACGTAACCTAACCCAACCTATAATCTCGGCGGTAATATTTGGCAACATTCCTGGCGAGTTAGCATCTACGTCTCCCTGGGACCTTTATATACATCATTAACGTAATATAACCTAACCTAACCCAACCTAACATCTCGGCGGTAATATTTGACAACATTCGTGGCGAGTTGGCATGTACGTCTCCCTAGGACCTTTATATACATCATTAACGTAATATAACCTAACCTAACACAACCCAACATTTCGGCGGTAATGTTTAACAACATTCCTGGCGAGTTGGCCTCTACGTCTCCGTGTAACCCTCATATACATCAATAAAGTAATATAACGTAACCTAACCCAACCTATCATCTCGGCGGTAATATTTGACAGCATTCCTGGCGAGTTGGCATCTACGTCTCCCTGGGACCTTTATATACATCATTAACGTAATATAGCCTAACCTAACCCAACCTAACATCTCGGCGGTAATATTTGACAACATTCCTGGCGAGTTGGCCTCTACGTCTCCGTTTGACCTTCATATACATCAATAACGTAATATAACGTAACCTAACCCAACCTATCTTCTCGGCGGTAATATTTGACAACATTCCTGGCGAGTTGGCATCTACGTCCCCCTGGGATCTTTATATACTTCATTAACGTAATATAACCTAACCTAACCCAACTTAACATCTCGGCGGTAATATTTAACAACATTCCTGGCGAGTTGGCCTCTACGTCTCCGTTTGACCTTCATATACATCAATAACGTAATATAACGTAACCTAACCCAACCTATCATCTCGGCGGTAATATTTGACAACATTCCTGGCGAGTTGGCATCTACGTCTCCCTGGGACCTTTATATACATCATTAACGTAATATAACCTAACCTAACCCAACCCAACATTTCGGCGGTAATGTTTGACAACATTCCTGGCGAGTTGGACTCTACGTCTCCGTGTAACCCTCATATACATCAGTAACGTAATATAACGTAACCTAACCCCATCTATCATCTCGGCGGTAATATTTGACAACATTCCTGGCGAGTTAGCCTCTACGCCTCCGTGTAACACTCATATACATCAATATCGTAATATAACGTAACCTAACCCAACCTATCATCTCGGCGGTAATATTCGACAACATTCCTGGCGAGTTGGCATCTACGTCTCCGTGGGACCTTTATACACATCATTAACGTAACCTAACCTAACCTAACCCAACCTGACATCTCAGCGGTAATATTTGACAACATTCCTGGCGAGTTGGCCTCTACGTCTCCATGTAACCCTCATATATATCAATAACGTAATATACCGTAACCTAACCCAACCTATCATCTCGGCGGTAATATTTGACAACATTCCTGGCGAGTTGGCATCTACGTCTCCCTGGGACCTTTATATACATCATTAACGTAGTGTAGCCTAACCTAAACCAACCTAACATCTCGGCGGTAATATTTGAAAACATTGCTGGCGAGTTGGCCTCTACGTCTCCGTGTAACCCTCATATACATCATTAACGTAGTATAACGTAACCTAACCCAACCTATCATCTCGGCGGTAATATTCGACAACATTCCTGGCGAGTTGGCATCTACGTCTCCGTGGGACCTTTATACACATCATTAACGTAACCTAACGTAACCTAACCCAACCTGACATCTCAGCGGTAATATTTGACAACATTCCTGGCGAGTTGGCCTCTACGTCTCCATGTAACCCTCATATATATCAATAACGTAATATAACGTAACCTAACCCAACCTATCATCTCGGCGGTAATATTTGACAACATTCCTGGCGAGTTGGCATCTACGTCTCCCTGGGACCTTTATATACATCATTAACGTAGTATAGCCTAACCTAAACCAACCTAACATCTCGGCGGTAATATTTGACAACATTGCTGGCGAGTTGGCCTCTACGTCTCCGTGTAACCCTCATATACATCAATAACGTAATATAACGTAACCTAACCCCACCTATCATCGCGGCCGTAATATTTGACAACATTCCTGGCGAGTTGGCATCTACGTCTCCCTGGGATCTTTATATACATCATTAACGTAATATAACCTGACCTAACACAACCCAACATTTCGGCGGTAATGTTTGACAACATTCCTGGCGAGTTGGCCTCTACGTCTCCCTGGGATCTTTATATACATCATTAACGTAGTATAGCCTAACCTAATCCAACCTAACATCTCGGCGGTAATATTTGACAACATTCCTGGGGAGTTGGCCTCTACGTCTCCGTGTAACGCTCATATACATCATTAACGTAGTATAACGTAACCTAACCCAACCTATCATCTCGGCGGTAATATTTGACAACATTCCTGGCGAGTTGGCCTCTACGTCTCCGTGCAACCCTCATATACATCAATAAAGTAATATAACGTAACCTAACCCAACCTATCATCTCGGCGGTAATATTTGACAACATTCCTGGCGAGTTGGCATGTACGTCTCCCTAGGACCTTTATATACATCATTAACGTAATATAACCTAACCTAACCCAACCCAACATTTCGGCGGTAATATTTGACAACATTCCTGGCGAGTTGGCCTCTACGTCTCCGTGTAACCCTCATATACATCAATAACGTAATATAACGTAACCTAACCCAACCTATCATCTCGGCGGTAATATTTGACAGCATTCCTGGCGAGTTGGCATCTACGTCTCCCTGGGACCTTTATATACATCATTAACGTAATATAACCTAACCTAACCAAACCTAACATCTCGGCGGTAAGATTTAAGAACATTCCTGGCGAGTTGGCCTCTACGTCTCCGTTTGACCTTCATATACATCAATAACGTAATATAACGTAACCTAACCCAACATATCATCTCGGCGGTAATATTTGACAAAATTCCTGGCGAGTTGGCATCTACGTCTCCCTGGGATCTTTATATACATCATTAACGTAATATAACCTAACCTAACCCAACCCAACATTTCGGCGGTAATGTTTGACAACATTCCTGGTCAGTTGGCCTCTGTGTCTCCGAGGAACCTTCATATACATCAATAACGTAATATAACGTAAACTAACCCCACCTATCATGGCGGCGGTAATCTTTGACAACATTCCTGGCGAGTTGGCATGTACGTCTCCCTAGGACCTTTATATGCATCATTAACGTAATATAACCTAACCTAAACCAACCCAACATTTCGGCGGTAATATTTGACAACATTCCTGGCGAGTTGGCCTCTACGTCTCCGTGTAACCCTCATATACATCAATAACGTTATATAACGTAACCTAACCCAACATATCATCTCGGCGGTAATATTTGACAGCATTCCTGGCGAGTTGGCATCTACGTCTCCCTGGGACCTTTATATACATCATTCACGTAATATAGCCTAACCTAACCCAACCTAACATCTCGGCGGTAATATTTGACAACATTCCTGGCGAGTTGGCCTCTACGTCTCCGTTTGACCTTCATATACATCAATAACGTAATATAACGTAACCTAACCCAACCTATCTTCTCGGCGGTAATATTTGACAACATTCCTGGCGAGTTGGCATCTACGTCCCCCTGGGATCTTTATATACTTCATTAACGTAATATAACCTAACCTAACCCAACTTAACATCTCGGCGGTAATATTTAACAACATTCCTGGCGAGTTGGCCTCTACGTCTCCGTTTGACCTTCATATACATCAATAACGTAATATAACGTAACCTAACCCAACCTATCATCTCGGCGGTAATATTTGACAACATTCCTGGCGAGTTGGCATCTACGTCTCCCTGGGATCTTTATATACATCATTAACGTAATATAACCTAACCTAACCCAACCCAACATTTCGGCGGTAATGTTTGACAACATTCCTGGCGAGTTGGACTCTACGTCTCCGTGTAACCCTCATATACATCAGTAACGTAATATAACGTAACCTAACCCCATCTATCATCTCGGCGGTAATATTTGACAACATTCCTGGCGAGTTAGCCTCTACGTCTCCGTTTGACCTTCATATACATCAATAACGTAATATAACGTAACCTAATCCAACCTATCATCTCGGCGGTAATATTTGACAACATTCCTGGCGAGTTGGCATGTACGTCTCCCTAGGACCTTTATATACATCATTAACGTAATATAACCTAACCTAACCCAACCCAACATTTCGGCGGTAATATTTGACAACATTCCTGGCAAGTTGGCCTCTACGCCTCCGTGTAACACTCATATACATCAATAACGTAATATAACGTAACCTAACCCGACCTATCATCTCGGCGGTAATATTTGACAACATTCCTGGCGAGTTGGCATGTACGTCTCCATAGGACCTTTATATACATCATTAACGTAATATAGCCTAACCTAACCCAACTTAACATCTCGGCGGTAATATTTGACAACATTCCTGGGCAGTTGGCCTCTACGTCTCCGTGTAACCCTCATATACATCATTAACGTAGTATAACGTGACCTAACCCAACCTATCATCTCGGCGGTAATATTCGACAACATTCCTGGCGAGTTGGCATCTACGTCTCCGTGGGACCTTTATACACATCATTAATGTAACCTAACCTAACCTAACCCAACCTAACATCTCAGCGGTAATATTTGACAACATTCCTGGCGAGTTGGCCTCTACGTCTCCGTGGGACCATTATATACATCAATAACGTAACATAACGTAACCTAACCCAACCTATAATCTCGGCGGTAATATTTGGCAACATTCCTGGCGAGTTAGCATCTACGTCTCCCTGGGACCTTTATATACATCATTAACGTAATATAACCTAACCTAACCCAACCTAACATCTCGGCGGTAATATTTGACAACATTCGTGGCGAGTTGGCATGTACGTCTCCCTAGGACCTTTATATACATCATTAACGTAATATAACCTAACCTAACACAACCCAACATTTCGGCGGTAATGTTTAACAACATTCCTGGCGAGTTGGCCTCTACGTCTCCGTGTAACCCTCATATACATCAATAAAGTAATATAACGTAACCTAACCCAACCTATCATCTCGGCGGTAATATTTGACAACATTCCTGGCGAGTTGGCATGTACGTCTCCCTAGGACCTTTATATACATCATTAACGTAATATAACCTAACCTAACCCAACCCAACATTTCGGCGGTAATATTTGACAACATTCCTGGCGAGTTGGCCTCTACGTCTCCGTGTAACCCTCATATACATCAATAACGTAATATAACGTAACCTAACCCAACCTATCATCTCGGCGGTAATATTTGACAGCATTCCTGGCGAGTTGGCATCTACGTCTCCGTGGGACCTTTATACACATCATTAACGTAACCTAACCTAACCTAACCCAACCTAACATCTCAGCGGTAATATTTGACAACATTCCTGGCGAGTTGGCCTCTACGTCTCCGTGGGACCATTATATACATCAATAACGTCATATAACGTAACCTAACCCAACATATCATCTCGGCGGTAATATTTGACAACATTCCTGGCGAGTTGGCATCTACGTCTCCCTGGGATCTTTATATACATCATTAACGTAATATAACCTAACCTAACCCAACCCAACATTTCGGCGGTAATGTTTGACAACATTCCTGGCGAGTTGGACTCTACGTCTCCGTGTAACCCTCATATACATCAATAACGTAATATAACGTAACCTAACCCCATCTATCATCTCGGCGGTAATATTTGACAACATTCCTGGCGAGTTAGCCTCTACGTCTCCGTTTGACCTTCATATACATCAATAACGTAATATAACGTAACCTAATCCAACCCAACATTTCGGCGGTAATATTTGACAACATTCCTGGCGAGTTGGCCTCTACGTCTCCGTGTAACCCTCATATACATCAATAACGTAATATAACGTAACCTAACCCAACCTATCATCTCGGCGGTAATATTTGACAGCATTCCTGGCGAGTTGGCATCTACGTCTCCCTGGGACCTTTATATACATCATTAACGTAATATAACCTAACCTAACCAAACCTAACATCTCGGCGGTAAGATTTAACAACATTCCTGGCGAGTTGGCCTCTACGTCTCCGTTTGACCTTCATATACATCAATAACGTCATATAACGTAACCTAACCCAACATATCATCTCGGCGGTAATATTTGACAACATTCCTGGCGAGTTGGCATCTACGTCTCCCTGGGATCTTTATATACATCATTAACGTAATATAACCTAACCTAACCCAACCCAACATTTCGGCGGTAATGTTTGACAACATTCCTGGCGAGTTGGACTCTACGTCTCCGTGTAACCCTCATATACATCAATAACGTAATATGACGTAACCTAACCCCATCTATCATCTCGGCGGTAATATTTGACAACATTCCTGGCGAGTTAGCCTCTACGTCTCCGTTTGACCTTCATATACATCAATAACGTAATATAACGTAACCTAATCCAACCTATCATCTCGGCGGTAATATTTGACAACATTCCTGGCGAGTTGGCATGTACGTCTCCCTAGGACCTTTATATACATCATTAACGTAATATAACCTAACCTAACCAACCCAACATTTCGGCGGTAATATTTGACAACATTCCTGGCAAGTTGGCCTCTACGTCTCCGTGTAACCCTCATATACATCAATAACGTAATATAACGTAACCTAACCCAACCTATCATCTCGGCGGTAATATTTGACAACATTCCTGGCGAGTTGGCATGTACGTCTCCCTAGGACCTTTATATACATCATTAGCGTAATATAACCTAACCTAACCCATTCCAACATTTCGGCGGTAATATTTGACAACATTCCTGGCAATTTGGCCTCTACGTCTCCGTGTAACCCTCATATACATCAATAACGTAATATAACGTAACCTAACCCAACCTATCATCTCGGCGGTAATATTTGACAACATTCCTGGCGAGTTGGCATGTACGTCTCCATTGGACCTTTATATACATCATTAACGTAATATAACCTAACCTAACCCAACCTATCATCTCGGCGGTAATATTTGACAACATTCCTGGCGAGTTGGCCTCTACGTCTCCGTGTAACCCTCATATACATCAATAACGTAATATAACGTAACCTAACCCAACCTATCATCGCGGCGGTAATATTTGACATCATTCCTGGCGATTTGGCATCTACGTCTCCCTGGGATATTTATATACATCATTAACGTAATATAGCCTAACCTAACCCAACATAACATCTCGGCGGTAATATTTGACAACATTGCTGGCTAGTTGGCCTCTACGTCTCCGTGTAACCCTCATATACATCAATAACGTAATATAACGTAAACTAACCCCACCTATCATCGCGGCGGTAATATTTGACAACATTCCTGGCGAGTTGGCATCTACGTCTCCCTGGGATCTTTATATACATCATTAACGTAATATAGCCTAACCTAACCCAACCTAACATCTCGGCGGTAATATTTGACAACATTCCTGGCGAGTTGGCCTCTACGTATCCGTGTAACCCTCATATACATCAATAACGTTATAGAACGTAACCTAACCCAACCTATCATCTCGGCGGTAATATTTGACAGCATTCCTGGCGGGTTGGCATCTACGTCTCCCTGGGACCTTTATATACATCATTAACGTAATATAACCTGACCTAACACAACCCAACATTTCGGCGGTAATGTTTGACAACATTCCTGGCGAATTGGCCTCTACGTCTCCGTGTAACCCTCATATACATCAATAAAGTAATATAACGTAACCTAACCCAACCTATCATCTCGGCGGTAATATTTGACAACATTCCTGGCGAGTTGGCATGTACGTCTCCCTAGGACCTTTATATACATCATTAACGTAATATAGCCTAACCTAACCCAACCTATCATCTCGGCGGTAATATTTGACAGCATTCCTGGCGAGTTGGCATCTACGTCTCCCTGGGACCTTTATATACATCATTAACGTAATATAACCTAACCTAACCAAACCTAACATCTCGGCGGTAAGATTTAACAACATTCCTGGCGAGTTGGCCTCTACGTCTCCGTTTGACCTTCATATACATCAATAACGTAATATAACGTAACCTAACCCAACATATCATCTCGGCGGTAATATTTGACAACATTCCTGGCGAGTTGGCATCTACGTCTCCCTGGGATCTTTATATACATCATTAACGTAATATAACCTATCCTAACCCAACCCAACATTTCGGCGGTAATGTTTGACAACATTCCTGGCGAGTTGGACTCTACGTCTCCGTGTAACCCTCATATACATCAATAACGTAATATAACGTAACCTAACCCCATCTATCATCTCGGCGGTAATATTTGACAACATTCCTGGCGAGTTAGCCTCTACGTCTCCGTTTGACCTTCATATACATCAATAACGTAATATAACGTAACCTAATCCAACCTATCATCTCGGCGGTAATATTTGACAACATTCCTGGCGAGTTGGCATGTACGTCTCCCTAGGACCTTTATATACATCATTAACGTAATATAACCTAACCTAACCAACCCAACATTTCGGCGGTAATATTTGACAACATTCCTGGCAAGTTGGCCTCTACGTCTCCGTGTAACCCTCATATACATCAATAACGTAATATAACGTAACCTAACCCAACCTATCATCTCGGCGGTAATATTTGACAACATTCCTGGCGAGTTGGCATGTACGTCTCCCTAGAACCTTTATATACATCATTAACGTAATATAACCTAACCTAACCCAACCCAACATTTCGGCGGTAATATTTGACAACATTCCTGGCAATTTGGCCTCTACGTCTCCGTGTAACCCTCATATACATCAATAACGTTATATAACGTAACCTAACCCAACATATCATCTCGGCGGTAATATTTGACAGCATTCCTGGCGAGTTGGCATCTACGTCTCCCTGGGACCTTTATATACATCATTCACGTAATATAGCCTAACCTAACCCAACCTAACATCTCGGCGGTAATATTTGACAACATTCCTGGCGAGTTGGCCTCTACGTCTCCGTTTGACCTTCATATACATCAATAACGTAATATAACGTAACCTAACCCAACCTATCTTCTCGGCGGTAATATTTGACAACATTCCTGGCGAGTTGGCATCTACGTCCCCCTGGGATCTTTATATACTTCATTAACGTAATATAACCTAACCTAACCCAACTTAACATCTCGGCGGTAATATTTAACAACATTCCTGGCGAGTTGGCCTCTACGTCTCCGTTTGACCTTCATATACATCAATAACGTAATATAACGTAACCTAACCCAACCTATCATCTCGGCGGTAATATTTGACAACATTCCTGGCGAGTTGGCATCTACGTCTCCCTGGGATCTTTATATACATCATTAACGTAATATAACCTAACCTAACCCAACCCAACATTTCGGCGGTAATGTTTGACAACATTCCTGGCGAGTTGGACTCTACGTCTCCGTGTAACCCTCATATACATCAGTAACGTAATATAACGTAACCTAACCCCATCTATCATCTCGGCGGTAATATTTGACAACATTCCTGGCGAGTTAGCCTCTACGTCTCCGTTTGACCTTCATATACATCAATAACGTAATATAACGTAACCTAATCCAACCTATCATCTCGGCGGTAATATTTGACAACATTCCTGGCGAGTTGGCATGTACGTCTCCCTAGGACCTTTATATACATCATTAACGTAATATAACCTAACCTAACCCAACCCAACATTTCGGCGGTAATATTTGACAACATTCCTGGCAAGTTGGCCTCTACGCCTCCGTGTAACACTCATATACATCAATAACGTAATATAACGTAACCTAACCCGACCTATCATCTCGGCGGTAATATTTGACAACATTCCTGGCGAGTTGGCATGTACGTCTCCATAGGACCTTTATATACATCATTAACGTAATATAGCCTAACCTAACCCAACTTAACATCTCGGCGGTAATATTTGACAACATTCCTGGGCAGTTGGCCTCTACGTCTCCGTGTAACCCTCATATACATCATTAACGTAGTATAACGTGACCTAACCCAACCTATCATCTCGGCGGTAATATTCGACAACATTCCTGGCGAGTTGGCATCTACGTCTCCGTGGGACCTTTATACACATCATTAACGTAACCTAACCTAACCTAACCCAACCTAACATCTCAGCGGTAATATTTGACAACATTCCTGGCGAGTTGGCCTCTACGTCTCCGTGGGACCATTATATACATCAATAACGTAACATAACGTAACCTAACCCAACCTATAATCTCGGCGGTAATATTTGGCAACATTCCTGGCGAGTTAGCATCTACGTCTCCCTGGGACCTTTATATACATCATTAACGTAATATAACCTAACCTAACCCAACCTAACATCTCGGCGGTAATATTTGACAACATTCGTGGCGAGTTGGCATGTACGTCTCCCTAGGACCTTTATATACATCATTAACGTAATATAACCTAACCTAACACAACCCAACATTTCGGCGGTAATGTTTAACAACATTCCTGGCGAGTTGGCCTCTACGTCTCCGTGTAACCCTCATATACATCAATAAAGTAATATAACGTAACCTAACCCAACCTATCATCTCGGCGGTAATATTTGACAACATTCCTGGCGAGTTGGCATGTACGTCTCCCTAGGACCTTTATATACATCATTAACGTAATATAACCTAACCTAACCCAACCCAACATTTCGGCGGTAATATTTGACAACATTCCTGGCGAGTTGGCCTCTACGTCTCCGTGTAACCCTCATATACATCAATAACGTAATATAACGTAACCTAACCCAACCTATCCTCTCGGCGGTAATATTTGACAGCATTCCTGGCGAGTTGGCATCTACGTCTCCGTGGGACCTTTATACACATCATTAACGTAACCTAACCTAACCTAACCCAACCTAACATCTCAGCGGTAATATTTGACAACATTCCTGGCGAGTTGGCCTCTACGTCTCCGTGGGACCATTATATACATCAATAACGTCATATAACGTAACCTAACCCAACATATCATCTCGGCGGTAATATTTGACAACATTCCTGGCGAGTTGGCATCTACGTCTCCCTGGGATCTTTATATACATCATTAACGTAATATAACCTAACCTAACCCAACCCAACATTTCGGCGGTAATGTTTGACAACATTCCTGGCGAGTTGGACTCTACGTCTCCGTGTAACCCTCATATACATCAATAACGTAATATAACGTAACCTAACCCCATCTATCATCTCGGCGGTAATATTTGACAACATTCCTGGCGAGTTAGCCTCTACGTCTCCGTTTGACCTTCATATACATCAATAACGTAATATAACGTAACCTAATCCAACCCAACATTTCGGCGGTAATATTTGACAACATTCCTGGCGAGTTGGCATCTACGTCTCCGTGTAACCCTCATATACATCAATAACGTAATATAACGTAACCTAACCCAACCTATCATCTCGGCGGTAATATTTGACAGCATTCCTGGCGAGTTGGCATCTACGTCTCCCTGGGACCTTTATATACATCATTAACGTAATATAACCTAACCTAACCAAACCTAACATCTCGGCGGTAAGATTTAACAACATTCCTGGCGAGTTGGCCTCTACGTCTCCGTTTGACCTTCATATACATCAATAACGTCATATAACGTAACCTAACCCAACATATCATCTCGGCGGTAATATTTGACAACATTCCTGGCGAGTTGGCATCTACGTCTCCCTGGGATCTTTATATACATCATTAACGTAATATAACCTAACCTAACCCAACCCAACATTTCGGCGGTAATGTTTGACAACATTCCTGGCGAGTTGGACTCTACGTCTCCGTGTAACCCTCATATACATCAATAACGTAATATGACGTAACCTAACCCCATCTATCATCTCGGCGGTAATATTTGACAACATTCCTGGCGAGTTAGCCTCTACGTCTCCGTTTGACCTTCATATACATCAATAACGTAATATAACGTAACCTAATCCAACCTATCATCTCGGCGGTAATATTTGACAACATTCCTGGCGAGTTGGCATGTACGTCTCCCTAGGACCTTTATATACATCATTAACGTAATATAACCTAACCTAACCAACCCAACATTTCGGCGGTAATATTTGACAACATTCCTGGCAAGTTGGCCTCTACGTCTCCGTGTAACCCTCATATACATCAATAACGTAATATAACGTAACCTAACCCAACCTATCATCTCGGCGGTAATATTTGACAACATTCCTGGCGAGTTGGCATGTACGTCTCCCTAGGACCTTTATATACATCATTAGCGTAATATAACCTAACCTAACCCATTCCAACATTTCGGCGGTAATATTTGACAACATTCCTGGCAATTTGGCCTCTACGTCTCCGTGTAACCCTCATATACATCAATAACGTAATATAACGTAACCTAACCCAACCTATCATCTCGGCGGTAATATTTGACAACATTCCTGGCGAGTTGGCATGTACGTCTCCATTGGACCTTTATATACATCATTAACGTAATATAACCTAACCTAACCCAACCTATCATCTCGGCGGTAATATTTGACAACATTCCTGGCGAGTTGGCCTCTACGTCTCCGTGTAACCCTCATATACATCAATAACGTAATATAACGTAACCTAACCCAACCTATCATCGCGGCGGTAATATTTGACATCATTCCTGGCGATTTGGCATCTACGTCTCCCTGGGATATTTATATACATCATTAACGTAATATAGCCTAACCTAACCCAACCTAACATCTCGGCGGTAATATTTGACAACATTGCTGGCTAGTTGGCCTCTACGTCTCCGTGTAACCCTCATATACATCAATAACGTAATATAACGTAAACTAACCCCACCTATCATCGCGGCGGTAATATTTGACAACATTCCTGGCGAGTTGGCATCTACGTCTCCCTGGGATCTTTATATACATCATTAACGTAATATAGCCTAACCTAACCCAACCTAACATCTCGGCGGTAATATTTGACAACATTCCTGGCGAGTTGGCCTCTACGTATCCGTGTAACCCTCATATACATCAATAACGTTATAGAACGTAACCTAACCCAACCTATCATCTCGGCGGTAATATTTGACAGCATTCCTGGCGGGTTGGCATCTACGTCTCCCTGGGACCTTTATATACATCATTAACGTAATATAACCTGACCTAACACAACCCAACATTTCGGCGGTAATGTTTGACAACATTCCTGGCGAATTGGCCTCTACGTCTCCGTGTAACCCTCATATACATCAATAAAGTAATATAACGTAACCTAACCCAACCTATCATCTCGGCGGTAATATTTGACAACATTCCTGGCGAGTTGGCATGTACGTCTCCCTAGGACCTTTATATACATCATTAACGTAATATAGCCTAACCTAACCCAACCTATCATCTCGGCGGTAATATTTGACAGCATTCCTGGCGAGTTGGCATCTACGTCTCCCTGGGACCTTTATATACATCATTAACGTAATATAACCTAACCTAACCAAACCTAACATCTCGGCGGTAAGATTTAACAACATTCCTGGCGAGTTGGCCTCTACGTCTCCGTTTGACCTTCATATACATCAATAACGTAATATAACGTAACCTAACCCAACATATCATCTCGGCGGTAATATTTGACAACATTCCTGGCGAGTTGGCATCTACGTCTCCCTGGGATCTTTATATACATCATTAACGTAATATAACCTATCCTAACCCAACCCAACATTTCGGCGGTAATGTTTGACAACATTCCTGGCGAGTTGGACTCTACGTCTCCGTGTAACCCTCATATACATCAATAACGTAATATAACGTAACCTAACCCCATCTATCATCTCGGCGGTAATATTTGACAACATTCCTGGCGAGTTAGCCTCTACGTCTCCGTTTGACCTTCATATACATCAATAACGTAATATAACGTAACCTAATCCAACCTATCATCTCGGCGGTAATATTTGACAACATTCCTGGCGAGTTGGCATGTACGTCTCCCTAGGACCTTTATATACATCATTAACGTAATATAACCTAACCTAACCAACCCAACATTTCGGCGGTAATATTTGACAACATTCCTGGCAAGTTGGCCTCTACGTCTCCGTGTAACCCTCATATACATCAATAACGTAATATAACGTAACCTAACCCAACCTATCATCTCGGCGGTAATATTTGACAACATTCCTGGCGAGTTGGCATGTACGTCTCCCTAGAACCTTTATATACATCATTAACGTAATATAACCTAACCTAACCCAACCCAACATTTCGGCGGTAATATTTGACAACATTCCTGGCAATTTGGCCTCTACGTCTCCGTGTAACCCTCATATACATCAATAACGTAATATAACGTAACCTAACCCAACCTATCATCTCGGCGGTAATATTTGACAACATTCCTGGCGAATTGGCATGTACGTCTCCATAGGACCTTTATATACATCATTAACGTAATATAACCTAACCTAACCCAACCTATCATCTCGGCGGTAATATTTGACAACATTCCTTGCGAGTTGGCCTCTACGTCTCCGTGTAACCCTCATATACATCAATAACGTAATATAACGTAACCTAACCCAACCTATCATCGCGGCGGTAATATTTGACATCATTCCTGGCGATTTGGCATCTACGTCTCCCTGGGATATTTATATACATCATTAACGTAATATAGCCTAACCTAACCCAACCTAACATCTCGGCGGTAATATTTGACAACATTGCTGGCTAGTTGGCCTCTACGTCTCCGTGTAACCCTCATATACATCAATAACGTAATATAACGTAAACTAACCCCACCTATCATCGCGGCGGTAATATTTGACAACATTCCTGGCGAGTTGGCATCTACGTCTCCCTGGGATCTTTATATACATCATTAACGTAATATAGCCTAACCTAACCCAAACTAACATCTCGGCGGTAATATTTGACAACATTCCTGGCGAGTTGGCCTCTACGTATCCGTGTAAACCTCATATACATCAATAACGTTATAGAACGTAACCTAACCCAACCTATCATCTCGGCGGTAATATTTGACAGCATTCCTGACGAGTTGGCATCTACGTCTCCCTGGGACCTTTATATACATCATTAACGTAATATAACCTAACCTAACCAAACCTAACATCTCGGCGGTAAGATTTAACAACATTCCTGGCGAGTTGGCCTCTACGTCTCCGTTTGACCTTCATATACATCATTAACGTAATATAACGTAACCTAACCCAACCTATCATCTCGGCGGTAATATTTGACAACATTCCTGGCGAGTTGGCATCTACGTCTCCCTGGGATCTTTATATACTTCATTAACGTAATATAACCTAACCTAACCCAACCCAACATTTCGGCGGTAATGTTTGACAACATTCCTGGCGAGTTGGCCTCTACGTCTCCGTTCGACCTTCATATACATCAATAACGTAATATAACGTAACCTAATCCAACCCAACATTTCGGCGGTAATATTTGACAACATTCCTGGCGAGTTGGCATGTACGTCTCCCTAGGACCTTTATATACATCATTAACGTAATATAACCTAACCTAACCAACCCAACATTTCGGCGGTAATATTTGACAACATTCCTGGCAAGTTGGCCTCTACGTCTCCGTGTAACCCTCATATACATCAATAACGTAATATAACGTAACCTAACCCAACCTATCATCTCGGCGGTAATATTTGACAACATTCCTGGCGAGTTGGCATGTACGTCTCCCTAGGACCTTTATATACATCATTAGCGTAATATAACCTAACCTAACCCATTCCAACATTTCGGCGGTAATATTTGACAACATTCCTGGCAATTTGGCCTCTACGTCTCCGTGTAACCCTCATATACATCAATAACGTAATATAACGTAACCTAACCCAACCTATCATCTCGGCGGTAATATTTGACAACATTCCTGGCGAGTTGGCATCTACGTCTCCCTGGGATATTTATATACATCATTAACGTAATATAGCCTAACCTAACCCAACCTAACATCTCGGCGGTAATATTTGACAACATTGCTGGCTAGTTGGCCTCTACGTCTCCGTGTAACCCTCATATACATCAATAACGTAATATAACGTAAACTAACCCCACCTATCATCGCGGCGGTAATATTTGACAACATTCCTGGCGAGTTGGCATCTACGTCTCCCTGGGACCTTTATATACATCATTAACGTAATATAACCTGACCTAACACAACCCAACATTTCGGCGGTAATGTTTGACAACATTCCTGGCGAATTGGCCTCTACGTCTCCGTGTAACCCTCATATACATCAATAAAGTAATATAACGTAACCTAACCCAACCTATCATCTCGGCGGTAATATTTGACAACATTCCTGGCGAGTTGGCATGTACGTCTCCCTAGGACCTTTATATACATCATTAACGTAATATAGCCTAACCTAACCCAACCTATCATCTCGGCGGTAATATTTGACAGCATTCCTGGCGAGTTGGCATCTACGTCTCCCTGGGACCTTTATATACATCATTAACGTAATATAACCTAACCTAACCAAACCTAACATCTCGGCGGTAAGATTTAACAACATTCCTGGCGAGTTGGCCTCTACGTCTCCGTTTGACCTTCATATACATCAATAACGTAATATAACGTAACCTAACCCAACATATCATCTCGGCGGTAATATTTGACAACATTCCTGGCGAGTTGGCATCTACGTCTCCCTGGGATCTTTATATACATCATTAACGTAATATAACCTATCCTAACCCAACCCAACATTTCGGCGGTAATGTTTGACAACATTCCTGGCGAGTTGGACTCTACGTCTCCGTGTAACCCTCATATACATCAATAACGTAATATAACGTAACCTAACCCCATCTATCATCTCGGCGGTAATATTTGACAACATTCCTGGCGAGTTAGCCTCTACGTCTCCGTTTGACCTTCATATACATCAATAACGTAATATAACGTAACCTAATCCAACCTATCATCTCGGCGGTAATATTTGACAACATTCCTGGCGAGTTGGCATGTACGTCTCCCTAGGACCTTTATATACATCATTAACGTAATATAACCTAACCTAACCAACCCAACATTTCGGCGGTAATATTTGACAACATTCCTGGCAAGTTGGCCTCTACGTCTCCGTGTAACCCTCATATACATCAATAACGTAATATAACGTAACCTAACCCAACCTATCATCTCGGCGGTAATATTTGACAACATTCCTGGCGAGTTGGCATGTACGTCTCCCTAGAACCTTTATATACATCATTAACGTAATATAACCTAACCTAACCCAACCCAACATTTCGGCGGTAATATTTGACAACATTCCTGGCAATTTGGCCTCTACGTCTCCGTGTAACCCTCATATACATCAATAACGTAATATAACGTAACCTAACCCAACCTATCATCTCGGCGGTAATATTTGACAACATTCCTGGCGAATTGGCATGTACGTCTCCATAGGACCTTTATATACATCATTAACGTAATATAACCTAACCTAACCCAACCTATCATCTCGGCGGTAATATTTGACAACATTCCTTGCGAGTTGGCCTCTACGTCTCCGTGTAACCCTCATATACATCAATAACGTAATATAACGTAACCTAACCCAACCTATCATCGCGGCGGTAATATTTGACATCATTCCTGGCGATTTGGCATCTACGTCTCCCTGGGATATTTATATACATCATTAACGTAATATAGCCTAACCTAACCCAACCTAACATCTCGGCGGTAATATTTGACAACATTGCTGGCTAGTTGGCCTCTACGTCTCCGTGTAACCCTCATATACATCAATAACGTAATATAACGTAAACTAACCCCACCTATCATCGCGGCGGTAATATTTGACAACATTCCTGGCGAGTTGGCATCTACGTCTCCCTGGGATCTTTATATACATCATTAACGTAATATAGCCTAACCTAACCCAAACTAACATCTCGGCGGTAATATTTGACAACATTCCTGGCGAGTTGGCCTCTACGTATCCGTGTAAACCTCATATACATCAATAACGTTATAGAACGTAACCTAACCCAACCTATCATCTCGGCGGTAATATTTGACAGCATTCCTGACGAGTTAGCATCTACGTCTCCCTGGGACCTTTATATACATCATTAACGTAATATAACCTAACCTAACCAAACCTAACATCTCGGCGGTAAGATTTAACAACATTCCTGGCGAGTTGGCCTCTACGTCTCCGTTTGACCTTCATATACATCATTAACGTAATATAACGTAACCTAACCCAACCTATCATCTCGGCGGTAATATTTGACAACATTCCTGGCGAGTTGGCATCTACGTCTCCCTGGGATCTTTATATACTTCATTAACGTAATATAACCTAACCTAACCCAACCCAACATTTCGGCGGTAATGTTTGACAACATTCCTGGCGAGTTGGCCTCTACGTCTCCGTTCGACCTTCATATACATCAATAACGTAATATAACGTAACCTAACCCAACCCAACATTTCGGCGGTAATATTTGACAACATTCCTGGCGAGTTGGACTCTACGTCTCCGTGTAACCCTCATATACATCAATAACGTAATATAACGTAACCTAACCCCATCTATCATCTCGGCGGTAATATTTGACAACATTCCTGGCGAGTTAGCCTCTACGTCTCCGTGTAACCCTCATATACATCAATAACGTAATATAACGTAACCTAACCCCACCTATCATCGCGGCCGTAATATTTGACAACATTCCTGGCGAGTTGGCATCTACGTCTCCCTGGGATCCTTACATACATCATTAACGTAATATAACCTGACCTAACACAACCCAACATTTCGGCGGTAATGTTTGACAACATTCCTGGCGAATTGGCCTCTACGTCTCCGTGTAACCCTCATATACATCAATAAAGTAATATAACGTAACCTAACCCAACCTATCATCTCGGCGGTAATATTTGACAACATTCCTGGCGAGTTGGCATGTACGTCTCCCTAGGACCTTTATATACATCATTAACGTAATATAGCCTAACCTAACCCAACCTATCATCTCGGCGGTAATATTTGACAACATTCCTGGCGAGTTGGCCTCTACGTCTCCGTGTAACCCTCATATACATCAATAACTTAATATAACGTAACCTAACCCAACCTATTATCTCGGCGGTAATATTTGACAACATTCCTGGCGAATTGGCATGTACGTCTCCATAGGACCTTTATATACATCATTAACGTAATATAACCTAACCTAACCCAACCTATCATCTCGGCGGTAATATTTGACAACATTCCTGGCGAGTTGGCCTCTACGTCTCCGTGTAACCCTCATATACATCAATAACGTAATATAACGTAACCTAACCCAACCTATCATCGCGGCGGTAATATTTGACATCATTCCTGGCGATTTGGCATCTACGTCTCCCTGGGATATTTATATACATCATTAACGTAATATAGCCTAACCTAACCCAACCTAACATCTCGGCGGTAATATTTGACAACATTGCTGGCTAGTTGGCCTCTACGTCTCCGTGTAACCCTCATATACATCAATAACGTAATATAACGTAAACTAACCCCACCTATCATCGCGGCGGTAATATTTGACAACATTCCTGGCGAGTTGGCATCTACGTCTCCCTGGGATCTTTATATACATCATTAACGTAATATAGCCTAACCTAACCCAACCTAACATCTCGGCGGTAATATTTGACAACATTCCTGGCGAGTTGGCCTCTACGTATCCGTGTAAACCTCATATACATCAATAACGTTATAGAACGTAACCTAACCCAACCTATCATCTCGGCGGTAATATTTGACAGCATTCCTGGCGAGTTGGCATCTACGTCTCCCTGGGACCTTTATATACATCATTAACGTAATATAACCTAACCTAACCAAACCTAACATCTCGGCGGTAAGATTTAACAACATTCCTGGCGAGTTGGCCTCTACGTCTCCGTTTGACCTTCATATACATCAATAACGTAATATAACGTAACCTAACCCAACCTATCATCTCGGCGGTAATATTTGACAACATTCCTGGCGAGTTGGCATCTACGTCTCCCTGGGATCTTTATATACTTCATTAACGTAATATAACCTAACCTAACCCAACCCAACATTTCGGCGGTAATGTTTGACAACATTCCTGGCGAGTTGGCCTCTACGTCTCTGTTCGACCTTCATATACATCAATAACGTAATATAACGTAACCTAACCCAACCCAACATTTCGGCGGTAATATTTGACAACATTCCTGGCGAGTTAGCCTCTACGTCTCCGTTTGACCTTCATATACATCAATAAAGTAATATAACGTAACCTAACCCAACCTATCATCTCGGCGGTAATATTTGACAACATTCCTGGCGAGTTGGCATGTACGTCTCCCTAGGACCTTTATATACATCATTAACGTAATATAGCCTAACCTAACCCAACCTATCATCTCGGCGGTAATATTTGACAGCATTCCTGGCGAGTTGGCATCTACGTCTCCCTGGGATCTTTATATACATCATTAACGTAATATAGCCTAACCTAACCCAACCTAACATCTCGGCGGTAATATTTGACAACATTCCTGGCGAGTTGGCCTCTACGTCTCCGTGTAACCCTCATATACATCAATAACGTAATATAACGTAAACTAACCCCACCTATCATCGCGGAGGTAATATTTGACAACATTCCTTGCGAGTTGGCATCTACGTCTCCCTGGGATCTTTATATACATCATTAACGTAATATAGCCTAACCTAACCCAACCTAACATCTCGGCGGTAATATTTGACAACATTCCTGGCGAGTTGGCCTCTACGTCTCCATGTAACCCTCATATATATCAATAACGTAATATAACGTAACCTAACCCAACCTATCATCTCGGCGGTAATATTTGACAACATTCCTGGCGAGTTGGCATCTACGTCTCCCTGGGACCTTTATATACATCATTAACGTAGTATAGCCTAACCTAAACCAACCTAACATCTCGGCGGTAATATTTGACAACATTGCTGGCGAGTTGGCCTCTACGTCTCCGTGTAACCCTCATATACATCAATAACGTAATATAACGTAACCTAACCCCACCTATCATCGCGGCCGTAATATTTGACAACATTCCTGGCGAGTTGGCATCTACGTCTCCCTGGGATCCTTACATACATCATTAACGTAATATAACCTGACCTAACACAACCCAACATTTCGGCGGTAATGTTTGACAACATTCCTGGCGAATTGGCCCCTACGTCTCCGTGTAACCCTCATATACATCAATAAAGTAATATAACGTAACCTAACCCAACCTATCATCTCGGCGGTAATATTTGACAACATTCCTGGCGAGTTGGCATGTACGTCTCCCTAGGACCTTTATATACATCATTAACGTAATATAACCTAACCTAACCAAACCTAACATCTCGGCGGTAAGATTTAACAACATTCCTGGCGAGTTGGCCTCTACGTCTCCGTTTGACCTTCATATACATCAATAACGTAATATAACGTAACCTAACCCAACCTATCATCTCGGCGGTAATATTTGACAACATTCCTGGCGAGTTGGCATGTACGTCTCCCTAGGACCTTTATATACATCATTAACGTAATATAGCCTAACCTAACCCAACCTATCATCTCGGCGGTAATATTTGACAACATTCCTGGCGAGTTGGCCTCTACGTCTCCGTGTAACCCTCATATACATCAATAACTTAATATAACGTAACCTAACCCAACCTATCATCGCGGCGGTAATATTTGACAACATTCCTGGCGAGTTGGCATCTACGTCTCCCTGGGATCTTTATATACATCATTAACGTAATATAGCCTAACCTAACCCAACATAACATCTCGGCGGTAATATTTGACAACATTCCTGGCGAGTTGGCCTCTACGTCTCCGTGTATCCCTCATATACATCAATAACGTAATATAACGTAACCTAACCCAACCTATCATCACGGCGGTAATATTTGACATCATTCCTGGCGATTTGGCATCTACGTCTCCCTGGGACCTTTATATACATCATTAACGTAATATAGCCTAACCTAACCCAACCTAACATCTCGGCGGTAATATTTGACAACATTGCTGGCGAGTTGGCCTCTACGACTCCGTGTAACCCTCATATACATCAATGACGTAATATAGTGTAACCTAACCCCACCTATTATCGCGGCGGTAATATTTGACAACATTCCTGGGGAGTTGGCCTCTACGTCTCCGTGTAACGCACATATACATCATTAACGTAGTATAACGTAACCTAACCCAACCTATCATCTCGGCGGTAATATTTGACAACATTCCTGGCGAGTTGGCATCTACGTCTCCCTGGGACCTTTATATACATCATTAACGTAATATAGCCTAACCTAACCCAACCTAACATCTCGGCGGTAATATTTGACAACATTGCTGGCGAGTTGGCCTCTACGTCTCCGTGTAACCCTCATATACATCAATAACGTAATATAACGTAACCTAACCCCACCTATCATCGCGGCCGTAATATTTGACAACATTCCTGGCGAGTTGGCATCTACGTCTCCCTGGGATCCTTACATACATCATTAACGTAATATAACCTGACCTAACACAACCCAACATTTCGGCGGTAATGTTTGACAACATTCCTGGCGAATTGGCCTCTACGTCTCCGTGTAACCCTCATATACATCAATAAAGTAATATAACGTAACCTAACCCAACCTATCATCTCGGCGGTAATATTTGACAACATTCCTGGCGAGTTGGCATGTACGTCTCCCTAGGACCTTTATATACATCATTAACGTAATATAGCCTAACCTAACCCAACCTATCATCTCGGCGGTAATATTTGACAACATTCCTGGCGAGTTGGCCTCTACGTCTCCGTGTAACCCTCATATACATCAATAACTTAATATAACGTAACCTAACCCAACCTATTATCTCGGCGGTAATATTTGACAACATTCCTGGCGAATTGGCATGTACGTCTCCATAGGACCTTTATATACATCATTAACGTAATATAACCTAACCTAACCCAACCTATCATCTCGGCGGTAATATTTGACAACATTCCTGGCGAGTTGGCCTCTACGTCTCCGTGTAACCCTCATATACATCAATAACGTAATATAACGTAACCTAACCCAACCTATCATCGCGGCGGTAATATTTGACATCATTCCTGGCGATTTGGCATCTACGTCTCCCTGGGATATTTATATACATCATTAACGTAATATAGCCTAACCTAACCCAACCTAACATCTCGGCGGTAATATTTGACAACATTGCTGGCTAGTTGGCCTCTACGTCTCCGTGTAACCCTCATATACATCAATAACGTAATATAACGTAAACTAACCCCACCTATCATCGCGGCGGTAATATTTGACAACATTCCTGGCGAGTTGGCATCTACGTCTCCCTGGGATCTTTATATACATCATTAACGTAATATAGCCTAACCTAACCCAACCTAACATCTCGGCGGTAATATTTGACAACATTCCTGGCGAGTTGGCCTCTACGTCTCCGTGTAACCCTCATATACACTAATAACGTAATATAACGTAAACTAACCCCACCTATCATCGCGGAGGTAATATTTGACAACATTCCTTGCGAGTTGGCATCTACGTCTCCCTGGGATCTTTATATACATCATTAACGTAATATAGCCTAACCTAACCCAACCTAACATCTCGGCGGTAATATTTGACAACATTCCTGGCGAGTTGGCCTCTACGTCTCCATGTAACCCTCATATATATCAATAACGTAATATAACGTAACCTAACCCAACCTATCATCTCGGCGGTAATATTTGACAACATTCCTGGCGAGTTAGCATCTACGTCTCCCTGGGACCTTTATATACATCATTAACGTAGTATAGCCTAACCTAAACCAACCTAACATCTCGGCGGTAATATTTGACAACATTGCTGGCGAGTTGGCCTCTACGTCTCCGTGTAACCTAACCAAACCTAACATCTCGGCGGTAAGATTTAACAACATTCCTGGCGAGTTAGCCTCTACGTCTCCGTTTGACCTTCATATACATCAATAACGTAATATAACGTAACCTAACCCAACCTATCATCTCGGCGGTAATATTTGACAACATTCCTGGCGAGTTGGCATCTACGTCTCCCTGGGATCTTTATATACTTCATTAACGTAATATAACCTAACCTAACCCAACCCAACATTTCGGCGGTAATGTTTGACAACATTCCTGGCGAGTTGGCCTCTACGTCTCCGTTCGACCTTCATATACATCAATAACGTAATATAACGTAACCTAACCCAACCCAACATTTCGGCGGTAATATTTGACAACATTCCTGGCGAGTTAGCCTCTACGTCTCCGTTTGACCTTCATATACATCAATAACGTAATATAACGTAACCTAATCCAATCTATCATCTCGGCGGTAATATTTGACAACATTGCTGGCTAGTTGGCCTCTACATCTCCGTGTAACCCTCATATACATCAATAACGTAATATAACGTAAACTAACCCCACCTATCAACGCGGCGGTAATATTTGACAACATTCCTGGCGAGTTGGCATCTACGTCTCCCTGGGATCTTTATATACATCATTAACGTAATATAGCCTAACCTAACCCAACCTAACATCTCGGCGGTAATATTTGACAACATTCCTGGCGAGTTGGCCTCTACGTCTCCGTGTAACCCTCATATACACTAATAACGTAATATAACGTAAACTAACCCCACCTATCATCGCGGAGGTAATATTTGACAACATTCCTTGCGAGTTGGCATCTACGTCTCCCTGGGATCTTTATATACATCATTAACGTAATATAGCCTAACCTAACCCAACCTAACATCTCGGCGGTAATATTTGACAACATTCCTGGCGAGTTGGCCTCTACGTCTCCATGTAACCCTCATATATATCAATAACGTAATATAACGTAACCTAACCCAACCTATCATCTCGGCGGTAATATTTGACAACATTCCTGGCGAGTTAGCATCTACGTCTCCCTGGGACCTTTATATACATCATTAACGTAGTATAGCCTAACCTAAACCAACCTAACATCTCGGCGGTAATATTTGACAACATTGCTGGCGAGTTGGCCTCTACGTCTCCGTGTAACCCTCATATACATCAATAACGTAATATAACGTAACCTAACCCCACCTATCATCGCGGCCGTAATATTTGACAACATTCCTGGCGAGTTGGCATCTACGTCTCCCTGGGATCCTTACATACATCATTAACGTAATATAACCTGACCTAACACAACCCAACATTTCGGCGGTAATGTTTGACAACATTCCTGGCGAATTGGCCTCTACGTCTCCGTGTAACCCTCATATACATCAATAAAGTAATATAACGTAACCTAACCCAACCTATCATCTCGGCGGTAATATTTGACAACATTCCTGGCGAGTTGGCATGTACGTCTCCCTAGGACCTTTATATACATCATTAACGTAATATAGCCTAACCTAACCCAACCTATCATCTCGGCGGTAATATTTGACAACATTCCTGGCGAGTTGGCCTCTACGTCTCCGTGTAACCCTCATATACATCAATAACTTAATATAACGTAACCTAACCCAACCTATCATCGCGGCGGTAATATTTGACAACATTCCTGGCGAGTTGGCATCTACGTCTCCCTGGGATCTTTATATACATCATTAACGTAATATAGCCTAACCTAACCCAACATAACATCTCGGCGGTAATATTTGACAACATTCCTGGCGAGTTGGCCTCTACGTCTCCGTGTATCCCTCATATACATCAATAACGTAATATAACGTAACCTAACCCAACCTATCATCGCGGCGGTAATATTTGACATCATTCCTGGCGATTTGGCATCTACGTCTCCCTGGGACCTTTATATACATCATTAACGTAATATAGCCTAACCTAACCCAACCTAACATCTCGGCGGTAATATTTGACAACATTGCTGGCGAGTTGGCCTCTACGACTCCGTGTAACCCTCATATACATCAATGACGTAATATAGTGTAACCTAACCCCACCTATTATCGCGGCGGTAATATTTGACAACATTCCTGGGGAGTTGGCCTCTACGTCTCCGTGTAACGCTCATATACATCATTAACGTAATATAACGTAACCTAACCCAACCTATCATCTCGGCGGTAATATTTGACAACATTCCTGGCGAGTTGGCATCTACGTCTCCCTGGGACCTTTATATACATCATTAACGTAATATAACCTAACCTAACCAAACCTAAAATCTCGGCGGTAAGATTTAACAACATTCCTGGCGAGTTGGCCTCTACGTCTCCGTTTGACCTTCATATACATCAATAACGTAGTATAACGTAACCTAACCCAACATATCATCTCGGCGGTAATATTTGACAACATTGCTGGCTAGTTGGCCTCTACATCTCCGTGTAACCCTCATATACATCAATAACGTAATATAACGTAAACTATCCCCACCTATCATCGCGGCGGTAATATTTGACAACATTCCTGGCGAGTTGGCATCTACGTCTCCCTGGGATCTTTATATACATCATTAACGTAATATAGCCTAACCTAACCCAACCTAACATCTCGGCGGTAATATTTGACAACAATCCTGGCGAGTTGGCCTCTACGTCTCCGTGTAACCCTCATATACATCAATAACGTAATATAACGTAAACTAACCCCACCTATCATCGCGGAGGTAATATTTGACAACATTCCTTGCGAGTTGGCATCTACGTCTCCCTGGGATCTTTATATACATCATTAACGTAATATAGCCTAACCTAACCCAACCTAACATCTCGGCGGTAATATTTGACAACATTCCTGGCGAGTTGGCCTCTACGTCTCCATGTAACCCTCATATATATCAATAACGTAATATAACGTAACCTAACCCAACCTATCATCTCGGCGGTAATATTTGACAACATTCCTGGCGAGTTGGCATCTACGTCTCCCTGGGACCTTTATATACATCATTAACGTAGTATAGCCTAACCTAAACCAACCTAACATCTCGGCGGTAATATTTGACAACATTGCTGGCGAGTTGGCCTCTACGTCTCCGTGTAACCCTCATATACATCAATAACGTAATATAACGTAACCTAACCCCACCTATCATCGCGGCCGTAATATTTGACAACATTCCTGGCGAGTTGGCATCTACGTCTCCCTGGGATCCTTACATACATCATTAACGTAATATAACCTGACCTAACACAACCCAACATTTCGGCGGTAATGTTTGACAACATTCCTGGCGAATTGGCCTCTACGTCTCCGTGTAACCCTCATATACATCAATAAAGTAATATAACGTAACCTAACCCAACCTATCATCTCGGCGGTAATAATTGACAACATTCCTGGCGAGTTGGCATGTACGTCTCCCTAGGACCTTTATATACATCATTAACGTAATATAGCCTAACCTAACGCAACCTATCATCTCGGCGGTAATATTTGACAACATTCCTGGCGAGTTGGCCTCTACGTCTCCGTGTAACCCTCATATACATCAATAACTTAATATAACGTAACCTAACCCAACCTATCATCTCGGCGGTAATATTTGACAACATTCCTGGCGAGTTGGCATGTACGTCTCCCTAGGACCTTTATATGCATCATTAACGTAATATAACCTAACCTAAACCAACCCAACATTCCGGCGGTAATATTTGACAACATTCCTGGCGAGATGGCCTCTACGTCTCCGTGTAACCCTCATATACATCAATAACGTTATATAACGTAACCTAACCCAACCTATCATCTCGGCGGTAATATTTGACAGCATTCCTGGCGAGTTGGCATCTACGTCTCCCTGGAACCTTTATATACATCATTAACGTAATATAACCTAACCTAACCGAACCCAACATTTCGGCGGTAATGTTTGACAACATTCCTGGCGAGTTGGCCTCTACGTCTCCGTTCGACCTTCATATACATCAATAACGTAATATAACGTAACCTAACCCAACCTATCATCTCGGCGGTAATATTTGACAACATTCCTGGCTAGTTGGCATCTACGTCTCCCTGGGACTTTTATATACATCATTAACGTAATATAACCTAACCTAACCCAACTTAACATCTCGGCGGTAATATTTAACAACATTCCTGGCGAGTTGGCCTCTACGTCTCCGTTTGACCTTCATATACATCAATAACGTAATATAACGTAACCTAACCCAACCTATCATCTCGGCGGTAATATTTGACAACATTCCTGGCGAGTTGGCATCTACGTCTCCCTGGGATCTTTATATACATCATTAACGTAATATAACCTAACCTAACCCAACCCAACATTTCGGCGGTAATGTTTGACAACATTCCTGGCGAGTTGGACTCTACGTCTCCGTGTAACCCTCATATACATCAATAACGTAATATAACGTAACCTAACCCCATCTATCATCTCGGCGGTAATATTTGACAACATTCCTGGCGAGTTAGCCTCTACGTCTCCGTTTGACCTTCATATACATCAATAACGTAATATAACGTAACCTAATCCAACCTATCATCTCGGCGGTAATATTTGACAACATTCCTGGCGAGTTGGCATGTACGTCTCCCTAGGACCTTTATATACATCATTAACGTAATATAACCTAACCTAACCAACCCAACATTTCGGCGGTAATATTTGACAACATTCCTGGCAAGTTGGCCTCTACGTCTCCGTGTAACCCTCATATACATCAATAACGTAATATAACGTAACCTAACCCAACCTATCATCTCGGCGGTAATATTTGACAACATTCCTGGCGAGTTGGCATGTACGTCTCCCTAGGACCTTTATATACATCATTAACGTAATATAACCTAACCTAACCCAACCCAACATTTCGGCGGTAATATTTGACAACATTCCTGGCGAGTTGGCCTCTACGTCTCCGTGGGACCATTATATACATCAATAACGTAACATAACGTAACCTAACCCAACCTATAATCTCGGCGGTAATATTTGGCAACATTCCTGGCGAGTTAGCATCTACGTCTCCCTGGGACCTTTATATACATCATTAACGTAATATAACCTAACCTAACCAAACCTAACATCTCGGCGGTAATATTTGACAACATTCGTGGCGAGTTGGCATGTACGTCTCCCTAGGACCTTTATATACATCATTAACGTAATATAACCTAACCTAACACAACCCAACATTTCGGCGGTAATGTTTAACAACATTCCTGGCGAGTTGGCCTCTACGTCTCCGTGTAACCCTCATATACATCAATAAAGTAATATAACGTAACCTAACCCAACCTATCATCTCGGCGGTAATATTTGACAACATTTCTGGCGAGTTGGCATGTACGTCTCCCTAGGACCTTTATATACATCATTAACGTAATATAACGTAACCTAACCCAACCTATCATCTCGGCGGTAATATTTGACAACATTCCTGGCGAGTTGGCATCTACGTCTCCCTGGGATCTTTATATACTTCATTAACGTAATATAACCTAACCTAACCGAACCCAACATTTCGGCGATAATGTTTGACAACATTCCTGGCGAGTTGGCCTCTACGTCTCCGTTCGACCTTCATATACATCAATAACGTAATATAACGTAACCTAACCCAACCTATCATCTCGGCGGTAATATTTGACAACATTCCTGGCTAGTTGGCATCTACGTCTCCCTGGGACTTTTATATACATCATTAACGTAATATAACCTAACCTAACCCAACTTAACATCTCGGCGGTAATATTTAACAACATTCCTGGCGAGTTGGCCTCTACGTCTCCGTTTGACCTTCATATACATCAATAACGTAATATAACGTAACCTAACCCAACCTATCATCTCGGCGGTAATATTTGACAACATTCCTGGCGAGTTGGCATCTACGTCTCCCTGGGATCTTTATATACATCATTAACGTAATATAACCTAACCTAACCCAACCCAACATTTCGGCGGTAATGTTTGACAACATTCCTGGCGAGTTGGACTCTACGTCTCCGTGTAACCCTCATATACATCAATAACGTAATATAACGTAACCTAACCCCATCTATCATCTCGGCGGTAATATTTGACAACATTCCTGGCGAGTTGGCATCTACGTCTCCCTGGGACCTTTATATACATCATTAACGTAATATAGCCTAACCTAACCCAACCTAACATCGCGGCGGTAATATTTGACAACATTCCTGGCGAGTTGGCATCTACGTCTCCGTTTGACCTTCATATACATCAATAACGTAGTATAACGTAACCTAACCCAACATATCATCTCGGCGGTAATATTTGACAACATTGCTGGCTAGTTGGCCTCTACATCTCCGTGTAACCCTCATATACATCAATAACGTAATATAACGTAAACTATCCCCACCTATCATCGCGGCGGTAATATTTGACAACATTCCTGGCGAGTTGGCATCTACGTCTCCCTGGGATCTTTATATACATCATTAACGTAATATAGCCTAACCTAACCCAACCTAACATCTCGGCGGTAATATTTGACAACAATCCTGGCGAGTTGGCCTCTACGTCTCCGTGTAACCCTCATATACATCAATAACGTAATATAACGTAAACTAACCCCACCTATCATCGCGGAGGTAATATTTGACAACATTCCTTGCGAGTTGGCATCTACGTCTCCCTGGGATCTTTATATACATCATTAACGTAATATAGCCTAACCTAACCCAACCTAACATCTCGGCGGTAATATTTGACAACATTCCTGGCGAGTTGGCCTCTACGTCTCCATGTAACCCTCATATATATCAATAACGTAATATAACGTAACCTAACCCAACCTATCATCTCGGCGGTAATATTTGACAACATTCCTGGCGAGTTGGCATCTACGTCTCCCTGGGACCTTTATATACATCATTAACGTAGTATAGCCTAACCTAAACCAACCTAACATCTCGGCGGTAATATTTGACAACATTGCTGGCGAGTTGGCCTCTACGTCTCCGTGTAACCCTCATATACATCAATAACGTAATATAACGTAACCTAACCCCACCTATCATCGCGGCCGTAATATTTGACAACATTCCTGGCGAGTTGGCATCTACGTCTCCCTGGGATCCTTACATACATCATTAACGTAATATAACCTGACCTAACACAACCCAACATTTCGGCGGTAATGTTTGACAACATTCCTGGCGAATTGGCCTCTACGTCTCCGTGTAACCCTCATATACATCAATAAAGTAATATAACGTAACCTAACCCAACCTATCATCTCGGCGGTAATAATTGACAACATTCCTGGCGAGTTGGCATGTACGTCTCCCTAGGACCTTTATATACATCATTAACGTAATATAGCCTAACCTAACGCAACCTATCATCTCGGCGGTAATATTTGACAACATTCCTGGCGAGTTGGCCTCTACGTCTCCGTGTAACCCTCATATACATCAATAACTTAATATAACGTAACCTAACCCAACCTATCATCTCGGCGGTAATATTTGACAACATTCCTGGCGAGTTGGCATGTACGTCTCCCTAGGACCTTTATATGCATCATTAACGTAATATAACCTAACCTAAACCAACCCAACATTCCGGCGGTAATATTTGACAACATTCCTGGCGAGATGGCCTCTACGTCTCCGTGTAACCCTCATATACATCAATAACGTTATATAACGTAACCTAACCCAACCTATCATCTCGGCGGTAATATTTGACAGCATTCCTGGCGAGTTGGCATCTACGTCTCCCTGGAACCTTTATATACATCATTAACGTAATATAACCTAACCTAACCGAACCCAACATTTCGGCGGTAATGTTTGACAACATTCCTGGCGAGTTGGCCTCTACGTCTCCGTTCGACCTTCATATACATCAATAACGTAATATAACGTAACCTAACCCAACCTATCATCTCGGCGGTAATATTTGACAACATTCCTGGCTAGTTGGCATCTACGTCTCCCTGGGACTTTTATATACATCATTAACGTAATATAACCTAACCTAACCCAACTTAACATCTCGGCGGTAATATTTAACAACATTCCTGGCGAGTTGGCCTCTACGTCTCCGTTTGACCTTCATATACATCAATAACGTAATATAACGTAACCTAACCCAACCTATCATCTCGGCGGTAATATTTGACAACATTCCTGGCGAGTTGGCATCTACGTCTCCCTGGGATCTTTATATACATCATTAACGTAATATAACCTAACCTAACCCAACCCAACATTTCGGCGGTAATGTTTGACAACATTCCTGGCGAGTTGGACTCTACGTCTCCGTGTAACCCTCATATACATCAATAACGTAATATAACGTAACCTAACCCCATCTATCATCTCGGCGGTAATATTTGACAACATTCCTGGCGAGTTAGCCTCTACGTCTCCGTTTGACCTTCATATACATCAATAACGTAATATAACGTAACCTAATCCAACCTATCATCTCGGCGGTAATATTTGACAACATTCCTGGCGAGTTGGCATGTACGTCTCCCTAGGACCTTTATATACATCATTAACGTAATATAACCTAACCTAACCAACCCAACATTTCGGCGGTAATATTTGACAACATTCCTGGCAAGTTGGCCTCTACGTCTCCGTGTAACCCTCATATACATCAATAACGTAATATAACGTAACCTAACCCAACCTATCATCTCGGCGGTAATATTTGACAACATTCCTGGCGAGTTGGCATGTACGTCTCCCTAGGACCTTTATATACATCATTAACGTAATATAACCTAACCTAACCCAACCCAACATTTCGGCGGTAATATTTGACAACATTCCTGGCGAGTTGGCCTCTACGTCTCCGTGGGACCATTATATACATCAATAACGTAACATAACGTAACCTAACCCAACCTATAATCTCGGCGGTAATATTTGGCAACATTCCTGGCGAGTTAGCATCTACGTCTCCCTGGGACCTTTATATACATCATTAACGTAATATAACCTAACCTAACCAAACCTAACATCTCGGCGGTAATATTTGACAACATTCGTGGCGAGTTGGCATGTACGTCTCCCTAGGACCTTTATATACATCATTAACGTAATATAACCTAACCTAACACAACCCAACATTTCGGCGGTAATGTTTAACAACATTCCTGGCGAGTTGGCCTCTACGTCTCCGTGTAACCCTCATATACATCAATAAAGTAATATAACGTAACCTAACCCAACCTATCATCTCGGCGGTAATATTTGACAACATTCCTGGCGAGTTGGCATGTACGTCTCCCTAGGACCTTTATATACATCATTAACGTAATATAACGTAACCTAACCCAACCTATCATCTCGGCGGTAATATTTGACAACATTCCTGGCGAGTTGGCATCTACGTCTCCCTGGGATCTTTATATACTTCATTAACGTAATATAACCTAACCTAACCGAACCCAACATTTCGGCGATAATGTTTGACAACATTCCTGGCGAGTTGGCCTCTACGTCTCCGTTCGACCTTCATATACATCAATAACGTAATATAACGTAACCTAACCCAACCTATCATCTCGGCGGTAATATTTGACAACATTCCTGGCTAGTTGGCATCTACGTCTCCCTGGGACTTTTATATACATCATTAACGTAATATAACCTAACCTAACCCAACTTAACATCTCGGCGGTAATATTTAACAACATTCCTGGCGAGTTGTCCTCTACGACGCCGTGTAACCCTCATATACATCAATGACGTAATATAACGTAACCTAACCCCACCTATTATCGCGGCGGTAATATTTGACAACATTCCTGGCGAGTTGGCATCTACGTCTCCCTGGGATCTTTATATACATCATTAACGTAACATAGCCTAACCTAACCCAACTTAACATCTCGGCGGTAATATTTGACAACATTCCTGGGGAGTTGGCCTCTACGTCTCCGTGTAACGCTCATATACATCATTAACGTAGTATAACGTAACCTAACCCAACCTATCATCTCGGCGGTAATATTTGACAACATTCCTGGCGAGTTGGCATCTACGTCTCCCTGGGACCTTTATATACATCATTAACGTAATATAACCTAACCTAACCAAACCTAACATCTCGGCGGTAAGATTTAACAACATTCCTGGCGAGTTGGCCTCTACGTCTCCGTTTGACCTTCATATACATCAATAACGTAATATAACGTAACCTAACCCATCATATCATCTCGGCGGTAATATTTGACAAAATTCCTGGCGAGTTGGCATCTACGTCTCCCTGGGACCTTTATATACATCATTAACGTAATATAACCTAACCTAACCCAACCCAACATTTCGGCGGTAATGTTTGACAACATTCCTGGCGAGTTGGACTCTACGTCTCCGTGTAACCCTCATATACATCAATAACGTAATATAAAGTAACCTAACCACATCTATCATCTCGGCGGTAATATTTGACAACATTCCTGGCGAGTTAGCCTCTACGTCTCCGTTTGACCTTCATATACATCAATAACGTAATATAACGTAACCTAATCCAACCTATCTTCTCGGCGGTAATATTTGACAACATTCCTGGCGAGTTGGCATGTACGTCTCCCTAGGACCTTTATATACATCATTAACGTAATATAACCTAACCTAACCAACCCAACATTTCGGCGGTAATATTTGACAACATTCCTGGCAAGTTGGCCTCTACGTCTCCGTGTAACCCTCATATACATCAATAACGTAATATAACGTAACCTAACCCAACCTATCATCTCGGCGGTAATATTTGACAACATTCCTGGCGAGTTGGCATGTACGTCTCCCTAGGACCTTTATATACATCATTAACGTAATATAACCTAACCTAACCCAACCCAACATTTCGGCGGTAATATTTGACAACATTCCTGGCAAGTTGGCCTCTACGTCTCCGTGTAACCCTCATATACATCAATAACGTAATATACCGTAACCTAACCCAACCTATCATCTCGGCGGTAATATTTGACAACATTCCTGGCGAGTTGGCATGTACGTCTCCATAGGACCTTTATATACATCATTAACGTAATATAACCTAACCTAACCCAACCTATCATCTCGGCGGTAATATTTGACAACATTCCTGGCGAGTTGGCCTCTACGTCTCCGTGTAACCCTCATATACATCAATAAAGTAATATAACGTAACCTAACCCAACCTATCATCTCGGCGTTAATATTTGACAACATTCCTGGCGAGTTGGCATCTACGTCTCCCTGGGACCTTTATATACATCATTAACGTAATATAGCCTAACCTAACCCAACCTAACATCTCGGCGGTAATATTTGACAACATTGCTGGCGAGTTGGCCTCTACGACTCCGTGTAACCCTCATATACATCAATAACGTAATATAACGTAACCTAACCCCACCTATCATCGCGGCGGTAATATTTGACAACATTCCTGGCGAGTTGGCATCTACGTCTCCCTGGGATCTTTATATACATCATTAACGTAATATAGCCTAACCTAACCCAACTTAACATCTCGGCGGTAATATTTGACAACATTCCTGGGCAGTTGGCCTCTACGTCTCCGTGTAACCCTCATATACATCATTAACGTAGTATAACGTAACCTAACCCAACCTATCATCTCGGCGGTAATATTTGACAGCATTCCTGGCGAGTTGGCATCTACGTCTCCCTGGAACCTTTATATACATCATTAACGTAATATAACCTAACCTAACCGAACCCAACATTTCGGCGGTAATGTTTGACAACATTCCTGGCGAGTTGGCCTCTACGTCTCCGTTCGACCTTCATATACATCAATAACGTAATATAACGTAACCTAACCCAACCTATCATCTCGGCGGTAATATTTGACAACATTCCTGGCTAGTTGGCATCTACGTCTCCCTGGGACTTTTATATACATCATTAACGTAATATAACCTAACCTAACCCAACTTAACATCTCGGCGGTAATATTTAACAACATTCCTGGCGAGTTGGCCTCTACGTCTCCGTTTGACCTTCATATACATCAATAACGTAATATAACGTAACCTAACCCAACCTATCATCTCGGCGGTAATATTTGACAACATTCCTGGCGAGTTGGCATCTACGTCTCCCTGGGATCTTTATATACATCATTAACGTAATATAACCTAACCTAACCCAACCCAACATTTCGGCGGTAATGTTTGACAACATTCCTGGCGAGTTGGACTCTACGTCTCCGTGTAACCCTCATATACATCAATAACGTAATATAACGTAACCTAACCCCATCTATCATCTCGGCGGTAATATTTGACAACATTCCTGGCGAGTTAGCCTCTACGTCTCCGTTTGACCTTCATATACATCAATAACGTAATATAACGTAACCTAATCCAACCTATCATCTCGGCGGTAATATTTGACAACATTCCTGGCGAGTTGGCATGTACGTCTCCCTAGGACCTTTATATACATCATTAACGTAATATAACCTAACCTAACCAACCCAACATTTCGGCGGTAATATTTGACAACATTCCTGGCAAGTTGGCCTCTACGTCTCCGTGTAACCCTCATATACATCAATAACGTAATATAACGTAACCTAACCCAACCTATCATCTCGGCGGTAATATTTGACAACATTCCTGGCGAGTTGGCATGTACGTCTCCCTAGGACCTTTATATACATCATTAACGTAATATAACCTAACCTAACCCAACCCAACATTTCGGCGGTAATATTTGACAACATTCCTGGCGAGTTGGCCTCTACGTCTCCGTGGGACCATTATATACATCAATAACGTAACATAACGTAACCTAACCCAACCTATAATCTCGGCGGTAATATTTGGCAACATTCCTGGCGAGTTAGCATCTACGTCTCCCTGGGACCTTTATATACATCATTAACGTAATATAACCTAACCTAACCAAACCTAACATCTCGGCGGTAATATTTGACAACATTCGTGGCGAGTTGGCATGTACGTCTCCCTAGGACCTTTATATACATCATTAACGTAATATAACCTAACCTAACACAACCCAACATTTCGGCGGTAATGTTTAACAACATTCCTGGCGAGTTGGCCTCTACGTCTCCGTGTAACCCTCATATACATCAATAAAGTAATATAACGTAACCTAACCCAACCTATCATCTCGGCGGTAATATTTGACAACATTTCTGGCGAGTTGGCATGTACGTCTCCCTAGGACCTTTATATACATCATTAACGTAATATAACGTAACCTAACCCAACCTATCATCTCGGCGGTAATATTTAACAACATTCCTGGCGAGTTGGCCTCTACGTCTCCGTTTGACCTTCATATACATCAATAACGTAATATAACGTAACCTAACCCAACCTATCATCTCGGCGGTAATATTTGACAACATTCCTGGCGAGTTGGCATCTACGTCTCCCTGGGATCTTTATATACATCATTAACGTAATATAACCTAACCTAACCCAACCCAACATTTCGGCGGTAATGTTTGACAACATTCCTGGCGAGTTGGACTCTACGTCTCCGTGTAACCCTCATATACATCAATAACGTAATATAACGTAACCTAACCCCATCTATCATCTCGGCGGTAATATTTGACAACATTCCTGGCGAGTTGGCATCTACGTCTCCCTGGGACCTTTATATACATCATTAACGTAATATAGCCTAACCTAACCCAACCTAACATCGCGGCGGTAATATTTGACAACATTCCTGGCGAGTTGGCATCTACGTCTCCGTTTGACCTTCATATACATCAATAACGTAGTATAACGTAACCTAACCCAACATATCATCTCGGCGGTAATATTTGACAACATTGCTGGCTAGTTGGCCTCTACATCTCCGTGTAACCCTCATATACATCAATAACGTAATATAACGTAAACTATCCCCACCTATCATCGCGGCGGTAATATTTGACAACATTCCTGGCGAGTTGGCATCTACGTCTCCCTGGGATCTTTATATACATCATTAACGTAATATAGCCTAACCTAACCCAACCTAACATCTCGGCGGTAATATTTGACAACAATCCTGGCGAGTTGGCCTCTACGTCTCCGTGTAACCCTCATATACATCAATAACGTAATATAACGTAAACTAACCCCACCTATCATCGCGGAGGTAATATTTGACAACATTCCTTGCGAGTTGGCATCTACGTCTCCCTGGGATCTTTATATACATCATTAACGTAATATAGCCTAACCTAACCCAACCTAACATCTCGGCGGTAATATTTGACAACATTCCTGGCGAGTTGGCCTCTACGTCTCCATGTAACCCTCATATATATCAATAACGTAATATAACGTAACCTAACCCAACCTATCATCTCGGCGGTAATATTTGACAACATTCCTGGCGAGTTGGCATCTACGTCTCCCTGGGACCTTTATATACATCATTAACGTAGTATAGCCTAACCTAAACCAACCTAACATCTCGGCGGTAATATTTGACAACATTGCTGGCGAGTTGGCCTCTACGTCTCCGTGTAACCCTCATATACATCAATAACGTAATATAACGTAACCTAACCCCACCTATCATCGCGGCCGTAATATTTGACAACATTCCTGGCGAGTTGGCATCTACGTCTCCCTGGGATCCTTACATACATCATTAACGTAATATAACCTGACCTAACACAACCCAACATTTCGGCGGTAATGTTTGACAACATTCCTGGCGAATTGGCCTCTACGTCTCCGTGTAACCCTCATATACATCAATAAAGTAATATAACGTAACCTAACCCAACCTATCATCTCGGCGGTAATAATTGACAACATTCCTGGCGAGTTGGCATGTACGTCTCCCTAGGACCTTTATATACATCATTAACGTAATATAGCCTAACCTAACGCAACCTATCATCTCGGCGGTAATATTTGACAACATTCCTGGCGAGTTGGCCTCTACGTCTCCGTGTAACCCTCATATACATCAATAACTTAATATAACGTAACCTAACCCAACCTATCATCTCGGCGGTAATATTTGACAACATTCCTGGCGAGTTGGCATGTACGTCTCCCTAGGACCTTTATATGCATCATTAACGTAATATAACCTAACCTAAACCAACCCAACATTCCGGCGGTAATATTTGACAACATTCCTGGCGAGATGGCCTCTACGTCTCCGTGTAACCCTCATATACATCAATAACGTTATATAACGTAACCTAACCCAACCTATCATCTCGGCGGTAATATTTGACAGCATTCCTGGCGAGTTGGCATCTACGTCTCCCTGGAACCTTTATATACATCATTAACGTAATATAACCTAACCTAACCGAACCCAACATTTCGGCGGTAATGTTTGACAACATTCCTGGCGAGTTGGCCTCTACGTCTCCGTTCGACCTTCATATACATCAATAACGTAATATAACGTAACCTAACCCAACCTATCATCTCGGCGGTAATATTTGACAACATTCCTGGCTAGTTGGCATCTACGTCTCCCTGGGACTTTTATATACATCATTAACGTAATATAACCTAACCTAACCCAACTTAACATCTCGGCGGTAATATTTAACAACATTCCTGGCGAGTTGGCCTCTACGTCTCCGTTTGACCTTCATATACATCAATAACGTAATATAACGTAACCTAACCCAACCTATCATCTCGGCGGTAATATTTGACAACATTCCTGGCGAGTTGGCATCTACGTCTCCCTGGGATCTTTATATACATCATTAACGTAATATAACCTAACCTAACCCAACCCAACATTTCGGCGGTAATGTTTGACAACATTCCTGGCGAGTTGGACTCTACGTCTCCGTGTAACCCTCATATACATCAATAACGTAATATAACGTAACCTAACCCCATCTATCATCTCGGCGGTAATATTTGACAACATTCCTGGCGAGTTAGCCTCTACGTCTCCGTTTGACCTTCATATACATCAATAACGTAATATAACGTAACCTAATCCAACCTATCATCTCGGCGGTAATATTTGACAACATTCCTGGCGAGTTGGCATGTACGTCTCCCTAGGACCTTTATATACATCATTAACGTAATATAACCTAACCTAACCAACCCAACATTTCGGCGGTAATATTTGACAACATTCCTGGCAAGTTGGCCTCTACGTCTCCGTGTAACCCTCATATACATCAATAACGTAATATAACGTAACCTAACCCAACCTATCATCTCGGCGGTAATATTTGACAACATTCCTGGCGAGTTGGCATGTACGTCTCCCTAGGACCTTTATATACATCATTAACGTAATATAACCTAACCTAACCCAACCCAACATTTCGGCGGTAATATTTGACAACATTCCTGGCGAGTTGGCCTCTACGTCTCCGTGGGACCATTATATACATCAATAACGTAACATAACGTAACCTAACCCAACCTATAATCTCGGCGGTAATATTTGGCAACATTCCTGGCGAGTTAGCATCTACGTCTCCCTGGGACCTTTATATACATCATTAACGTAATATAACCTAACCTAACCAAACCTAACATCTCGGCGGTAATATTTGACAACATTCGTGGCGAGTTGGCATGTACGTCTCCCTAGGACCTTTATATACATCATTAACGTAATATAACCTAACCTAACACAACCCAACATTTCGGCGGTAATGTTTAACAACATTCCTGGCGAGTTGGCCTCTACGTCTCCGTGTAACCCTCATATACATCAATAAAGTAATATAACGTAACCTAACCCAACCTATCATCTCGGCGGTAATATTTGACAACATTCCTGGCGAGTTGGCATGTACGTCTCCCTAGGACCTTTATATACATCATTAACGTAATATAACGTAACCTAACCCAACCTATCATCTCGGCGGTAATATTTGACAACATTCCTGGCGAGTTGGCATCTACGTCTCCCTGGGATCTTTATATACTTCATTAACGTAATATAACCTAACCTAACCGAACCCAACATTTCGGCGATAATGTTTGACAACATTCCTGGCGAGTTGGCCTCTACGTCTCCGTTCGACCTTCATATACATCAATAACGTAATATAACGTAACCTAACCCAACCTATCATCTCGGCGGTAATATTTGACAACATTCCTGGCTAGTTGGCATCTACGTCTCCCTGGGACTTTTATATACATCATTAACGTAATATAACCTAACCTAACCCAACTTAACATCTCGGCGGTAATATTTAACAACATTCCTGGCGAGTTGTCCTCTACGACGCCGTGTAACCCTCATATACATCAATGACGTAATATAACGTAACCTAACCCCACCTATTATCGCGGCGGTAATATTTGACAACATTCCTGGCGAGTTGGCATCTACGTCTCCCTGGGATCTTTATATACATCATTAACGTAACATAGCCTAACCTAACCCAACTTAACATCTCGGCGGTAATATTTGACAACATTCCTGGGGAGTTGGCCTCTACGTCTCCGTGTAACGCTCATATACATCATTAACGTAGTATAACGTAACCTAACCCAACCTATCATCTCGGCGGTAATATTTGACAACATTCCTGGCGAGTTGGCATCTACGTCTCCCTGGGACCTTTATATACATCATTAACGTAATATAACCTAACCTAACCAAACCTAACATCTCGGCGGTAAGATTTAACAACATTCCTGGCGAGTTGGCCTCTACGTCTCCGTTTGACCTTCATATACATCAATAACGTAATATAACGTAACCTAACCCATCATATCATCTCGGCGGTAATATTTGACAAAATTCCTGGCGAGTTGGCATCTACGTCTCCCTGGGACCTTTATATACATCATTAACGTAATATAACCTAACCTAACCCAACCCAACATTTCGGCGGTAATGTTTGACAACATTCCTGGCGAGTTGGACTCTACGTCTCCGTGTAACCCTCATATACATCAATAACGTAATATAAAGTAACCTAACCACATCTATCATCTCGGCGGTAATATTTGACAACATTCCTGGCGAGTTAGCCTCTACGTCTCCGTTTGACCTTCATATACATCAATAACGTAATATAACGTAACCTAATCCAACCTATCTTCTCGGCGGTAATATTTGACAACATTCCTGGCGAGTTGGCATGTACGTCTCCCTAGGACCTTTATATACATCATTAACGTAATATAACCTAACCTAACCAACCCAACATTTCGGCGGTAATATTTGACAACATTCCTGGCAAGTTGGCCTCTACGTCTCCGTGTAACCCTCATATACATCAATAACGTAATATAACGTAACCTAACCCAACCTATCATCTCGGCGGTAATATTTGACAACATTCCTGGCGAGTTGGCATGTACGTCTCCCTAGGACCTTTATATACATCATTAACGTAATATAACCTAACCTAACCCAACCCAACATTTCGGCGGTAATATTTGACAACATTCCTGGCAAGTTGGCCTCTACGTCTCCGTGTAACCCTCATATACATCAATAACGTAATATACCGTAACCTAACCCAACCTATCATCTCGGCGGTAATATTTGACAACATTCCTGGCGAGTTGGCATGTACGTCTCCATAGGACCTTTATATACATCATTAACGTAATATAACCTAACCTAACCCAACCTATCATCTCGGCGGTAATATTTGACAACATTCCTGGCGAGTTGGCCTCTACGTCTCCGTGTAACCCTCATATACATCAATAAAGTAATATAACGTAACCTAACCCAACCTATCATCTCGGCGTTAATATTTGACAACATTCCTGGCGAGTTGGCATCTACGTCTCCCTGGGACCTTTATATACATCATTAACGTAATATAGCCTAACCTAACCCAACCTAACATCTCGGCGGTAATATTTGACAACATTGCTGGCGAGTTGGCCTCTACGACTCCGTGTAACCCTCATATACATCAATAACGTAATATAACGTAACCTAACCCCACCTATCATCGCGGCGGTAATATTTGACAACATTCCTGGCGAGTTGGCATCTACGTCTCCCTGGGATCTTTATATACATCATTAACGTAATATAGCCTAACCTAACCCAACTTAACATCTCGGCGGTAATATTTGACAACATTCCTGGGCAGTTGGCCTCTACGTCTCCGTGTAACCCTCATATACATCATTAACGTAGTATAACGTAACCTAACCCAACCTATCATCTCGGCGGTAATATTTGACAGCATTCCTGGCGAGTTGGCATCTACGTCTCCCTGGAACCTTTATATACATCATTAACGTAATATAACCTAACCTAACCGAACCCAACATTTCGGCGGTAATGTTTGACAACATTCCTGGCGAGTTGGCCTCTACGTCTCCGTTCGACCTTCATATACATCAATAACGTAATATAACGTAACCTAACCCAACCTATCATCTCGGCGGTAATATTTGACAACATTCCTGGCTAGTTGGCATCTACGTCTCCCTGGGACTTTTATATACATCATTAACGTAATATAACCTAACCTAACCCAACTTAACATCTCGGCGGTAATATTTAACAACATTCCTGGCGAGTTGGCCTCTACGTCTCCGTTTGACCTTCATATACATCAATAACGTAATATAACGTAACCTAACCCAACCTATCATCTCGGCGGTAATATTTGACAACATTCCTGGCGAGTTGGCATCTACGTCTCCCTGGGATCTTTATATACATCATTAACGTAATATAACCTAACCTAACCCAACCCAACATTTCGGCGGTAATGTTTGACAACATTCCTGGCGAGTTGGACTCTACGTCTCCGTGTAACCCTCATATACATCAATAACGTAATATAACGTAACCTAACCCCATCTATCATCTCGGCGGTAATATTTGACAACATTCCTGGCGAGTTAGCCTCTACGTCTCCGTTTGACCTTCATATACATCAATAACGTAATATAACGTAACCTAATCCAACCTATCATCTCGGCGGTAATATTTGACAACATTCCTGGCGAGTTGGCATGTACGTCTCCCTAGGACCTTTATATACATCATTAACGTAATATAACCTAACCTAACCAACCCAACATTTCGGCGGTAATATTTGACAACATTCCTGGCAAGTTGGCCTCTACGTCTCCGTGTAACCCTCATATACATCAATAACGTAATATAACGTAACCTAACCCAACCTATCATCTCGGCGGTAATATTTGACAACATTCCTGGCGAGTTGGCATGTACGTCTCCCTAGGACCTTTATATACATCATTAACGTAATATAACCTAACCTAACCCAACCCAACATTTCGGCGGTAATATTTGACAACATTCCTGGCGAGTTGGCCTCTACGTCTCCGTGGGACCATTATATACATCAATAACGTAACATAACGTAACCTAACCCAACCTATAATCTCGGCGGTAATATTTGGCAACATTCCTGGCGAGTTAGCATCTACGTCTCCCTGGGACCTTTATATACATCATTAACGTAATATAACCTAACCTAACCAAACCTAACATCTCGGCGGTAATATTTGACAACATTCGTGGCGAGTTGGCATGTACGTCTCCCTAGGACCTTTATATACATCATTAACGTAATATAACCTAACCTAACACAACCCAACATTTCGGCGGTAATGTTTAACAACATTCCTGGCGAGTTGGCCTCTACGTCTCCGTGTAACCCTCATATACATCAATAAAGTAATATAACGTAACCTAACCCAACCTATCATCTCGGCGGTAATATTTGACAACATTTCTGGCGAGTTGGCATGTACGTCTCCCTAGGACCTTTATATACATCATTAACGTAATATAACGTAACCTAACCCAACCTATCATCTCGGCGGTAATATTTGACAACATTCCTGGCGAGTTGGCATCTACGTCTCCCTGGGATCTTTATATACTTCATTAACGTAATATAACCTAACCTAACCGAACCCAACATTTCGGCGATAATGTTTGACAACATTCCTGGCGAGTTGGCCTCTACGTCTCCGTTCGACCTTCATATACATCAATAACGTAATATAACGTAACCTAACCCAACCTATCATCTCGGCGGTAATATTTGACAACATTCCTGGCTAGTTGGCATCTACGTCTCCCTGGGACTTTTATATACATCATTAACGTAATATAACCTAACCTAACCCAACTTAACATCTCGGCGGTAATATTTAACAACATTCCTGGCGAGTTGGCCTCTACGTCTCCGTTTGACCTTCATATACATCAATAACGTAATATAACGTAACCTAACCCAACCTATCATCTCGGCGGTAATATTTGACAACATTCCTGGCGAGTTGGCATCTACGTCTCCCTGGGATCTTTATATACATCATTAACGTAATATAACCTAACCTAACCCAACCCAACATTTCGGCGGTAATGTTTGACAACATTCCTGGCGAGTTGGACTCTACGTCTCCGTGTAACCCTCATATACATCAATAACGTAATATAACGTAACCTAACCCCATCTATCATCTCGGCGGTAATATTTGACAACATTCCTGGCGAGTTGGCATCTACGTCTCCCTGGGACCTTTATATACATCATTAACGTAATATAGCCTAACCTAACCCAACCTAACATCGCGGCGGTAATATTTGACAACATTCCTGGCGAGTTGGCATCTACGTCTCCCTGGGATCTTTATATACATCATTAACGTAATATAGCCTAACCTAACCCAACCTAACATCTCGGCGGTAATATTTGGCAACATTGCTGGCGAGTTGTCCTCTACGACGCCGTGTAACCCTCATATACATCAATGACGTAATATAACGTAACCTAACCCCACCTATTATCGCGGCGGTAATATTTGACAACATTCCTGGCGAGTTGGCATCTACGTCTCCCTGGGATCTTTATATACATCATTAACGTAACATAGCCTAACCTAACCCAACTTAACATCTCGGCGGTAATATTTGACAACATTCCTGGGGAGTTGGCCTCTACGTCTCCGTGTAACGCTCATATACATCATTAACGTAGTATAACGTAACCTAACCCAACCTATCATCTCGGCGGTAATATTTGACAACATTCCTGGCGAGTTGGCATCTACGTCTCCCTGGGACCTTTATATACATCATTAACGTAATATAACCTAACCTAACCAAACCTAACATCTCGGCGGTAAGATTTAACAACATTCCTGGCGAGTTGGCCTCTACGTCTCCGTTTGACCTTCATATACATCAATAACGTAATATAACGTAACCTAACCCATCATATCATCTCGGCGGTAATATTTGACAAAATTCCTGGCGAGTTGGCATCTACGTCTCCCTGGGACCTTTATATACATCATTAACGTAATATAACCTAACCTAACCCAACTTAACATCTCGGCGGTAATATTTAACAACATTCCTGGCGAGTTGGCCTCTACGTCTCCGTTTGACCTTCATATACATCAATAACGTAATATAACGTAACCTAACCCAACCTATCATCTCGGCGGTAATATTTGACAACATTCCTGGCGAGTTGGCATCTACGTCCCCCTGGGATCTTTATATACATCATTAACGTAATATAACCTAACCTAACCCAACCCAACATTTCGGCGGTAATGTTTGACAACATTCCTGGCGAGTTGGACTCTACGTCTCCCTGTAACCCTCATATACATCAATAACGTAATATAAAGTAACCTAACCACATCTATCATCTCGGCGGTAATATTTGACAACATTCCTGGCGAGTTAGCCTCTACGTCTCCGTTTGACCTTCATATACATCAATAACGTAATATAACGTAACCTAATCCAACCTATCTTCTCGGCGGTAATATTTGACAACATTCCTGGCGAGTTGGCATGTACGTCTCCCTAGGACCTTTATATACATCATTAACGTAATATAACCTAACCTAACCAACCCAACATTTCGGCGGTAATATTTGACAACATTCCTGGCAAGTTGGCCTCTACGTCTCCGTGTAACCCTCATATACATCAATAACGTAATATAACGTAACCTAACCCAACCTATCATCTCGGCGGTAATATTTGACAACATTCCTGGCGAGTTGGCATGTACGTCTCCCTAGGACCTTTATATACATCATTAACGTAATATAACCTAACCTAACCCAACCCAACATTTCGGCGGTAATATTTGACAACATTCCTGGCAAGTTGGCCTCTACGTCTCCGTGTAACCCTCATATACATCAATAACGTAATATACCGTAACCTAACCCAACCTATCATCTCGGCGGTAATATTTGACAACATTCCTGGCGAGTTGGCATGTACGTCTCCATAGGACCTTTATATACATCATTAACGTAATATAACCTAACCTAACCCAACCTATCATCTCGGCGGTAATATTTGACAACATTCCTGGCGAGTTGGCCTCTACGTCTCCGTGTAACCCTCATATACATCAATAAAGTAATATAACGTAACCTAACCCAACCTATCATCTCGGCGTTAATATTTGACAACATTCCTGGCGAGTTGGCATCTACGTCTCCCTGGGACCTTTATATACATCATTAACGTAATATAGCCTAACCTAACCCAACCTAACATCTCGGCGGTAATATTTGACAACATTGCTGGCGAGTTGGCCTCTACGACTCCGTGTAACCCTCATATACATCAATAACGTAATATAACGTAACCTAACCCCACCTATCATCGCGGCGGTAATATTTGACAACATTCCTGGCGAGTTGGCATCTACGTCTCCCTGGGATCTTTATATACATCATTAACGTAATATAGCCTAACCTAACCCAACTTAACATCTCGGCGGTAATATTTGACAACATTCCTGGGCAGTTGGCCTCTACGTCTCCGTGTAACCCTCATATACATCATTAACGTAGTATAACGTAACCTAACCCAACCTATCATCTCGGCGGTAATATTCGACAACATTCCTGGCGAGTTGGCATCTACGTCTCCGTGGGACCTTTATACACATCATTAACGTAACCTAACCTAACCTAACCCAACCTAACATCTCAGCGGTAATATTTGACAACATTCATGGCGAGTTGTCCTCTACGTCTCCGTGGGACCATTATATACATCAATAACGTAACATAACGTAACCTAACACAACCTATAATCTCGGCGGTAATATTTGGCAACATTCCTGGCGAGTTAGCATCTACGTCTCCCTGGGACCTTTATATACATCATTAACGTAATATAACCTAACCTAACCCAACCTAACATCTCGGCGGTAATATTTGACAACATTCGTGGCGAGTTGGCATGTACGTCTCCCTAGGACCTTTATATACATCATTAACGTAATATAACCTAACCTAACACAACCCAACATTTCGGCGGTAATGTTTAACAACATTCCTGGCGAGTTGGCCTCTACGTCTCCGTGTAACCCTCATATACATCAATAAAGTAATATAACGTAACCTAACCCAACCTATCATCTCGGCGGTAATATTTGACAACATTCCTGGCGAGTTGGCATGTACGTCTCCCTAGGACCTTTATATACATCATTAACGTAATATAACCTAACCTAACCCAACCCAACATCTCGGCGGTAATATTTGACAACATTCCTGGCGAGTTGGCCTCTACGTCTCCGTGGGACCTTTATATACATCAATAACGTAATATAACCTAACCTGACCCAATCTAACATCTCGGCGGTAATATTTGACCACATTCCTGTCTTGTTGTCCTCTACGTCTCCGTGGTACCTTTATATACATCAATAACGTAATATAACCAAACATAACCCAACCTAACATTTCGGCGGTAATATTTGACAACATTCCTGCGAAGTTGACCTCTACGTCTCCGTGGGACCTTTATATACATCAATAACGTAATATAGCTAAACCTAACCCAACCTAACATGTTGGCGGTAATATTTGACAACATTCCTGGCGAGTTGGACTGTACGTCTCCGTGGGACCTTTATATACATCAATAACGTAATATAACTAAACCTAACCCAACCTAACATGTTGGCGGTAATATTTGACAACATTCCTGGCATGTTGGCCTCTACGTCTCCGTTTGACCTTCATATACATCAATAGCGTAATATAACCTAACCTAACCCAACCTATCATCTCGGCGGTAATATTTGATAACATTCCTGGCGAGTTGGCATCTACGTCTCCGTTTGACCTTCATATACATCAATAACGTAATATAACCTAACCTAACCCAACTTAACATCTCGGCGGTAATATTTAACAACATTCCTGGCGAGTTGGCCTCTACGTCTCCGTTTGACCTTCATATACATCAATAACGTAATATAACGTAACCTAACCCAACCTATCATCTCGGCGGTAATATTTGACAACATTCCTGGCGAGTTGGCATCTACGTCTCCCTGGGATCTTTATATACATCATTAACGTAATATAACCTAACCTAACCCAACCCAACATTTCGGCGGTAATGTTTGACAACATTCCTGTCGAGTTGGACTCTACGTCTCCGTGTAACCCTCATATACATCAATAACGTAATATAACGTAACCTAACCCCATCTATCATCTCGGCGGTAATATTTGACAACATTCCTGGCGAGTTAGCCTCTACGTCTCCGTTTGACCTTCATATACATCAATAACGTAATATAACGTAACCTAACCCAACCTATCATCTCGGCGGTAATATTTGACAACATTCCTGGCGAGTTGGCATGTACGTCTCCCTACGACCTTTATATACATCATTAACGTAATATAACCTAACCTAACCCAACCCAACATCTCGGCGGTAATATTTGACAACATTCCTGGCGAGTTGGCCTCTACGTCTCCGTGTAACCCTCATATACATCAATAAAGTAATATAACGTAACCTAACCCAACCTATCATCTCGGCGTTAATATTTGACAACATTCCTGGCGAGTTGGCATCTACGTTTCCCTGGGACCTTTATATACATCATTAACGTAATATAGCCTAACCTAACCCAACCTAACATCTCGGCGGTAATATTTGACAACATTCCTGGCGAGTTGGCATGTACGTCTCCCTAGGACCTTTATATACATCATTAACGTAATATAGCCTAACCTAACCCAACCTATCATCTCGGCGGTAATATTTGACAACATTCCTGGCGAGTTGGCCTCTACGTCTCCGTGTAACCCCCATATACATCAATAACTTAATATAACGTAACCTAACCCAACCTAACATCGCGGCGGTAATATTTGACAACATTCCTGGCGAGTTGGCATCTACGTCTCCCTGGGATCTTTATATACATCATTAACGTAATATAGCCTAACCTAACACAACCTAGCATCTCGGCGGTAATATTTGGCAACATTGCTGGCGAGTTGTCCTCTACGACGCCGTGTAACCTTCATATACATCAATGACGTAATATAACGTAACCTAACCCCACCTATTATCGCGGCAGTAATATTTGACAACATTCCTGGCGAGTTGGCATCTACGTCTCCCTGGGATCTTTATATACATCATTAACGTAACATAGCCTAACCTAACCCAACTTAACATCTCGGCGGTAATATTTGACAACATTCCTGGGGAGTTGGCCTCTACGTCTCCGTGTAACGCTCATATACATCATTAACGTAGTATAACGTAACCTAACCCAACCTATCATCTCGGCGGTAATATTTGACAACATTCCTGGCGAGTTGGCATCTACGTCTCCCTGGGACCTTTATATACATCATTAACGTAATATAACCTAACCTAACCAAACCTAACATCTCGGCGGTAAGATTTAACAACATTCCTGGCGAGTTGGCCTCTACGTCTCCGTTTGACCTTCATATACATCAATAACGTAATATAACGTAACCTAACCCATCATATCATCTCGGCGGTAATATTTGACAAAATTCCTGGCGAGTTGGCATCTACGTCTCCCTGGGACCTTTATATACATCATTAACGTAATATAACCTAACCTAACCCAACTTAACATCTCGGCGGTAATATTTAACAACATTCCTGGCGAGTTGGCCTCTACGTCTCCGTTTGACCTTCATATACATCAATAACGTAATATAACGTAACCTAACCCAACCTATCATCTCGGCGGTAATATTTGACAACATTCCTGGCGAGTTGGCATCTACGTCTCGCTGGGATCTTTATATACATCATTAACGTAATATAACCTAACCTAACCCAACCAACATTTCGGCGGTAATGTTTGACAACATTCCTGGCGAGTTGGACTCTACGTCTCCGTGTAACCCTCATATACATCAATAACGTAATATAAAGTAACCTAACCCCATCTATCATCTCGGCGGTAATATTTGACAACATTCCTGGCGAGTTGGCATGTACGTCTCCCTACGACCTTTATATACATCATTAACGTAATATAACCTAACCTAACCCAACCCAACATTTCGGCGGTAATATTTGACAACATTCCTGGCGAGTTGGCCTCTACGTCTCCGTGGGACCATTATATACATCAATAACGTAACATAACGTAACCTAACCCAACCTATAATCTCGGCGGTAATATTTGGCAACATTCCTGGCGAGTTAGCATCTACGTCTCCCTGGGACCTTTATATACATCATTAACGTAATATAACCTAACCTAACCAAACCTAACATCTCGGCGGTAATATTTGACAACATTCGTGGCGAGTTGGCATGTACGTCTCCCTAGGACCTTTATACACATCATTAACGTAATATAACCTAACCTAACACAACCCATCATTTCGGCGGTAATGTTTAACAACATTCCTGGCGAGTTGGCCTGTACGTCTCCGTGTAACCCTCATATACATCAATAAAGTAATATAACGTAACCTAACCCAACCTATCATCTCGGCGGTAATATTTGACAACATTCCTGGCGAGTTGGCATGTACGTCTCCCTAGGACCTTTATATACATCATTAACGTAATATAACCTAACCTAACGCAACCCAACATCTCGGCGGTAATATTTGACAACATTCCTGGCGAGTTGGCCTCTACGTCTCCGTGTAACCCTCATATACATCAATAAAGTAATATAACGTAACCTAACCCAACCTATCATCTCGGCGTTAATATTTGACAACATTCCTGGCGAGTTGGCATCTACGTTTCCCTGGGACCTTTATATACATCATTAACGTAATATAGCCTAACCTAACCCAACCTAACATCTCGGCGGTAATATTTGACAACATTCCTGGCGAGTTGGCATGTACGTCTCCCTAGGACCTTTATATACATCATTAACGTAATATAGCCTAACCTAACCCAACCTATCATCTCGGCGGTAATATTTGACAACATTCCTGGCGAGTTGGCCTCTACGTCTCCGTGTAACCCTCATATACATCAATAACTTAATATAACGTAACCTAACCCAACCTAACATCGCGGCGGTAATATTTGACAACATTCCTGGCGAGTTGGCATCTACGTCTCCCTGGGATCTTTATATACATCATTAACGTAATATAGCCTAACCTAACCCAACCTAACATCTCGGCGGTAATATTTGGCAACATTGCTGGCGAGTTGTCCTCTACGACGCCGTGTAACCTTCATATACATCAATGACGTAATATAACGTAACCTAACCCCACCTATTATCGCGGCGGTAATATTTGACAACATTCCTGGCGAGTTGGCATCTACGTCTCCCTGGGATCTTTATATACATCATTAACGTAACATAGCCTAACCTAACCCAACTTAACATCTCGGCGGTAATATTTGACAACATTCCTGGGGAGTTGGCCTCTACGTCTCCGTGTAACGCTCATATACATCATTAACGTAGTATAACGTAACCTAACCCAACCTATCATCTCGGCGGTAATATTTGACAACATTCCTGGCGAGTTGGCATCTACGTCTCCCTGGGACCTTTATATACATCATTAACGTAATATAACCTAACCTAACCAAACCTAACATCTCGGCGGTAAGATTTAACAACATTCCTGGCGAGTTGGCCTCTACGTCTCCGTTTGACCTTCATATACATCAATAACGTAATATAACGTAACCTAACCCATCATATCATCTCGGCGGTAATATTTGACAAAATTCCTGGCGAGTTGGCATCTACGTCTCCCTGGGACCTTTATATACATCATTAACGTAATATAACCTAACCTAACCCAACTTAACATCTCGGCGGTAATATTTAACAACATTCGTGGCGAGTTGGCCTCTACGTCTCCGTTTGACCTTCATATACATCAATAACGTAATATAACGTAACCTAACCCAACCTATCATCTCGGCGGTAATATTTGACAACATTCCTGGCGAGTTGGCATCTACGTCTCCCTGGGATCTTTATATACATCATTAACGTAATATAACCTAACCTAACCCAACCAACATTTCGGCGGTAATGTTTGACAACATTCCTGGCGAGTTGGACTCTACGTCTCCGTGTAACCCTCATATACATCAATAACGTAATATAAAGTAACCTAACCCCATCTATCATCTCGGCGGTAATATTTGACAACATTCCTGGCGAGTTAGCCTCTACGTCTCCGTTTGACCTTCATATACATCAATAACGTAATATAACGTAACCTAATCCAACCTATCTTCTCGGCGGTAATATTTGACAACATTCCTCGCGAGTTGGCATGTACGTCTCCCTAGGACCTTTATATACATCATTAACGTAATATAACCTAACCTAACCAACCCAACATTTCGGCGGTAATATTTGACAACATTCCTGGCAAGTTGGCCTCTACGTCTCCGTGTAACCCTCATATACATCAATAACGTAATATAACGTAACCTAACCCAACCTATCATCTCGGCGGTAATATTTGACAACATTCCTGGCGAGTTGGCATGTACGTCTCCCTAGGACCTTTATATACATCATTAACGTAATATAACCTAACCTAACCCAACCCAACATTTCGGCGGTAATATTTGACAACATTCCTGGCAAGTTGGCCTCTACGTCTCCGTGTAACCCTCATATACATCAATAACGTAATATACCGTAACCTAACCCAACCTATCATCTCGGCGGTAATATTTGACAACATTCCTGGCGAGTTGGCATGTACGTCTCCATAGGACCTTTATATACATCATTAACGTAATATAACCTAACCTAACCCAACCTATCATCTCGGCGGTAATATTTGACAACATTCCTGGCGAGTTGGCCTCTACGTCTCCGTGTAACCCTCATATACATCAATAAAGTAATATAACGTAACCTAACCCAACCTATCATCTCGGCGTTAATATTTGACAACATTCCTGGCGAGTTGGCATCTACGTCTCCCTGGGACCTTTATATACATCATTAACGTAATATAGCCTAACCTAACCCAACCTAACATCTCGGCGGTAATATTTGACAACATTGCTGGCGAGTTGGCCTCTACGACTCCGTGTAACCCTCATATACATCAATAACGTAATATAACGTAACCTAACCCCACCTATCATCGCGGCGGTAATATTTGACAACATTCCTGGCGAGTTGGCATCTACGTCTCCCTGGGATCTTTATATACATCATTAACGTAATATAGCCTAACCTAACCCAACTTAACATCTCGGCGGTAATATTTGACAACATTCCTGGGCAGTTGGCCTCTACGTCTCCGTGTAACCCTCATATACATCATTAACGTAGTATAACGTAACCTAACCCAACCTATCATCTCGGCGGTAATATTCGACAACATTCCTGGCGAGTTGGCATCTACGTCTCCGTGGGACCTTTATACACATCATTAACGTAACCTAACCTAACCTAACCCAACCTAACATCTCAGCGGTAATATTTGACAACATTCCTGGCGAGTTGGCCTCTACGTCTCCGTGGGACCATTATATACATCAATAACGTAACATAACGTAACCTAACACAACCTATAATCTCGGCGGTAATATTTGGCAACACTCCTGGCGAGTTAGCATCTACGTCTCCCTGGGACCTTTATATACATCATTAACGTAATATAACCTAACCTAACCCAACCTAACATCTCGGCGGTAATATTTGACAACATTCGTGGCGAGTTGGCATGTACGTCTCCCTAGGACCTTTATATACATCATTAACGTAATATAACCTAACCTAACACAACCCAACATTTCGGCGGTAATGTTTAACAACATTCCTGGCGAGTTGGCCTCTACGTCTCCGTGTAACCCTCATATACATCAATAAAGTAATATAACGTAACCTAACCCAACCTATCATCTCGGCGGTAATATTTGACAACATTCCTGGCGAGTTGGCATGTACGTCTCCCTAGGACCTTTATATACATCATTAACGTAATATAACCTAACCTAACCCAACCCAACATCTCGGCGGTAATATTTGACAACATTCCTGGCGAGTTGGCCTCTACGTCTCCGTGGGACCTTTATATACATCACTAACGTAATATAACCTAACCTGACCCAATCTAACATCTCGGCGGTAATATTTGACCACATTCCTGTCTTGTTGTCCTCTACGTCTCCGTGGTACCTTTATATACATCAATAACGTAATATAACCAAACATAACCCAACCTAACATTTCGGCGGTAATATTTGACAACATTCCTGCGAAGTTGACCTCTACGTCTCCGTGGGACCTTTATATACATCAATAACGTAATATAGCTAAACCTAACCCAACCTAACATGTTGGCGGTAATATTTGACAACATTCCTGGCGAGTTGGACTGTACGTCTCCGTGGGACCTTTATATACATCAATAACGTAATATAACTAAACCTAACCCAACCTAACATGTTGGCGGTAATATTTGACAACATTCCTGGCATGTTGGCCTCTACGTCTCCGTTTGACCTTCATATACATCAATAGCGTAATATAACCTAACCTAACCCAACCTATCATCTCGGCGGTAATATTTGATAACATTCCTGGCGAGTTGGCATCTACGTCTCCGTTTGACCTTCATATACATCAATAACGTAATATAACCTAACCTAACCCAACCTAACATCTCTGGGGTAATATTTGTCAACATTCCTGGCGAGTTGGTCTCTACGTCTCCGTGTAACCCTCATATACATCAATATCGTAATATAACGTAACCTAACCCAACCTATCATCTCGGCGGTGTTATTTGACAACATTCCTGGCGAGTTGGCCTCTACGTCTCTGTGTAACCCTCATATACATCAATAACGTAATATAACGTAACCTAACCCAACCTATCATCTCGGCGGTAATATTTGACAACATTCCTAGCGAGTTGGCATGTACGTCTCCCTAGGACCTTTATATACATCATTAAAGTAATATAACCTAACCTAACCCAACCCAACATTTCGGCGGTAATATTTGACAACATTCCTGGCGAGTTGGCATGTACGCCTCCCTAGGACCTATATATACATCATTATCGTAATATAACCCAAGCTAACCAAACCTAACGTCTCGGCGGTAATATTTGACAACATTCCTGGCGAGTTGGCATCTACGTCTCCCTGGGATCTTTATATACATCATTAACGTAATATAACCTAACCTAACCCAACCCAACATTTCGGCGGTAATGTTTGACAACATTCCTGGCGAGTTGGACTCTACGTCTCCGTGTAACCCTCATATACATCAATAACGTAATATAACGTAACCTAACTCCATCTATCATCTCGGCGGGAATATTTGACAACATTCCTGGCGAGTTAGCCTCTACGTCTCCGTTTGACCTTCATATACATCAATAACGTAATATAACGTAACCTAATCCAACCTATCTTCTCGGCGGTAATATTTGACAGCATTCCTGGCGAGTTGGCATGTACGTCTCCCTAGGACCTTTATATACATCATTAACGTAATATAACCTAACCTAACCAACCCAACATTTCGGCGGTAATATTTGACAACATTCCTGGCAAGTTGGCCTCTACGTCTCCGTGTAACCCTCATATACATCAATAACGTAATATAACGTAACCTAACCCAACCTATCATCTCGGCGGTAATATTTGACAACATTCCTGGCGAGTTGGCATGTACGTCTCCCTAGGACCTTTATATACATCATTAACGTAATATAACCTAACCTAACCCAACCCAACATTTCGGCGGTAATATTTGACAACATTCCTGGCAAGTTGGCCTCTACGTCTCCGTGTAACCCTCATATACATCAATAACGTAATATACCGTAACCTAACCCAACCTATCATCTCGGCGGTAATATTCGACAACATTCCTGGCGAGTTGGCATCTACGTCTCCGTGGGACCTTTATACACATCATTAACGTAACCTAACCTAACCTAACCCAACCTAACATCTCAGCGGTAATATTTGACAACATTCCTGGCGAGTTGGCCTCTACGTCTCCGTGGGACCATTATATACATCAATAACGTAACATAACGTAACCTAACCCAACCTATAATCTCGGCGGTAATATTTGGCAACATTCCTGGCGAGTTAGCATCTACGTCTCCCTGGGACCTTTATACACATCATTAACGTAACCTAACCTAACCTAACCCAACCTAACATCTCAGCGGTAATATTTGACAACATTCCTGGCGAGTTGGCCTCTACGTCTCCGTGGGACCATTATATACATCAATAACGTAACATAACGTAACCTAACCCAACCTATAATCTCGGCGGTAATATTTGGCAACATTCCTGGCGAGTTAGCATCTACGTCTCCCTGGGACCTTTATATACATCATTAACGTAATATAACCTAACCTAACCCAACCTAACATCTCGGCGGTAATATTTGACAACATTCGTGGCGAGTTGGCATGTACGTCTCCCTAGGACCTTTATATACATCATTAACGTAATATAACCTAACCTAACACAACCCAACATTTCGGCGGTAATGTTGAACAACATTCCTGGCGAGTTGGCCTCTACGTCTCCGTGTAACCCTCATATACATCAATAAAGTAATATAACGTAACCTAACCCAACCTATCATCTCGGCGGTAATATTTGACAACATTCCTGGCGAGTTGGCATGTACGTCTCCCTAGGACCTTTATATACATCATTAACGTAATATAACCTAACCTAACCCAACCCAACATCTCGGCGGTAATATTTGACAACATTCCTGGCGAGTTGGCCTCTACGTCTCCGTGGGACCTTTATATACATCAATAACGTAATATAACCTAACCTGACCCAATCTAACATCTCGGCGGTAATATTTGACCACATTCCTGTCTTGTTGTCCTCTACGTCTCCGTGGTACCTTTATATACATCAATAACGTAATATAACCAAACATAACCCAACCTAACATTTCGGCGGTAATATTTGACAACATTCCTGCGAAGTTGACCTCTACGTCTCCGTGGGACCTTTATATACATCAATAACGTAATATAGCTAAACCTAACCCAACCTAACATGTTGGCGGTAATATTTGACAACATTCCTGGCGAGTTGGACTGTACGTCTCCGTGGGACCTTTATATACATCAATAACGTAATATAACTAAACCTAACCCAACCTAACATGTTGGCGGTAATATTTGACAACATTCCTGGCATGTTGGCCTCTACGTCTCCGTTTGACCTTCATATACATCAATAGCGTAATATAACCTAACCTAACCCAACCTATCATCTCGGCGGTAATATTTGATAACATTCCTGGCGAGTTGGCATCTACGTCTCCGTTTGACCTTCATATACATCAATAACGTAATATAACCTAACCTAACCCAACCTAACATCTCTGGGGTAATATTTGTCAACATTCCTGGCGAGTTGGTCTCTACGTCTCCGTGTAACCCTCATATACATCAATATCGTAATATAACGTAACCTAACCCAACCTATCATCTCGGCGGTGTTATTTGACAACATTCCTGGCGAGTTGGCCTCTACGTCTCTGTGTAACCCTCATATACATCAATAACGTAATATAACGTAACCTAACCCAACCTATCATCTCGGCGGTAATATTTGACAACATTCCTGGCGAGTTGGCATGTACGTCTCCCTAGGACCTTTATATACATCATTAAAGTAATATAACCTAACCTAACCTAACCCAACATTTCGGCGGTAATATTTGACAACATTCCTGGCGAGTTGGCATGTACGCCTCCCTAGGACCTATATATACATCATTATCGTAATATAACCTAAGCTAACCAAACCTAACGTCTCGGCGGTAATATTTGACAACATTCCTGGCGAGTTGGCATCTACGTCTCCCTGGGATCTTTATATACATCATTAACGTAATATAACCTAACCTAACCCAACCCAACATTTCGGCGGTAATGTTTGACAACATTCCTGGCGAGTTGGACTCTACGTCTCCGTGTAACCCTCATATACATCAATAACGTAATATAACGTAACCTAACTCCATCTATCATCTCGGCGGTAATATTTGACAACATTCCTGGCGAGTTAGCCTCTACGTCTCCGTTTGACCTTCATATACATCAATAACGTAATATAACGTAACCTAATCCAACCTATCTTCTCGGCGGTAATATTTGACAACATTCCTGGCGAGTTGGCATGTACGTCTCCCTAGGACCTTTATATACATCATTAACGTAATATAACCTAACCTAACCAACCCAACATTTCGGCGGTAATATTTGACAACATTCCTGGCAAGTTGGCCTCTACGTCTCCGTGTAACCCTCATATACATCAATAACGTAATATAACGTAACCTAACCCAACCTATCATCTCGGCGGTAATATTTGACAACATTCCTGGCGAGTTGGCATGTACGTCTCCCTAGGACCTTTATATACATCATTAACGTAATATAACCTAACCTAACCCAACCCAACATTTCGGCGGTAATATTTGACAACATTCCTGGCAAGTTGGCCTCTACGTCTCCGTGTAACCCTCATATACATCAATAACGTAATATACCGTAACCTAACCCAACCTATCATCGCGGCGGTAATATTTGACAACATTCCTGGCGAGTTGGCATCTACGTCTCCCTGGGATCTTTATATACATCATTAACGTAATATAGCCTAACCTAACCCAACTTAACATCTCGGCGGTAATATTTGACAACATTCCTGGGCAGTTGGCCTCTACGTCTCCGTGTAACCCTCATATACATCATTAACGTAGTATAACGTAACCTAACCCAACCTATCATCTCGGCGGTAATATTCGACAACATTCCTGGCGAGTTGGCATCTACGTCTCCGTGGGACCTTTATACACATCATTAACGTAACCTAACCTAACCTAACCCAACCTAACATCTCAGCGGTAATATTTGACAACATTCCTGGCGAGTTGGCCTCTACGTCTCCGTGGGACCATTATATACATCAATAACGTAACATAACGTAACCTAACACAACCTATAATCTCGGCGGTAATATTTGGCAACACTCCTGGCGAGTTAGCATCTACGTCTCCCTGGGACCTTTATATACATCATTAACGTAATATAACCTAACCTAACCCAACCTAACATCTCGGCGGTAATATTTGACAACATTCGTGGCGAGTTGGCATGTACGTCTCCCTAGGACCTTTATATACATCATTAACGTAATATAACCTAACCTAACACAACCCAACATTTCGGCGGTAATGTTTAACAACATTCCTGGCGAGTTGGCCTCTACGTCTCCGTGTAACCCTCATATACATCAATAAAGTAATATAACGTAACCTAACCCAACCTATCATCTCGGCGGTAATATTTGACAACATTCCTGGCGAGTTGGCATGTACGTCTCCCTAGGACCTTTATATACATCATTAACGTAATATAACCTAACCTAACCCAACCCAACATCTCGGCGGTAATATTTGACAACATTCCTGGCGAGTTGGCCTCTACGTCTCCGTGGGACCTTTATATACATCACTAACGTAATATAACCTAACCTGACCCAATCTAACATCTCGGCGGTAATATTTGACCACATTCCTGTCTTGTTGTCCTCTACGTCTCCGTGGTACCTTTATATACATCAATAACGTAATATAACCAAACATAACCCAACCTAACATTTCGGCGGTAATATTTGACAACATTCCTGCGAAGTTGACCTCTACGTCTCCGTGGGACCTTTATATACATCAATAACGTAATATAGCTAAACCTAACCCAACCTAACATGTTGGCGGTAATATTTGACAACATTCCTGGCGAGTTGGACTGTACGTCTCCGTGGGACCTTTATATACATCAATAACGTAATATAACTAAACCTAACCCAACCTAACATGTTGGCGGTAATATTTGACAACATTCCTGGCATGTTGGCCTCTACGTCTCCGTTTGACCTTCATATACATCAATAGCGTAATATAACCTAACCTAACCCAACCTATCATCTCGGCGGTAATATTTGATAACATTCCTGGCGAGTTGGCATCTACGTCTCCGTTTGACCTTCATATACATCAATAACGTAATATAACCTAACCTAACCCAACCTAACATCTCTGGGGTAATATTTGTCAACATTCCTGGCGAGTTGGTCTCTACGTCTCCGTGTAACCCTCATATACATCAATATCGTAATATAACGTAACCTAACCCAACCTATCATCTCGGCGGTGTTATTTGACAACATTCCTGGCGAGTTGGCCTCTACGTCTCTGTGTAACCCTCATATACATCAATAACGTAATATAACGTAACCTAACCCAACCTATCATCTCGGCGGTAATATTTGACAACATTCCTAGCGAGTTGGCATGTACGTCTCCCTAGGACCTTTATATACATCATTAAAGTAATATAACCTAACCTAACCCAACCCAACATTTCGGCGGTAATATTTGACAACATTCCTGGCGAGTTGGCATGTACGCCTCCCTAGGACCTATATATACATCATTATCGTAATATAACCCAAGCTAACCAAACCTAACGTCTCGGCGGTAATATTTGACAACATTCCTGGCGAGTTGGCATCTACGTCTCCCTGGGATCTTTATATACATCATTAACGTAATATAACCTAACCTAACCCAACCCAACATTTCGGCGGTAATGTTTGACAACATTCCTGGCGAGTTGGACTCTACGTCTCCGTGTAACCCTCATATACATCAATAACGTAATATAACGTAACCTAACTCCATCTATCATCTCGGCGGGAATATTTGACAACATTCCTGGCGAGTTAGCCTCTACGTCTCCGTTTGACCTTCATATACATCAATAACGTAATATAACGTAACCTAATCCAACCTATCTTCTCGGCGGTAATATTTGACAACATTCCTGGCGAGTTGGCATGTACGTCTCCCTAGGACCTTTATATACATCATTAACGTAATATAACCTAACCTAACCAACCCAACATTTCGGCGGTAATATTTGACAACATTCCTGGCAAGTTGGCCTCTACGTCTCCGTGTAACCCTCATATACATCAATAACGTAATATAACGTAACCTAACCCAACCTATCATCTCGGCGGTAATATTTGACAACATTCCTGGCGAGTTGGCATGTACGTCTCCCTAGGACCTTTATATACATCATTAACGTAATATAACCTAACCTAACCCAACCCAACATTTCGGCGGTAATATTTGACAACATTCCTGGCAAGTTGGCCTCTACGTCTCCGTGTAACCCTCATATACATCAATAACGTAATATACCGTAACCTAACCCAACCTATCATCTCGGCGGTAATATTCGACAACATTCCTGGCGAGTTGGCATCTACGTCTCCGTGGGACCTTTATACACATCATTAACGTAACCTAACCTAACCTAACCCAACCTAACATCTCAGCGGTAATATTTGACAACATTCCTGGCGAGTTGGCCTCTACGTCTCCGTGGGACCATTATATACATCAATAACGTAACATAACGTAACCTAACCCAACCTATAATCTCGGCGGTAATATTTGGCAACATTCCTGGCGAGTTAGCATCTACGTCTCCCTGGGACCTTTATACACATCATTAACGTAACCTAACCTAACCTAACCCAACCTAACATCTCAGCGGTAATATTTGACAACATTCCTGGCGAGTTGGCCTCTACGTCTCCGTGGGACCATTATATACATCAATAACGTAACATAACGTAACCTAACCCAACCTATAATCTCGGCGGTAATATTTGGCAACATTCCTGGCGAGTTAGCATCTACGTCTCCCTGGGACCTTTATATACATCATTAACGTAATATAACCTAACCTAACCCAACCCAACATCTCGGCGGTAATATTTGACAACATTCCTGGCGAGTTGGCCTCTACGTCTCCGTGGGACCTTTATATACATCAATAACGTAATATAACCTAACCTGACCCAATCTAACATCTCGGCGGTAATATTTGACCACATTCCTGTCTTGTTGTCCTCTACGTCTCCGTGTACCTTTATATACATCAATAACGTAATATAACCAAACATAACCCAACCTAACATTTCGGCGGTAATATTTGACAACATTCCTGCGAAGTTGACCTCTACGTCTCCGTGGGACCTTTATATACATCAATAACGTAATATAGCTAAACCTAACCCAACCTAACATGTTGGCGGTAATATTTGACAACATTCCTGGCGAGTTGGACTGTACGTCTCCGTGGGACCTTTATATACATCAATAACGTAATATAACTAAACCTAACCCAACCTAACATGTTGGCGGTAATATTTGACAACATTCCTGGCATGTTGGCCTCTACGTCTCCGTTTGACCTTCATATACATCAATAGCGTAATATAACCTAACCTAACCCAACCTATCATCTCGGCGGTAATATTTGACAACATTCCTGGCGAGTTGGCATCTACGTCTCCCTTTGACCTTCATATACATCAATAACGTAATATAACCTAACCTAACCCAACCTAACATCTCTGTGGTAATATTTGTCAACATTCCTGGCGAGTTGGTCTCTACGTCTCCGTGTAACCCTCATATACATCAATATCGTAATATAACGTAACCTAACCCAACCTATCATCTCGGCGGTGTTATTTGACAACATTCCTGGCGAGTTGGCCTCTACGTCTCCGTGTAACCCTCATATACATCAATAACGTAATATAACGTAACCTAACCCAACCTATCATCTCGGCGGTAATATTTGACAACATTCCTGGCGAGTTGGCATGTACGTCTCCCTAGGACCTTTATATACATCATTAAAGTAATATAACCTAACCTAACCCAACCCAACATTTCGGCGGTAATATTTGACAACATTCCTGGCGAGTTGGCCTCTACGTCTCCGTGTAACCCTCATATACATCAATAACGTAATATAACGTAACCTAACCCAACCTATCATCTCGGCGGTAATATTTGGCAGCACTCCTGGCGAGTTGGCATCTACGTCTCCCTGGGAACTTTATGTACATCATTAACGTAATATAACCTAACCTAACCAAACCTAACATCTCGGCGGTAATATTTAACAACATTCCTGGCGAGTTCGCCTCTACGTCTCCGTTTGACCTTCATATACATCAATAACGTAATATAACGTAACCTAACCCAACCTATCATCTCGGCGGTAATATTTGACAACATTCCTGGCGAGTTGGCATCTACGTCTCCCTGGGACCTTTATATACATCATTAACGTAATATAACCTAACCTAACACAACCCAACATTTCGGCGGTAATGTTTAACAACATTCCTGGCGAGTTGGCCTCTACGTCTCCGTGTAACCCTCATATACATCAATAAAGTAATATAACGTAACCTAACCCAACCTATCATCTCGGCGGTAATATTTGACAACATTCCTGGCGAGTTGGCATGTACGTCTCCCTAGGACCTTTATATACATCATTAACGTAATATAACCTAACCTAACCCAACCCAACATCTCGGCGGTAATATTTGACAACATTCCTGGCGAGTTGGCCTCTACGTCTCCGTGGGACCTTTATATACATCAATAACGTAATATAACCTAACCTGACCCAATCTAACATCTCGGCGGTAATATTTGACCACATTCCTGTCTTGTTGTCCTCTACGTCTCCGTGGTACCTTTATATACATCAATAACGTAATATAACCAAACATAACCCAACCTAACATTTCGGCGGTAATATTTGACAACATTCCTGCGAAGTTGACCTCTACGTCTCCGTGGGACCTTTATATACATCAATAACGTAATATAGCTAAACCTAACCCAACCTAACATGTTGGCGGTAATATTTGACAACATTCCTGGCGAGTTGGCATCTACGTCTCCGTTTGACCTTCATATACATCAATAACGTAATATAACCTAACCTAACCCAACCTAACATCTCTGGGGTAATATTTGTCAACATTCCTGGCGAGTTGGTCTCTACGTCTCCGTGTAACCCTCATATACATCAATATCGTAATATAACGTAACCTAACCCAACCTATCATCTCGGCGGTGTTATTTGACAACATTCCTGGCGAGTTGGCCTCTACGTCTCTGTGTAACCCTCATATACATCAATAACGTAATATAACGTAACCTAACCCAACCTATCATCTCGGCGGTAATATTTGACAACATTCCTGGCGAGTTGGCATGTACGTCTCCCTAGGACCTTTATATACATCATTAAAGTAATATAACCTAACCTAACCCAACCCAACATTTCGGCGGTAATATTTGACAACATTCCTGGCGAGTTGGCATGTACGCCTCCCTAGGACCTATATATACATCATTATCGTAATATAACCTAAGCTAACCAAACCTAACGTCTCGGCGGTAATATTTGACAACATTCCTGGCGAGTTGGCATCTACGTCTCCCTGGGATCTTTATATACATCATTAACGTAATATAACCTAACCTAACCCAACCCAACATTTCGGCGGTAATGTTTGACAACATTCCTGGCGAGTTGGACTCTACGTCTCCGTGTAACCCTCATATACATCAATAACGTAATATAACGTAACCTAACTCCATCTATCATCTCGGCGGTAATATTTGACAACATTCCTGGCGAGTTAGCCTCTACGTCTCCGTTTGACCTTCATATACATCAATAACGTAATATAACGTAACCTAATCCAACCTATCTTCTCGGCGGTAATATTTGACAACATTCCTGGCGAGTTGGCATGTACGTCTCCCTAGGACCTTTATATACATCATTAACGTAATATAACCTAACCTAACCAACCCAACATTTCGGCGGTAATATTTGACAACATTCCTGGCAAGTTGGCCTCTACGTCTCCGTGTAACCCTCATATACATCAATAACGTAATATAACGTAACCTAACCCAACCTATCATCTCGGCGGTAATATTTGACAACATTCCTGGCGAGTTGGCATGTACGTCTCCCTAGGACCTTTATATACATCATTAACGTAATATAACCTAACCTAACCCAACCCAACATTTCGGCGGTAATATTTGACAACATTCCTGGCAAGTTGGCCTCTACGTCTCCGTGTAACCCTCATATACATCAATAACGTAATATACCGTAACCTAACCCAACCTATCATCTCGGCGGTAATATTCGACAACATTCCTGGCGAGTTGGCATCTACGTCTCCGTGGGACCTTTATACACATCATTAACGTAACCTAACCTAACCTAACCCAACCTAACATCTCAGCGGTAATATTTGACAACATTCCTGGCGAGTTGGCCTCTACGTCTCCGTGGGACCATTATATACATCAATAACGTAACATAACGTAACCTAACCCAACCTATAATCTCGGCGGTAATATTTGGCAACATTCCTGGCGAGTTAGCATCTACGTCTCCCTGGGACCTTTATACACATCATTAACGTAACCTAACCTAACCTAACCCAACCTAACATCTCAGCGGTAATATTTGACAACATTCCTGGCGAGTTGGCCTCTACGTCTCCGTGGGACCATTATATACATCAATAACGTAACATAACGTAACCTAACACAACCTATAATCTCGGCGGTAATATTTGGCAACATTCCTGGCGAGTTAGCATCTACGTCTCCCTGGGACCTTTATATACATCATTAACGTAATATAACCTAACCTAACCCAACCTAACATCTCGGCGGTAATATTTGACAACATTCGTGGCGAGTTGGCATGTACGTCTCCCTAGGACCTTTATATACATCATTAACGTAATATAACCTAACCTAACACAACCCAACATTTCGGCGGTAATGTTTAACAACATTCCTGGCGAGTTGGCCTCTACGTCTCCGTGTAACCCTCATATACATCAATAAAGTAATATAACGTAACCTAACCCAACCTATCATCTCGGCGGTAATATTTGACAACATTCCTGGCGAGTTGGCATGTACGTCTCCCTAGGACCTTTATATACATCATTAACGTAATATAACCTAACCTAACCCAACCCAACATCTCGGCGGTAATATTTGACAACATTCCTGGCGAGTTGGCCTCTACGTCTCCGTGGGACCTTTATATACATCAATAACGTAATATAACCTAACCTGACCCAATCTAACATCTCGGCGGTAATATTTGACCACATTCCTGTCTTGTTGTCCTCTACGTCTCCGTGTACCTTTATATACATCAATAACGTAATATAACCAAACATAACCCAACCTAACATTTCGGCGGTAATATTTGACAACATTCCTGCGAAGTTGACCTCTACGTCTCCGTGGGACCTTTATATACATCAATAACGTAATATAGCTAAACCTAACCCAACCTAACATGTTGGCGGTAATATTTGACAACATTCCTGGCGAGTTGGACTGTACGTCTCCGTGGGACCTTTATATACATCAATAACGTAATATAACTAAACCTAACCCAACCTAACATGTTGGCGGTAATATTTGACAACATTCCTGGCATGTTGGCCTCTACGTCTCCATTTGACCTTCATATACATCAATAGCGTAATATAACCTAACCTAACCCAACCTATCATCTCGGCGGTAATATTTGACAACATTCCTGGCGAGTTGGCATCTACGTCTCCGTTTGACCTTCATATACATCAATAACGTAATATAACCTAACCTAACCCAACCTAACATCTCTGTGGTAATATTTGTCAACATTCCTGGCGAGTTGGTCTCTACGTCTCCGTGTAACCCTCATATACATCAATATCGTAATATAACGTAACCTAACCCAACCTATCATCTCGGCGGTGTTATTTGACAACATTCCTGGCGAGTTGGCCTCTACGTCTCCGTGTAACCCTCATATACATCAATAACGTAATATAACGTAACCTAACCCAACCTATCATCTCGGCGGTAATATTTGACAACATTCCTGGCGAGTTGGCATGTACGTCTCCCTAGGACCTTTATATACATCATTAAAGTAATATAACCTAACCTAACCCAACCCAACATTTCGGCGGTAATATTTGACAACATTCCTGGCGAGTTGGCATGTACGCCTCCCTAGGACCTATATATACATCATTATCGTAATATAACCTAAGCTAACCAAACCTAACGTCTCGGCGGTAATATTTGACAACATTCCTGGCGAGTTGGCATCTACGTCTCCCTGGGATCTTTATATACATCATTAACGTAATATAACCTAACCTAACCCAACCCAACATTTCGGCGGTAATGTTTGACAACATTCCTGGCGAGTTGGACTCTACGTCTCCGTGTAACCCTCATATACATCAATAACGTAATATAACGTAACCTAACTCCATCTATCATCTCGGCGGTAATATTTGACAACATTCCTAGCGAGTTGGCATGTACGTCTCCCTAGGACCTTTATATACATCATTAAAGTAATATAACCTAACCTAACCCAACCCAACATTTCGGCGGTAATATTTGACAACATTCCTGGCGAGTTGGCATGTACGCCTCCCTAGGACCTATATATACATCATTATCGTAATATAACCCAAGCTAACCAAACCTAACGTCTCGGCGGTAATATTTGACAACATTCCTGGCGAGTTGGCATCTACGTCTCCCTGGGATCTTTATATACATCATTAACGTAATATAACCTAACCTAACCCAACCCAACATTTCGGCGGTAATGTTTGACAACATTCCTGGCGAGTTGGACTCTACGTCTCCGTGTAACCCTCATATACATCAATAACGTAATATAACGTAACCTAACTCCATCTATCATCTCGGCGGGAATATTTGACAACATTCCTGGCGAGTTAGCCTCTACGTCTCCGTTTGACCTTCATATACATCAATAACGTAATATAACGTAACCTAATCCAACCTATCTTCTCGGCGGTAATATTTGACAACATTCCTGGCGAGTTGGCATGTACGTCTCCCTAGGACCTTTATATACATCATTAACGTAATATAACCTAACCTAACCAACCCAACATTTCGGCGGTAATATTTGACAACATTCCTGGCAAGTTGGCCTCTACGTCTCCGTGTAACCCTCATATACATCAATAACGTAATATAACGTAACCTAACCCAACCTATCATCTCGGCGGTAATATTTGACAACATTCCTGGCGAGTTGGCATGTACGTCTCCCTAGGACCTTTATATACATCATTAACGTAATATAACCTAACCTAACCCAACCCAACATTTCGGCGGTAATATTTGACAACATTCCTGGCAAGTTGGCCTCTACGTCTCCGTGTAACCCTCATATACATCAATAACGTAATATACCGTAACCTAACCCAACCTATCATCTCGGCGGTAATATTCGACAACATTCCTGGCGAGTTGGCATCTACGTCTCCGTGGGACCTTTATACACATCATTAACGTAACCTAACCTAACCTAACCCAACCTAACATCTCAGCGGTAATATTTGACAACATTCCTGGCGAGTTGGCCTCTACGTCTCCGTGGGACCATTATATACATCAATAACGTAACACAACGTAACCTAACCCAACCTATAATCTCGGCGGTAATATTTGGCAACATTCCTGGCGAGTTAGCATCTACGTCTCCCTGGGACCTTTATACACATCATTAACGTAACCTAACCTAACCTAACCCAACCTAACATCTCAGCGGTAATATTTGACAACATTCCTGGCGAGTTGGCCTCTACGTCTCCGTGGGACCATTATATACATCAATAACGTAACATAACGTAACCTAACACAACCTATAATCTCGGCGGTAATATTTGGCAACATTCCTGGCGAGTTAGCATCTACGTCTCCCTGGGACCTTTATATACATCATTAACGTAATATAACCTAACCTAACCCAACCTAACATCTCGGCGGTAATATTTGACAACATTCGTGGCGAGTTGGCATGTACGTCTCCCTAGGACCTTTATATACATCATTAACGTAATATAACCTAACCTAACACAACCCAACATTTCGGCGGTAATGTTTAACAACATTCCTGGCGAGTTGGCCTCTACGTCTCCGTGTAACCCTCATATACATCAATAAAGTAATATAACGTAACCTAACCCAACCTATCATCTCGGCGGTAATATTTGACAACATTCCTGGCGAGTTGGCATGTACGTCTCCCTAGGACCTTTATATACATCATTAACGTAATATAACCTAACCTAACCCAACCCAACATCTCGGCGGTAATATTTGACAACATTCCTGGCGAGTTGGCCTCTACGTCTCCGTGGGACCTTTATATACATCAATAACGTAATATAACCTAACCTGACCCAATCTAACATCTCGGCGGTAATATTTGACCACATTCCTGTCTTGTTGTCCTCTACGTCTCCGTGTACCTTTATATACATCAATAACGTAATATAACCAAACATAACCCAACCTAACATTTCGGCGGTAATATTTGACAACATTCCTGCGAAGTTGACCTCTACGTCTCCGTGGGACCTTTATATACATCAATAACGTAATATAGCTAAACCTAACCCAACCTAACATGTTGGCGGTAATATTTGACAACATTCCTGGCGAGTTGGACTGTACGTCTCCGTGGGACCTTTATATACATCAATAACGTAATATAACTAAACCTAACCCAACCTAACATGTTGGCGGTAATATTTGACAACATTCCTGGCATGTTGGCCTCTACGTCTCCGTTTGACCTTCATATACATCAATAGCGTAATATAACCTAACCTAACCCAACCTATCATCTCGGCGGTAATATTTGACAACATTCCTGGCGAGTTGGCATCTACGTCTCCGTTTGACCTTCATATACATCAATAACGTAATATAACCTAACCTAACCCAACCTAACATCTCTGTGGTAATATTTGTCAACATTCCTGGCGAGTTGGTCTCTACGTCTCCGTGTAACCCTCATATACATCAATATCGTAATATAACGTAACCTAACCCAACCTATCATCTCGGCGGTGTTATTTGACAACATTCCTGGCGAGTTGGCCTCTACGTCTCCGTGTAACCCTCATATACATCAATAACGTAATATAACGTAACCTAACCCAACCTATCATCTCGGCGGTAATATTTGACAACATTCCTGGCGAGTTGGCATGTACGTCTCCCTAGGACCTTTATATACATCATTAAAGTAATATAACCTAACCTAACCCAACCCAACATTTCGGCGGTAATATTTGACAACATTCCTGGCGAGTTGGCCTCTACGTCTCCGTGTAACCCTCATATACATCAATAACGTAATATAACGTAACCTAACCCAACCTATCATCTCGGCGGTAATATTTGGCAGCACTCCTGGCGAGTTGGCATCTACGTCTCCCTGGGAACTTTATATACATCATTAACGTAATATAACCTAACCTAACCAAACCTAACATCTCGGCGGTAATATTTAACAACATTCCTGGCGAGTTCGCCTCTACGTCTCCGTTTGACCTTCATATACATCAATAACGTAATATAACGTAACCTAACCCAACCTATCATCTCGGCGGTAATATTTGACAACATTCCTGGCGAGTTGGCATCTACGTTTCCCTGGGACCTTTATATACATCATTAACGTAATATAACCTAACCTAACCCAACTTAACATCTCGGTGGTAATATTTCACAACATTCCTGGCGAGTTGGCCTCTACGTCTCCGTGTTACCCTCATATACATCAATAACGTAATATAACGTAACCTAACCCCACCTATCATCTCGGCGGTAATATTTGACAACATTCCTGGCGAGTTGGCATCTACGTCTCCCTGGGACCTTTATATACATCATTAACGTAATATAGCCTAACCTAACCGAACCTATTCTCGGCGGTAATATTTGACAACATTCCTGGCGAGTTGGCCTCTAGGTCTCCGTGTAACCCTCATATACATCAATAACGTAATATAACGTAACCTAACCCAACCTATCATCTCGGCGGTAATATTTGACAACATTCCTGGCGAGTTGGCATGTACGCCTCCCTAGGACATATATATACATCATTATCGTAATATAACCTAACCTAACCAAACCTAACGTCTCGGCGGTAATATTTGACAACATTCCTGGCGAGTTGGCATCTACGTCTCCCTGGGACCTTTATATACATCATTAACGTAATATAACCTAACCTAACCCAACTTAACATCTCGGTGGTAATATTTCACAACATTCCTGGCGAGTTGGCCTCTACGTCTCCGTGTTACCCTCATATACATCAATAACGTAATATAACGTAACCTAACCCCACCTATCATCTCGGCGGTAATATTTGACAACATTCCTGGCGAGTTGGCATCTACGTCTCCCTGGGACCTTTATATACATCATTAACGTAATATAGCCTAACCTAACCGAACCTATTCTCGGCGGTAATATTTGACAACATTCCTGGCGAGTTGGCCTCTAGGTCTCCGTGTAACCCTCATATACATCAATAACGTAATATAACGTAACCTAACCCAACCTATCATCTCGGCGGTAATATTTGACAACATTCCTGGCGAGTTGGCATGTACGCCTCCCTAGGACATATATATACATCATTATCGTAATATAACCTAACCTAACCAAACCTAACGTCTCGGCGGTAATATTTGACAACATTCCTGGCGAGTTGGCATCTACGTCTCCCTGGGACCTTTATATATATCATTAATGTAATATAACCTAACCTAACCCAAACTAACATCTCGGCGGTAATATTTGACAACATTCCTGGCGAGTTGGCATCTACGTCTCCGTTTGACCTTCATATACATCAATAACGTAATATAACCTAACCTAACCCAACCTAACATCTCTGTGGTAATATTTGTCAACATTCCTGGCGAGTTGGTCTCTACGTCTCCGTGTAACCCTCATATACATCAATATCGTAATATAACGTAACCTAACCCAACCTATCATCTCGGCGGTGTTATTTGACAACATTCCTGGCGAGTTGGCCTCTACGTCTCCGTGTAACCCTCATATACATCAATAACGTAATATAACGTAACCTAACCCAACCTATCATCTCGGCGGTAATATTTGACAACATTCCTGGCGAGTTGGCATGTACGTCTCCCTAGGACCTTTATATACATCATTAAAGTAATATAACCTAACCTAACCCAACCCAACATTTCGGCGGTAATATTTGACAACATTCCTGGCGAGTTGGCATGTACGCCTCCCTAGGACCTATATATACATCATTACCGTAATATAACCTAACCTAACCAAACCTAACGTCTCGGCGGTAATATTTGACAACATTCCTGGCGAGTTGGCATCTACGTCTCCGTTTGACCTTCATATACATCAATAACGTAATATAACCTAACCTAACCCAACCTAACATCTCTGTGGTAATATTTGTCAACATTCCTGGCGAGTTGGTCTCTACGTCTCCGTGTAACCCTCATATACATCAATATCGTAATATAACGTAACCTAACCCAACCTATCATCTCGGCGGTAATATTTGACAACATTCCTGGCGAGTTGGCATCTACGTCTCCCTGGGACCTTTATATACATCATTAACGTAATATAACCTAACCTAACCCAACTTAACATCTCGGTGGTAATATTTGACAACATTCCTGGCGAGTTGGCCTCTACGTCTCCGTGTTACCCTCATATACATCAATAACGTAATGTAACGTAACCTAACCCCACCTATCATCTCGGCGGTAATATTTGACAACATTCCTGGCGAGTTGGCATCTACGTCTCCCTGGGACCTTTATATACATCATTAACGTAATATAGCCTAACCTAACCGAACCTATTCTCGGCGGTAATATTTGACAACATTCCTGGCGAGTTGGCCTCTAGGTCTCCGTGTAACCCTCATATACATCAATAACGTAATATAACGTAACCTAACCCAACCTATCATCTCGGCGGTAATATTTGACAACATTCCTGGCGAGTTGGCATGTACGCCTCCCTAGGACCTATATATACATCATTATCGTAATATAACCTAACCTAACCAAACCTAACGTCTCGGCGGTAATATTTGACAACATTCCTGGCGAGTTGGCATCTACGTCTCCCTGGGACCTTTATATATATCATTAATGTAATATAACCTAACCTAACCCAAACTAACATCTCGGCGGTAATATTTGACAACATTCCTGGCGAGTTGGCATCTACGTCTCCGTTTGACCTTCATATACATCAATAACGTAATATAACCTAACCTAACCCAACCTAACATCTCTGTGGTAATATTTGTCAACATTCCTGGCGAGTTGGTCTCTACGTCTCCGTGTAACCCTCATATATATCAATATCGTAATATAACGTAACCTAACCCAACCTATCATCTCGGCGGTGTTATTTGACAACATTCCTGGCGAGTTGGCCTCTACGTCTCCGTGTAACCCTCATATACATCAATAACGTAATATAACGTAACCTAACCCAACCTATCATCTCGGCGGTAATATTTGACAACATTCCTGGCGAGTTGGCATGTACGTCTCCCTAGGACCTTTATATACATCATTAAAGTAATATAACCTAACCTAACCCAACCCAACATTTCGGCGGTAATATTTGACAACATTCCTGGCGAGTTGGCATGTACGCCTCCCTAGGACCTATATATACATCATTACCGTAATATAACCTAACCTAACCAAACCTAACGTCTCGGCGGTAATATTTGACAACATTCCTGGCGAGTTGGCATCTACGTCTCCCTGGGACCTTTATATATATCATTAATGTAATATAACCTAACCTAACCCAAACTAACATCTCGGCGGTAATATTTGACAACATTCCTGGCGAGTTGGCATCTACGTCTCCGTTTGACCTTCATGTACATCAATAACGTAATATAACCTAACCTAACCCAACCTAACATCTCTGTGGTAATATTTGTCAACATTCCTGGCGAGTTGGTCTCTACGTCTCCGTGTAACCCTCATATACATCAATATCGTAATATAACGTAACCTAACCCAACCTATCATCTCGGCGGTAATATTTGACAACATTCCTGGCGAGTTGGCATCTACGTCTCCCTGGGACCTTTATATACATCATTAACGTAATATAACCTAACCTAACCCAACTTAACATCTCGGTGGTAATATTTGACAACATTCCTGGCGAGTTGGCCTCTACGTCTCCGTGTTACCCTCATATACATCAATAACGTAATATAACGTAACCTAACCCCACCTATCATATCGGCGGTAATATTTGACAACATTACTGGCGAGTTGGCATCTACGTCTCCCTGGGACCTTTATATACATCATTAACGTAATATAGCCTAACATAACCCAACCTATCATCTCGGCGGTAATATTTGACAACATTCCTGGCGAGTTGGCCTCTACGTCTCCGTGTAACCCTCATATACATCAATAACGTAATATAACGTAACCTAACCCAACCTATCATCTCGGCGGTAATATTTGACAACATTCCTGGCGAGTTGGCATGTACGTCTCCCTAGGACCTTTATATACATCATTAACGTAATATAACCTAACCTAACCAAACCCAACATTTCGGCGGTAATATTTGACAACATTCCTGGCGAGTTGGCCTCTACGTCTCCGTGTAACCCTCATATACATCAATAACGTAATATAACGTAACCTAACCCCACCTATCATCTCGGCGGTAATATTTGACAACATTCCTGGCGAGTTTGGCATCTACGTCTCCCTGGGACCTTTATATACATCATTAACGTAATATAGCCTAACCTAACCGAACCTATTCTCGGCGGTAATATTTGACAACATTCCTGGCGAGTTGGCCTCTAGGTCTCCGTGTAACCCTCATATACATCAATAACGTAATATAACGTAACCTAACCCAACCTATCATCTCGGCGGTAATATTTGACAACATTCCTGGCGAGTTGGCATGTACGCCTCCCTAGGACCTATATATACATCATTACCGTAATATAACCTAACCTAACCAAACCTAACGTCTCGGCGGTAATATTTGACAACATTCCTGGCGAGTTGGCATCTACGTCTCCCTGGGACCTTTATATATATCATTAATGTAATATAACCTAACCTAACCCAAACTAACATCTCGGCGGTAATATTTGACAACATTCCTGGCGAGTTGGCATCTACGTCTCCGTTTGACCTTCATATACATCAATAACGTAATATAACCTAACCTAACCCAACCTAACATCTCTGTGGTAATATTTGTCAACATTCCTGGCGAGTTGGTCTCTACGTCTCCGTGTAACCCTCATATACATCAATATCGTAATATAACGTAACCTAACCCAACCTATCATCTCGGCGGTGTTATTTGACAACATTCCTGGCGAGTTGGCCTCTACGTCTCCGTGTAACCCTCATATACATCAATAACGTAATATAACGTAACCTAACCCAACCTATCATCTCGGCGGTAATATTTGACAACATTCCTGGCGAGTTGGCATGTACGTCTCCCTAGGACCTTTATATACATCATTAAAGTAATATAACCTAACCTAACCCAACCCAACATTTCGGCGGTAATATTTGACAACATTCCTGGCGAGTTGGCATGTACGCCTCCCTAGGACCTATATATACATCATTACCGTAATATAACCTAACCTAACCAAACCTAACGTCTCGGCGGTAATATTTGACAACATTCCTGGCGAGTTGGCATCTACGTCTCCGTTTGACCTTCATATACATCAATAACGTAATATAACCTAACCTAACCCAACCTAACATCTCTGTGGTAATATTTGTCAACATTCCTGGCGAGTTGGTCTCTACGTCTCCGTGTAACCCTCATATACATCAATATCGTAATATAACGTAACCTAACCCAACCTATCATCTCGGCGGTAATATTTGACAACATTCCTGGCGAGTTGGCATCTACGTCTCCCTGGGACCTTTATATACATCATTAACGTAATATAACCTAACCTAACCCAACTTAACATCTCGGTGGTAATATTTGACAACATTCCTGGCGAGTTGGCCTCTACGTCTCCATGTTACCCTCATATACATCAATAACGTAATGTAACGTAACCTAACCCCACCTATCATCTCGGCGGTAATATTTGACAACATTCCTGGCGAGTTGGCATCTACGTCTCCCTGGGACCTTTATATACATCATTAACGTAATATAGCCTAACCTAACCGAACCTATTCTCGGCGGTAATATTTGACAACATTCCTGGCGAGTTGGCCTCTAGGTCTCCGTGTAACCCTCATATACATCAATAACGTAATATAACGTAACCTAACCCAACCTATCATCTCGGCGGTAATATTTGACAACATTCCTGGCGAGTTGGCATGTACGCCTCCCTAGGACCTATATATACATCATTATCGTAATATAACCTAACCTAACCAAACCTAACGTCTCGGCGGTAATATTTGACAACATTCCTGGCGAGTTGGCATCTACGTCTCCCTGGGACCTTTATATATATCATTAATGTAATATAACCTAACCTAACCCAAACTAACATCTCGGCGGTAATATTTGACAACATTCCTGGCGAGTTGGCATCTACGTCTCCGTTTGACCTTCATATACATCAATAACGTAATATAACCTAACCTAACCCAACCTAACATCTCTGTGGTAATATTTGTCAACATTCCTGGCGAGTTGGTCTCTACGTCTCCGTGTAACCCTCATATATATCAATATCGTAATATAACGTAACCTAACCCAACATATCATCTCGGCGGTGTTATTTGACAACATTCCTGGCGAGTTGGCCTCTACGTCTCCGTGTAACCCTCATATACATCAATAACGTAATATAACGTAACCTAACCCAACCTATCATCTCGGCGGTAATATTTGACAACATTCCTGGCGAGTTGGCATGTACGTCTCCCTAGGACCTTTATATACATCATTAAAGTAATATAACCTAACCTAACCCAACCCAACATTTCGGCGGTAATATTTGACAACATTCCTGGCGAGTTGGCATGTACGCCTCCCTAGGACCTATATATACATCATTACCGTAATATAACCTAACCTAACCAAACCTAACGTCTCGGCGGTAATATTTGACAACATTCCTGGCGAGTTGGCATCTACGTCTCCCTGGGACCTTTATATATATCATTAATGTAATATAACCTAACCTAACCCAAACTAACATCTCGGCGGTAATATTTGACAACATTCCTGGCGAGTTGGCATCTACGTCTCCGTTTGACCTTCATGTACATCAATAACGTAATATAACCTAACCTAACCCAACCTAACATCTCTGTGGTAATATTTGTCAACATTCCTGGCGAGTTGGTCTCTACGTCTCCGTGTAACCCTCATATACATCAATATCGTAATATAACGTAACCTAACCCAACCTATCATCTCGGCGGTAATATTTGACAACATTCCTGGCGAGTTGGCATCTACGTCTCCCTGGGACCTTTATATACATCATTAACGTAATATAACCTAACCTAACCCAACTTAACATCTCGGTGGTAATATTTGACAACATTCCTGGCGAGTTGGCCTCTACGTCTCCGTGTTACCCTCATATACATCAATAACGTAATATAACGTAACCTAACCCCACCTATCATATCGGCGGTAATATTTGACAACATTACTGGCGAGTTGGCATCTACGTCTCCCTGGGACCTTTATATACATCATTAACGTAATATAGCCTAACATAACCCAACCTATCATCTCGGCGGTAATATTTGACAACATTCCTGGCGAGTTGGCCTCTACGTCTCCGTGTAACCCTCATATACATCAATAACGTAATATAACGTAACCTAACCCAACCTATCATCTCGGCGGTAATATTTGACAACATTCCTGGCGAGTTGGCATGTACGTCTCCCTAGGACCTTTATATACATCATTAACGTAATATAACCTAACCTAACCAAACCCAACATTTCGGCGGTAATATTTGACAACATTCCTGGCGAGTTGGCCTCTACGTCTCCGTGTAACCCTCATATACATCAATAACGTAATATAACGTAACCTAACCCCACCTATCATCTCGGCGGTAATATTTGACAACATTCCTGGCGAGTTTGGCATCTACGTCTCCCTGGGACCTTTATATACATCATTAACGTAATATAGCCTAACCTAACCGAACCTATTCTCGGCGGTAATATTTGACAACATTCCTGGCGAGTTGGCCTCTAGGTCTCCGTGTAACCCTCATATACATCAATAACGTAATATAACATAACCTAACCCAACCTATCATCTCGGCGGTAATATTTGACAACATTCCTGGCGAGTTGGCATGTACGCCTCCCTAGGACCTATATATACATCATTATCGTAATATAACCTAACCTAACCAAACCTAACGTCTCGGCGGTAATATTTGACAGCACTCCTGGCGAGTTGGCATCTACGTCTCCCTGGGAACTTTATATACATCATTAACGTAATATAACCTAACCTAACCAAACCTAACATCTCGGCGGTAATATTTAACAACATTCCTGGCGAGTTCGCCTCTACGTCTCCGTTTGACCTTCATATACATCAATAACGTAATATAACGTAACCTAACCCAACCTATCATCTCGGCGGTAATATTTGACAACATTCCTGGCGAGTTGGCATCTACGTCTCCCTGGGACCTTTATATACATCATTAACGTAATATAACCTAACCTAACCCAACTTAACATCTCGGTGGTAATATTTGACAACATTCCTGGCGAGTTGGTCTCTACGTCTCCGTGTTACCCTCATATACATCAATAACGTAATATAACGTAAACTAACCCCACCTATCATCTCGGCGGTAATATTGGACAACATTACTGGCGAGTTGGCATCTACGTCTCCCTGGGACCTTTATATACATCATTAACGTAATATAGCCTAACATAACCCAACCTATCATCTCGGCGGTAATATTTGACAACATTCCTGGCGAGTTGGCCTCTACGTCTCCGTGTAACCCTCATATACATCAATAACATAATATAACGTAACCTAACCCCACCTATCATCTCGACGGTAATATTTGACAACAATCCTGGCGAGTTGGCATCTACGTCTCCCTGGGACCTTTATATACATCATTAACGTAATATAGCCTAACGTAACCCAACCTATCATCTCGGCGGTAATATTTGACAACATTCCTGGCGAGTTGGCCTCTACGTCTCCGTGTAACCCTCATATACATCAATAACGTAATATAACGTAACCTAACCCAACCTATCATCTCGGCGGTAATATTTGACAACATTCCTGGCGAGTTGGCATGTACGTCTCCCTAGGACCTTTATATACATCATTAACGTAATATAACCTAACCTAACCAAACCCAACATTTCGGCGGTAATATTTGACAACATTCCTGGCGAGTTGGCCTCTACGTCTCCGTGTAACCCTTATATACATCAATAACGTAATATAACGTAACCTAACCCAACCTATCATCTCGGCGGTAATATTTGACAGCATTCCTGGCGAGTTGGCATCTACGTCTCCCTGGGACCTTTATATACATCAATAACGTAATATAACGTAACCTAACCCAACCTATCATCTCGGCGGTAATATTTGACAACATTCCTGGCGAGTTGGCATCTACGTCTCCCTGGGACCTTTATATACATCATTAACGTAATATAGCATAACATAACCCAACCTATCATCTCGGCGGTAATATTTGACAACATTCCTGGCGAGTTGGCCTCTACGTCTCCGTGTAACCCTCATATACAGCAATAACGTAATATAACGTAACCTAACCCCACCTATCATCTCGACGGTAATATTTGACAACATTCCTGGCGAGTTGGCATCTACGTCTCCCTGGGACCTTTATGTACATCATTAACGTAATATAGCCTAACCTAACCCAACCTATCATCTCGGCGGTAATATTTGACAACATTCCTGGCGAGTTGGCCTCTACGTCACCGTGTAACCCTCATATACATCAATAACGTAATATAACGTAACCTAACACAACCTATCATCTCGGCTGTAATATTTGACAATATTCCTGGCGAGTTTGCATCTACGTCCCCCTGGGACCTTTATATACATCATTAACGTAATATAACCTAACCTAACCCAACCCAACATTTCGGCGGTAATATTTGACAACATTCCTGGCGAGTTGGCCTCCACGTCTTCGTGTAACCCTCATATACATCAATAACGTAATATAACGTAACCTAACCCAACCTATCATCTCGGCGGTAATATTTGACAACATTCCTGGCGAGTTGGCATGTACGTCTCCCAAGGACCTTTATATACATCATTAACGTAATATAACCTAACCTAACCAAACCTAACATCTCGGCGGTAATATTCAACATCATTCCTTGCGAGTTGGCCTCTACGTCTCCGTTTGACCTTCATATACATCAATAACGTAATATAACGTAACCTAACCCAACCTATCATCTCGGCGGTAATATTTGACAGCACTCCTGGCGAGTTGGCATCTACGTCTCCCTGGGAACTTTATATACATCATTAACGTAATATAACCTAACCTAACCAAACCTAACATCTCGGCGGTAATATTTAACAACATTCCCGGCGAGTTCGCCTCTACGTCTCCGTTTGACCTTCATATACATCAATAACGTAATATAACGTAACCTAACCCAACCTATCATCTCGGCGGTAATATTTGACAACATTCCTGGCGAGTTGGCATCTACGTCTCCCTGGGACCTTTATATACATCATTAACGTAATATAACCTAACCTAACCCAACTTAACATCTCGGTGGTAATATTTGACAACATTCCTGGCGAGTTGGCCTCTACGTCTCCGTGTTACCCTCATATACATCAATAACGTAATATAACGTAACCTAACCCCACCTATCATCTCGGCGGTAATATTTGACAACATTACTGGCGAGTTGGCATCTACGTCTCCCTGAGACCTTTATATACATCATTAACGTAATATAGCCTAACATAACCCAACCTATCATCTCGGCGGTAATATTTGACAACATTCCTGGCGAGTTGGCCTCTACGTCTCCGTGTAACCCTCATATACATCAATAACGTAATATAACGTAACCTAACCCAACCTATCATCTCGGCGGTAATATTTGACAACATTCCTGGCGAGTTGGCATGTACGTCTCCCTAGGACCTTTATATACATCAATAACGTAATATAACGTAACCTAACCCAACCTATCATCTCGGCGGTAATATTTGACAACATTCCTGGCGAGTTGGCATCAACGTCTCCCTGGGACCTTTATATACATCATTAATGTAATATAACTTAACCTAACCCAACCTAACATCTCGGCGGTAATATTTGACAACATTCCTGGCGAGTTGACCTTTACGTCTCCGTGTATCCCTCATATACGTCAATAACGTAATATAACCTAACCTAACACAACCTAACATTTCCGCCTTAATATTTGACAACATACCTGGCGAGTTGGCCTATACGTCTACGTGGGACCTTCATATACATCAATAACGAAATATAACCTAATCTAAACAAACCTATCATCTCGGCGATAATATTTGACAACATTCCTGGCGAGTTGGCCTCTACGTCTCCCTGGGACCTTTATATACATCATTAACGTAATATAGCTTAACCTAAACCAACCTAACATCTCGGCGGTAATATTTGACAACATTCCTGGCGAGTTGGCCTCTACGTCTTCGTGTAACCCTCATATACATCAATAACGTAATATAACGTAACCTAACCCAACCTATCATCTCGGCGGTAATATTTGACAACATTCCTGGCGAGTTGGCATGTACGTCTCCCAAGGACCTTTATATACATCATTAACGTAATATAACCTAACCTAACCAAACCTAACATCTCGGCGGTAATATTCAACATCATTCCTGGCGAGTTGGCCTCTACGTCTCCGTTTGACCTTCATATACATCAATAACGTAATATAACGTAACCTAACCCAACCTATCATCTCGGCGGTAATATTTGACAACATTCCTGGCGAGTTGGCATCTACGTCTCCCTGGGACCTTTATGTACATCATTAACGTAATATAGCCTAACCTAACCCAACCTATCATCTCGGCGGTAATATTTGACAACATTCCTGGCGAGTTGGCCTCTGCGTCACCGTGTAACCCTCATATACATCAATAACGTAATATAACGTAACCTAACACAACCTATCATCTCGGCGGTAATATTTGACAATATTCCTGGCGAGTTTGCATCTACGTCCCCCTGGGACCTTTATATACATCATTAACGTAATATAACCTAACCTAACCCAACCCAACATTTCGGCGGTAATATTTGACAACATTCCTGGCGAGTTGGCCTCCACGTCTCCGTGTAACCCTCATATACATCAATAACGTAATATAACGTAACCTAACCCCACCTATCATCTCGGCGGTAATATTTGACAACATTCCTGGCGAGTTGGCATCTACGTCCCCCTGGGACCTTTATATACATCATTAACGTATTATAGCCTAACCTAACCGAACCTATCATCTCGGCGGTAATATTTGACAACATTCCTGGCGAGTTGGCCTCTACGTCTCCGTGTAACCCTCATATACATCAATAACGTAATATAACTTAACCTAACCCAACCTATCATCTCGGCGGTAATATTTGACAACATTCCTGGCGAGTTGGCCTCTACGTCTCCGTGTAACCCTCATATACATCAATGACGTAATATAACGTAACCTAACACAACCTATCATCTCGGCGGTAATATTTGACAATATTCCTGGCGAGTTTGCATCTACGTCCCCCTGGGACCTTTATATACATCATTAACGTAATATAACCTAACCTAACCCAACCCAACATTTCGGCGGTAATATTTGACAACATTCCTGGCGAGTTGGCCTCCACGTCTCCGTGTAACCCTCATATACATCAATAACGTAATATAACGTAACCTAACCCAACCTATCATCTCGGCGGTGTTATTTGACAACAATCATGGCGAGTTGGCATCTGCGTCTCCCTGGGACCTTTATATACATCATTAACGTAATGTAACCTAACCTAACCCAACCTAACATCTCGGTGGTAATATTTGACAACATTCCTGGCGAGTTGACCTTTACGTCTCCGTGTAACCCTCATATACGTCAATAACGTAATATAACCTAACCTAACACAACCTAACATTTCCACCTTAATATTTGACAACATACCTGGCGAGTTGGCCTATACGTCTACGTGGGACCTTCATATACATCAATAACGAAATATAACCTAACCTAAACAAACCTATCATCTCGGCGATAATATTTGACAACATTCCTGGCGAGTTGGCCGCTACGTCTCCCTGGGACCTTTATATTCATCATTAACGTAATATAGCTTAACGTAAACCAACCTAACATCTCGGCGGTAATATTTGACAACATTCCTGGCGAGTTGGCCTCTACGTCTCCGTTTGACCTTCATATACATCAATAACGTAATATAACGTAACCTAACCCAACCTATCATCTCGGCGGTAATATTTGACAACATTTCTGGCGAGTTGGCATCTACGTCTCCCTGGGACCTTTATATACATCATCAACGTAATATAACCTAACCTAACCAAACCTAACATCTCGGCGGTAATATTTAACAACATTCCTGGCGAGTTGGCCTCTACGTCTCCGTGTAAACCTCATATACATCAATAACGTAATATAACGTAACCTAACCCCACCTATCATCTCGGCGGTAATATTTGACAACATTCCTGGCGAGTTGGCATCTACGTCTCCCTGGGACCTTTATATACATCATTAACGTAATATAGCCTAACCTAACCGAACCTATTCTCGGCGGTAATATTTGACAACATTGCTGGCGAGTTGGCCTCTACGACTCCGTGTAACCCTCATATACATCAATAACGTAATATAACGTAACCTAACCCCACCTATCATCGCGGCGGTAATATTTGACAACATTACTGGCGAGTTGGCATGTACGCCTCCCTAGGACCTATATATACATCATTATCGTAATATAACCTAACCTAACCAAACCTAACGTCTCGGCGGTAATATTTGACAACATTCCTGGCGAGTTGGCATCTACGTCTCCCTGGGACCTTTATATATATCATTAATGTAAGATAACCTAACCTAACCCAAACTAACATCTCGGCGGTAATATTTGACAACATTCCTGGCGAGTTGGCATCTACGTCTCCGTTTACCTTCATATACATCAATAACGTAATATAACCTAACCTAACCCAACCTAACATCTCTGTGGTAATATTTGTCAACATTCCGGGGCGAGTTGGTCTCTACGTCTCCGTGTAACCCTCATATACATCAATATCGTAATATAACGTAACCTAACCCAACCTATCATCTCGGCGGTGTTATTTGACAACATTCCTGGCGAGTTGGCCTCTACGTCTCCGTGTAACCCTCATATACATCAATAACGTAATATAACGTAACCTAACCCAACCTATCATCTCGGCGGTAATATTTGACAATATTCCTGGCGAGTTTGCATCTACGTCCCCCTGGGACCTTTATATACATCATTAACGTAATATAACCTAACCTAACCCAACCCAACATTTCGGCGGTAATATTTGACAACATTCCTGGCGAGTTGGCCTCCACGTCTCCGTGTAACCCCCATATACATCAATAACGTAATATAACGTAACCTAACCCAACCTATCATCTCGGCGGTAATATTTGACAACATTCCTGGCGAGTTGGCATGTACGTCTCCCAAGGACCTTTATATACATCATTAACGTAATATAACCTAACCTAACCAAACCTAACATCTCGGCGGTAATATTCAACATCATTCCTGGCGAGTTGGCCTCTACGTCTCCGTTTGACCTTCATATACATCAATAACGTAATATAACGTAACCTAACCCAACCTATCATCTCGGCGGTAATATTTGACAGCACTCCTGGCGAGTTGGCATCTACGTCTCCCTGGGAACTTTATATACATCATTAACGTAATATAACCTAACCTAACCAAACCTAACATCTCGGCGGTAATATTTAACAACATTCCCGGCGAGTTCGCCTCTACGTCTCCGTTTGACCTTCATATACATCAATAACGTAATATAACGTAACCTAACCCAACCTATCATCTCGGCGGTAATATTTGACAACATTCCTGGCGAGTTGGCATCTACGTCTCCCTGGGACCTTTATATACATCATTAACGTAATATAGCCTAACATAACCCAACCTATCATCTCGGCGGTAATATTTGACAACATTCCTGGCGAGTTGGCCTCTACGTCTCCGTGTAACCCTCATATACATCAATAACGTAATATAACGTAACCTAACCCAACCTATCATCTCGGCGGTAATATTTGACAACATTCCTGGCGAGTTGGCATCTACGTCTTCCTGAGACCTTTATACATCATTAACGAAATATAGCCTAACCTAACCCAACCTATCATCTCGGCGGTAATATTTGACAACATTCCTGGCGAGTTGGCCTCTACGTCTCCATGTAACCCTCATATACATCAATAACTTAATATAACGTAACCTAACCCCACCTATCATCTCGGCGGTAATATTTGACAACATTCCTGGCGAGTTGGCATCTACGTCTCCCTGGGACCTTTATATACATCATTAACGTAATATAACCTAACCTAACCAAACCTAACATCTCGGCGGTAATATTTAACAACATTCCTGGCGAGTTGGCCTCTACGTCTCCGTGTAAACCTCATATACATCAATAACGTAATATAACGTAACCTAACCCCACCTATCATCTCGGCGGTAATATTTGACAACATTCCTGGCGAGTTGGCATCTACGTCTCCCTGGGACCTTTATATACATCATTAACGTAATATAGCCTAACCTAACCGAACCTATTCTCGGCGGTAATATTTGATAACATTCCTGGCGAGTTGGCCTCTAGGTCTCCGTGTAACCCTCATATACATCAATAACGTAATATAACGTAACCTAACCCAACCTATCATCTCGGCGGTAATATTTGACAACATTCCTGGCGAGTTGGCATGTACGCCTCCCTAGGACCTATATATACATCATTATCGTAATATAACCTAACCTAACCAAACCTAACGTCTCGGCGGTAATATTTGACAACATTCCTGGCGAGTTGGCATCTACGTCTCCCTGGGACCTTTATATATATCATTACTGTAATATAACCTAACCTAACCCAAACTAACATCTCGGCGGTAATATTTGACAACATTCCTGGCGAGTTGGCATCTACGTCTCCGTTTGACCTTCATATACATCAATAACGTAATATAACGTAACCTAACCCAACCTATCATCTCGGCGGTAATATTTGACAACATTCCTGGCGAGTTGGCATGTACGTCTCCCTAGGACCTTTATATACATCATTAAAGTAATATAACCTAGCCTAACCCAACCCAACATTTCGGCGGTAATATTTGACAACATTCCTGGCGAGTTGGCATGTACGCCTCCCTAGGACCTATATATACATCATTATCGTAATATAACCTAACCTAACCAAACCTAACGTCTCGGCGGTAATATTTGACAACATTACTGGCGAGTTGGCATCTACGTCTCCCTGGGACCTTTATATACATCATTAACGTAATATAGCCTAACATAACCCAACCTATCATCTCGGCGGTAATATTTGACAACATTCCTGGCGAGTTGGCCTCTACGTCTCCGTGTAACCCTCATATACATCAATAACGTAATATAACGTAACCTAACCCAACCTATCATCTCGGCGGTAATATTTGACAACATTCCTGGCGAGTTGGCATCTACGTCTTCCTGAGACCTTTATACATCATTAACGAAATATAGCCTAACCTAACCCAACCTATCATCTCGGCGGTAATATTTGACAACATTCCTGGCGAGTTGGCCTCTACGTCTCCATGTAACCCTCATATACATCAATAACTTAATATAACGTAACCTAACCCCACCTATCATCTCGGCGGTAATATTTGACAACATTCCTGGCGAGTTGGCATCTACGTCTCCCTGGGACCTTTATATACATCATTAACGTAATATAACCTAACCTAACCAAACCTAACATCTCGGCGGTAATATTTAACAACATTCCTGGCGAGTTGGCCTCTACGTCTCCGTGTAAACCTCATATACATCAATAACGTAATATAACGTAACCTAACCCCACCTATCATCTCGGCGGTAATATTTGACAACATTCCTGGCGAGTTGGCATCTACGTCTCCCTGGGACCTTTATATACATCATTAACGTAATATAGCCTAACCTAACCGAACCTATTCTCGGCGGTAATATTTGACAACATTCCTGGCGAGTTGGCCTCTAGGTCTCCGTGTAACCCTCATATACATCAATAACGTAATATAACGTAACCTAACCCAACCTATCATCTCGGCGGTAATATTTGACAACATTCCTGGCGAGTTGGCATGTACGCCTCCCTAGGACCTATATATACATCATTATCGTAATATAACCTAACCTAACCAAACCTAACGTCTCGGCGGTAATATTTGACAACATTCCTGGCGAGTTGGCATCTACGTCTCCCTGCTACCTTTATATATATCATTACTGTAATATAACCTAACCTAACCCAAACTAACATATCGGCGGTAATATTTGACAACATTCCTGGCGAGTTGGCATCTACGTCTCCGTTTGACCTTCATATACATCAATAACGTAATATAACGTAACCTAACCCAACCTATCATCTCGGCGGTAATATTTGACAACATTCCTGGCGAGTTGGCATGTACGTCTCCCTAGGACCTTTATATACATCATTAAAGTAATATAACCTAGCCTAACCCAACCCAACATTTCGGCGGTAATATTTGACAACATTCCTGGCGAGTTGGCATGTACGCCTCCCTAGGACCTATATATACATCATTATCGTAATATAACCTAACCTAACCAAACCTAACGTCTCGGCGGTAATATTTGACAACATTACTGGCGAGTTGGCATCTACGTCTCCCTGGGACCTTTATATACATCATTAACGTAATATAGCCTAACATAACCCAACCTATCATCTCGGCGGTAATATTTGACAACATTCCTGGCGAGTTGGCCTCTACGTCTCCGTGTAACCCTCATATACATCAATAACGTAATATAACGTAACCTAACCCAACCTATCATCTCGGCGGTAATATTTGACAACATTCCTGGCGAGTTGGCATCTACGTCTTCCTGAGACCTTTATACATCATTAACGAAATATAGCCTAACCTAACCGAACCTATTCTCGGCGGTAATATTTGACAACATTCCAGGCGAGTTGGCCTCTAGGTCTCCGTGTAACCCTCATATACATCAATAACGTAATATAACGTAACCTAACCCAACCTATCATCTCGGCGGTAATATTTGACAACATTCCTGGCGAGTTGGCATGTACGCCTCCCTAGGACCTATATATACATCATTATCGTAATATAACCTAACCTAACCAAACCTAACGTCTCGGCGGTAATATTTGACAACATTCCTGGCGAGTTGGCATCTACGTCTCCCTGCTACCTTTATATATATCATTACTGTAATATAACCTAACCTAACCCAAACTAACATCTCGGCGGTAATATTTGACAACATTCCTGGCGAGTTGGCATCTACGTCTCCGTTTGACCTTCATATACATCAATAACGTAATATAACGTAACCTAACCCAACCTATCATCTCGGCGGTAATATTTGACAACATTCCTGGCGAGTTGGCATGTACGTCTCCCTAGGACCTTTATATACATCATTAAAGTAATATAACCTAGCCTAACCCAACCCAACATTTCGGCGGTAATATTTGACAACATTCCTGGCGAGTTGGCATGTACGCCTCCCTAGGACCTATATATACATCATTATCGTAATATAACCTAACCTAACCAAACCTAACGTCTCGGCGGTAATATTTGACAACATTCCTGGCGAGTTGGCATCTACGTCTCCCTGGGACCTTTATATATATCATTAATGTAAGATAACCTAACCTAACCCAAACTAACATCTCGGCGGTAATATTTGACAACATTCCTGGCGAGTTGGCATCTACGTCTCCGTTTGACCTTCATATACATCAATAACGTAATATAACCTAACCTAACCCAACCTAACATCTCTGTGGTAATATTTGTCAACATTCCTGGCGAGTTGGTCTCTACGTCTCCGTGTAACCCTCATATACATCAATATCGTAATATAACGTAACCTAACCCAACCTATCATCTCGGCGGTGTTATTTGACAACATTCCTGGCGAGTTGGCCTCTACGTCTCCGTGTAACCCTCATATACATCAATAACGTAATATAACGTAACCTAACCCAACCTATCATCTCGGCGGTAATATTTGACAATATTCCTGGCGAGTTTGCATCTACGTCCCCCTGGGACCTTTATATACATCATTAACGTAATATAACCTAACCTAACCCAACCCAACATTTCGGCGGTAATATTTGACAACATTCCTGGCGAGTTGGCCTCCACGTCTCCGTGTAACCCCCATATACATCAATAACGTAATATAACGTAACCTAACCCCACCTATCATCTCGGCGGTAATATTTGACAACATTCCTGGCGAGTTGGCATGTACGTCTCCCAAGGACCTTTATATACATCATTAACGTAATATAACCTAACCTAACCAAACCTAACATCTCGGCGGTAATATTCAACATCATTCCTGGCGAGTTGGCCTCTACGTCTCCGTTTGACCTTCATATACATCAATAACGTAATATAACGTAACCTAACCCAACCTATCATCTCGGCGGTAATATTTGACAGCACTCCTGGCGAGTTGGCATCTACGTCTCCCTGGGAACTTTATATACATCATTAACGTAATATAACCTAACCTAACCAAACCTAACATCTCGGCGGTAATATTTAACAACATTCCCGGCGAGTTCGCCTCTACGTCTCCGTTTGACCTTCATATACATCAATAACGTAATATAACGTAACCTAACCCAACCTATCATCTCGGCGGTAATATTTGACAACATTCCTGGCGAGTTGGCATCTACGTCTCCCTGGGACCTTTATATATATCATTACTGTAATATAACCTGACCTAACCCAAACTAACATCTCGGCGGTAATATTTGACAACATTCCTGGCGAGTTGGCATCTACGTCTCCGTTTGACCTTCATATACATCAATAACGTAATATAACGTAACCTAACCCAACCTATCATCTCGGCGGTAATATTTGACAACATTCCTGGCGAGTTGGCATGTACGTCTCCCTAGGACCTTTATATACATCATTAAAGTAATATAACCTAGCCTAACCCAACCCAACATTTCGGCGGTAATATTTGACAACATTCCTGGCGAGTTGGCATGTACGCCTCCCTAGGACCTATATATACATCATTATCGTAATATAACCTAACCTAACCAAACCTAACGTCTCGGCGGTAATATTTGACAACATTCCTGGCGAGTTGGCATCTACGTCTCCCTGGGACCTTTATATATATCATTAATGTAAGATAACCTAACCTAACCCAAACTAACATCTCGGCGGTAATATTTGACAACATTCCTGGCGAGTTGGCATCTACGTCTCCGTTTGACCTTCATATACATCAATAACGTAATATAACCTAACCTAACCCAACCTAACATCTCTGTGGTAATATTTGTCAACATTCCTGGCGAGTTGGTCTCTACGTCTCCGTGTAACCCTCATATACATCAATATCGTAATATAACGTAACCTAACCCAACCTATCATCTCGGCGGTGTTATTTGACAACATTCCTGGCGAGTTGGCCTCTACGTCTCCGTGTAACCCTCATATACATCAATAACGTAATATAACGTAACCTAACCCAACCTATCATCTCGGCGGTAATATTTGACAATATTCCTGGCGAGTTTGCATCTACGTCCCCCTGGGACCTTTATATACATCATTAACGTAATATAACCTAACCTAACCCAACCCAACATTTCGGCGGTAATATTTGACAACATTCCTGGCGAGTTGGCCTCCACGTCTCCGTGTAACCCCCATATACATCAATAACGTAATATAACGTAACCTAACCCAACCTATCATCTCGGCGGTAATATTTGACAACATTCCTGGCGAGTTGGCATGTACGTCTCCCAAGGAACTTTATATACATCATTAACGTAATATAACCTAACCTAACCAAACCTAACATCTCGGCGGTAATATTCAACATCATTCCTGGCGAGTTGGTCTCTACGTCTCCGTGTAACCCTCATATACATCAATATCGTAATATAACGTAACCTAACCCAACCTATCATCTCGGCGGTGTTATTTGACAACATTCCTGGCGAGTTGGCCTCTACGTCTCCGTGTAACCCTCATATACATCAATAACGTAATATAACGTAACCTAACCCAACCTATCATCTCGGCGGTAATATTTGACAATATTCCTGGCGAGTTTGCATCTACGTCCCCCTGGGACCTTTATATACATCATTAACGTAATATAACCTAACCTAACCAAACCTAACATCTCGGCGGTAATATTTAACAACATTCCTGGCGAGTTGGCCTCTACGTCTCCGTTTGACCTTCATATACATCAATAACGTAATATAACGTAACCTAACCCAACCTATCATCTCGGCGGTAATATGTGACAACATTCCTGGCGAGTTGGCATCTACGTCTCCCTGGGAACTTTATATACATCAATAACGTAATATAACCTAACCTAACCCAACTTAACATCTCGGCGGTAATATTTGACAACATTCCTGGCGAGTTGGCCTCTACGTCTCCGTGTAAACCTCATATACATCAATAACGTAATATAACGTAACCTAACCCCACCTATCATCTCGGCGGTAATATTTGACAACATTCCTGGCGAGTTGGCATCTACGTCTCCCTGGGACCTTTATATACATCATTAACGTAATATAGCCTAACCTAACCGAACCTATTCTCGGCGGTAATATTTGACAACATTCCTGGCGTGTTGGCCTCTAGGTCTCCGTGTAACCCTCATATACATCAATAACGTAATATAACGTAACCTAACCCAACCTATCATCTCGGCGGTAATATTTGACAACATTCCTGGCGAGTTGGCATGTACGCCTCCCTAGGACCTATATATACATCATTATCGTAATATAACCTAACCTAACCAAACCTAACGTCTCGGCGGTAATATTTGACAACATTCCTGGCGAGTTGGCCTCTACGTCTCCCTGGGACCTTTATATATATCATTACTGTAATATAACCTGACCTAACCCAAACTAACATCTCGGCGGTAATATTTGACAACATTCCTGGCGAGTTGGCATCTACGTCTCCGTTTGACCTTCATATACATCAATAACGTAATATAACGTAACCTAACCCAACCTATCATCTCGGCGGTAATATTTGACAACATTCCTGGCGAGTTGGCATGTACGTCTCCCTAGGACCTTTATATACATCATTAAAGTAATATAACCTAACCTAACCCAACCCAACATTTCGGCGGTAATATTTGACAACATTCCTGGCGAGTTGGCATGTACGCCTCCCTAGGACCTATATATACATCATTATCGTAATATAACCTAACCTAACCAAACCTAACGTCTCGGCGGTAATATTTGACAACATTCCTGGCGAGTTGGCATCTACGTCTCCCTGGGACCTTTATATATATCATTAATGTAAGATAACCTAACCTAACCCAAACTAACATCTCGGCGGTAATATTTGACAACATTCCTGGCGAGTTGGCATCTACGTCTCCGTTTGACCTTCATGTACGTCAATAACGTAATATAACCTAACCTAACCCAACCTAACATCTCTGTGGTAATATTTGTCAACATTCCTGGCGAGTTGGTCTCTACGTCTCCGTGTAACCCTCATATACATCAATATCGTAATATAACGTAACCTAACCCAACCTATCATCTCGGCGGTAATATTTGACAACATTCCTGGCGAGTTGGCATGTACGCCTCCCTAGGACCTATATATCCATCATTATCGTAATATAACCTAACCTAACCAAACCTAACGTCTCGGCGGTAATATTTGACAACATTCCTGGCGAGTTGGCCTCTACGTCTCCCTGGGACCTTTATATATATCATTACTGTAATATAACCTGACCTAACCCAAACTAACATCTCGGCGGTAATATTTGACAACATTCCTGGCGAGTTGGCATCTACGTCTCCGTTTGACCTTCATATACATCAATAACGTAATATAACGTAACCTAACCCAACCTATCATCTCGGCGGTAATATTTGACAACATTCCTGGCGAGTTGGCATGTATGTCTCCCTAGGACCTTTATATACATCATTAAAGTAATATAACCTAGCCTAACCCAACCCAACATTTCGGCGGTAATATTTGACAACATTCCTGGCGAGTTGGCATGTACGCCTCCCTAGGACCTATATATACATCATTATCGTAATATAACCTAACCTAACCAAACCTAACGTCTCGGCGGTAATATTTGACAACATTCCTGGCGAGTTGGCATCTACGTCTCCCTGGGACCTTTATATATATCATTAATGTAAGATAACCTAACCTAACCCAAACTAACATCTCGGCGGTAATATTTGACAACATTCCTGGCGAGTTGGCATCTACGTCTCCGTTTGACCTTCATATACATCAATAACGTAATATAACCTAACCTAACCCAACCTAACATCTCTGTGGTAATATTTGTCAACATTCCTGGCGAGTTGGTCTCTACGTCTCCGTGTAACCCTCATATACATCAATATCGTAATATAACGTAACCTAACCCAACCTATCATCTCGGCGGTGTTATTTGACAACATTCCTGGCGAGTTGGCCTCTACGTCTCCGTGTAACCCTCATATACATCAATAACGTAATATAACGTAACCTAACCCAACCTATCATCTCGGCGGTAATATTTGACAATATTCCTGGCGAGTTTGCATCTACGTCCCCCTGGGACCTTTATATACATCATTAACGTAATATAACCTAACCTAACCCAACCCAACATTTCGGCGGTAATATTTGACAACATTCCTGGCGAGTTGGCCTCCACGTCTCCGTGTAACCCCCATATACATCAATAACGTAATATAACGTAACCTAACCCCACCTATCATCTCGGCGGTAATATTTGACAACATTCCTGGCGAGTTGGCATGTACGTCTCCCAAGGACCTTTATATACATCATTAACGTAATATAACCTAACCTAACCAAACCTAACATCTCGGCGGTAATATTCAACATCATTCCTGGCGAGTTGGCCTCTACGTCTCCGTTTGACCTTCATATACATCAATAACGTAATATAACGTAACCTAACCCAACCTATCATCTCGGCGGTAATATTTGACAGCACTCCTGGCGAGTTGGCATCTACGTCTCCCTGGGAACTTTATATACATCATTAACGTAATATAACCTAACCTAACCAAACCTAACATCTCGGCGGTAATATTTAACAACATTCCCGGCGAGTTCGCCTCTACGTCTCCGTTTGACCTTCATATACATCAATAACGTAATATAACGTAACCTAACCCAACCTATCATCTCGGCGGTAATATTTGACAACATTCCTGGCGAGTTGGCATCTACGTCTCCCTGGGACCTTTATATATATCATTACTGTAATATAACCTGACCTAACCCAAACTAACATCTCGGCGGTAATATTTGACAACATTCCTGGCGAGTTGGCATCTACGTCTCCGTTTGACCTTCATATACATCAATAACGTAATATAACGTAACCTAACCCAACCTATCATCTCGGCGGTAATATTTGACAACATTCCTGGCGAGTTGGCATGTACGTCTCCCTAGGACCTTTATATACATCATTAAAGTAATATAACCTAACCTAACCCAACCCAACATTTCGGCGGTAATATTTGAGAACATTCCTGGCGAGTTGGCATGTACGCCTCCCTAGGACCTATATATACATCATTATCGTAATATAACCTAACCTAACCAAACCTAACGTCTCGGCGGTAATATTTGACAACATTCCTGGCGAGTTGGCATCTACGTCTCCCTGGGACCTTTATATATATCATTAATGTAAGATAACCTAACCTAACCCAAACTAACATCTCGGCGGTAATATTTGACAACATTCCTGGCGAGTTGGCATCTACGTCTCCGTTTGACCTTCATGTACGTCAATAACGTAATATAACCTAACCTAACCCAACCTAACATCTCTGTGGTAATATTTGTCAACATTCCTGGCGAGTTGGTCTCTACGTCTCCGTGTAACCCTCATATACATCAATATCGTAATATAACGTAACCTAACCCAACCTATCATCTCGGCGGTAATATTTGACAACATTCCTGGCGAGTTGGCATGTACGCCTCCCTAGGACCTATATATACATCATTATCGTAATATAACCTAACCTAACCAAACCTAACGTCTCGGCGGTAATATTTGACAACATTCCTGGCGAGTTGGCCTCTACGTCTCCCTGGGACCTTTATATATATCATTACTGTAATATAACCTGACCTAAGCCAAACTAACATCTCGGCGGTAATATTTGACAACATTCCTGGCGAGTTGGCATCTACGTCTCCGTTTGACCTTCATATACATCAATAACGTAATATAACGTAACCTAACCCAACCTATCATCTCGGCGGTAATATTTGACAACATTCCTGGCGAGTTGGCATGTACGTCTCCCTAGGACCTTTATATACATCATTAAAGTAATATAACCTAACCTAACCCAACCCAACATTTCGGCGGTAATATTTGACAACATTCCTGGCGAGTTGGCATGTACGCCTCCCTAGGACCTATATATACATCATTATCGTAATATAACCTAACCTAACCAAACCTAACGTCTCGGCGGTAATATTTGACAACATTCCTGGCGAGTTGGCATCTACGTCTCCCTGGGACCTTTATATATATCATTAATGTAAGATAACCTAACCTAACCCAAACTAACATCTCGGCGGTAATATTTGACAACATTCCTGGCGAGTTGGCATCTACGTCTCCGTTTGACCTTCATATACATCAATAACGTAATATAACCTAACCTAACCCAACCTAACATCTCTGTGGTAATATTTGTCAACATTCCTGGCGAGTTGGTCTCTACGTCTCCGTGTAACCCTCATATACATCAATATCGTAATATAACGTAACCTAACCCAACCTATCATCTCGGCGGTGTTATTTGACAACATTCCTGGCGAGTTGGCCTCTACGTCTCCGTGTAACCCTCATATACATCAATAACGTAATATAACGTAACCTAACCCAACCTATCATCTCGGCGGTAATATTTGACAATATTCCTGGCGAGTTTGCATCTACGTCCCCCTGGCACCTTTATATATATCATTAACGTAATATAACCTAACCTAACCCAACCCAACATTTCGGCGGTAATATTTGACAACATTCCTGGCGAGTTGGCCTCCACGTCTCCGTGTAACCCTCATATACATCAATAACGTAATATAACGTAACCTAACCCAACCTATCATCTCGGCGGTAATATTTGACAACATTCCTGGCGAGTTGGCATGTACGTCTCCCTAGGACCTTTATATACATCATTAAAGTAATATAACCTAGCCTAACCCAACCCAACATTTCGGCGGTAATATTTGACAACATTCCTGGCGAGTTGGCATGTACGCCTCCCTAGGACCTATATATACATCATTATCGTAATATAACCTAACCTAACCAAACCTAACGTCTCGGCGGTAATATTTGACAACATTCCTGGCGAGTTGGCATCTACGTCTCCCTGGGACCTTTATATATATCATTAATGTAAGATAACCTAACCTAACCCAAACTAACATCTCGGCGGTAATATTTGACAACATTCCTGGCGAGTTGGCATCTACGTCTCCGTTTGACCTTCATATACATCAATAACGTAATATAACCTAACCTAACCCAACCTAACATCTCTGTGGTAATATTTGTCAACATTCCTGGCGAGTTGGTCTCTACGTCTCCGTGTAACCCTCATATACATCAATATCGTAATATAACGTAACCTAACCCAACCTATCATCTCGGCGGTGTTATTTGACAACATTCCTGGCGAGTTGGCCTCTACGTCTCCGTGTAACCCTCATATACATCAATAACGTAATATAACGTAACCTAACCCAACCTATCATCTCGGCGGTAATATTTGACAATATTCCTGGCGAGTTTGCATCTACGTCCCCCTGGGACCTTTATATACACCATTAACGTAATATAACCTAACCTAACCCAACCCAACATTTCGGCGGTAATATTTGACAACATTCCTGGCGAGTTGGCCTCCACGTCTCCGTGTAACCCCCATATACATCAATAACGTAATATAACGTAACCTAACCCAACCTATCATCTCGGCGGTAATATTTGACAACATTCCTGGCGAGTTGGCATGTACGTCTCCCAAGGACCTTTATACACATCATTAACGTAATATAACCTAACCTAACCAAACCTAACATCTCGGCGGTAATATTCAACATCATTCCTGGCGAGTTGGCCTCTACGTCTCCGTTTGACCTTCATATACATCAATAACGTAATATAACGTAACCTAACCCAACCTATCATCTCGGCGGTAATATTTGACAGCACTCCTGGCGAGTTGGCATCTACGTCTCCCTGGGAACTTTATATACATCATTAACGTAATATAACCTAACCTAACCAAACCTAACATCTCGGCGGTAATATTTAACAACATTCCCGGCGAGTTCGCCTCTACGTCTCCGTTTGACCTTCATATACATCAATAACGTAATATAACGTAACCTAACCCAACCTATCATCTCGGCGGTAATATTTGACAACATTCCTGGCGAGTTGGCATCTACGTCTCCCTGGGACCTTTATATACATCATTAAAGTAATATAACCTAACCTAACCCAACCTAACATCTCTGTGGTAATATTTGTCAACATTCCTGGCGAGTTGGTCTCTACGTCTCCGTGTAACCCTCATATACATCAATATCGTAATATAACGTAACCTAACCCAACCTATCATCTCGGCGGTAATATTTGACAATATTCCTGGCGAGTTTGCATCTACGTCCCCCTGGGACCTTTATATACACCATTAACGTAATATAACCTAACCTAACCCAACCCAACATTTCGGCGGTAATATTTGACAACATTCCTGGCGAGTTGGCCTCCACGTCTCCGTGTAACCCCCATATACATCAATAACGTAATATAACGTAACCTAACCCAACCTATCATCTCGGCGGTAATATTTGACAACATTCCTGGCGAGTTGGCATGCACGTCTCCCAAGGACCTTTATATACATCATTAACGTAATATAACCTAACCTAACCAAACCTAACATCTCGGCGGTAATATTCAACATCATTCCTGGCGAGTTGGCCTCTACGTCTCCGTTTGACCTTCATATACATCAATAACGTAATATAACGTAACCTAACCCAACCTATCATCTCGGCGGTAATATTTGACAGCACTCCTGGCGAGTTGGCATCTACGTCTCCCTGGGAACTTTATATACATCATTAACGTAATATAACCTAACCTAACCAAACCTAACATCTCGGCGGTAATATTTAACAACATTCCCGGCGAGTTCGCCTCTACGTCTCCGTTTGACCTTCATATACATCAATAACGTAATATAACGTAACCTAACCCAACCTATCATCTCGGCGGTAATATTTGACAACATTCCTGGCGAGTTGGCATCTACGTCTCCCTGGGACCTTTATATACATCATTAAAGTAATATAACCTAACCTAACCCAACTTAACATCTCGGTGGTAATATTTGACAACATTCCTGGCGAGTTGGCCTCTACGTCTCCGTGTTACCCTCATATACATCAATAACGTAATATAACGTAACCTAACCCAACCTATCATCTCGGCGGTAATATGTGACAACATTCCTGGCGAGTTGGCATCTACGTCTCCCTGGGAACTTTATATACATCATTAACGTAATATAACCTAACCTAACCCAACTTAACATCTCGGCGGTAATATTTGACAACATTCCTGGCGAGTTGGCCTCTACGTCTCCGTGTAACCCTCATATACATCAATAACGTAATATAACGTAACCTAACCCCACCTATCATCTCGGCGGTAATATTTTACAACATTCCTGGCGAGTTGGCATCTACGTCTCCCTGGGACCTTTATATACATCATTAACGTAATATAGCCTAACCTAACCGAACCTATTCTCGGCGGTAATATTTGACAACATTCCTGGCGTGTTGGCCTCTAGGTCTCCGTGTAACCCTCATATACATCAATAACGTAATATAACGTAACCTAACCCAACCTATCATCTCGGCGGTAATATTTGACAATATTCCTGGCGAGTTGGCATGTACGCCTCCCTAGGACCTATATATACATCATTATCGTAATATAACCTAACCTAACCCAACCCAACATTTCGGCGGTAATATTTGACAACATTCCTGGCGAGTTGGCCTCCACGTCTCCGTGTAACCCCCATATACATCAATAACGTAATATAACGTAACCTAACCCAACCTATCATCTCGGCGGTAATATTTGACAACATTCCTGGCGAGTTGGCATGTACGTCTCCCAAGGACCTTTATATACATCATTAACGTAATATAACCTAACCTAACCAAACCTAACATCTCGGCGGTAATATTCAACATCATTCCTGGCGAGTTGGCCTCTACGTCTCCGTTTGACCTATATATACATCATTATCGTAATATAACCTAACCTAACCAAACCTAACGTCTCGGCGGTAATATTTGACAACATTCCTGGCGAGTTGGCATCTACGTCTCCCTGGGACCTTTATATATATCATTACTGTAATATAACCTAACCTAACCCAAACTAACATCTCGGCGGTAATATTTGACAACATTCCTGGCGAGTTGGCATCTACGTCTCCGTTTGACCTTCATATACATCAATAACGTAATATAACGTAACCTAACCCAACCTATCATCTCGGCGGTAATATTTGACAACATTCCTGGCGAGTTGGCATGTACGTCTCCCTAGGACCTTTATATACATCATTAAAGTAATATAACCTAACCTAACCCAACCCAACATTTCGGCGGTAATATTTGACAACATTCCTGGCGAGTTGGCATGTACGCCTCCCTAGGACCTATATATACATCATTATCGTAATATAACCTAACCTAACCAAACCTAACGTCTCGGCGGTAATATTTGACAACATTCCTGGCGAGTTGGCATCTACGTCTCCCTGGGACCTTTATATATATCATTAATGTAAGATAACCTAACCTAACCCAAACTAATATCTCGGCGGTAATATTTGACAACATTCCTGGCGAGTTGGCATCTACGTCTCCGTTCGACCTTCATATACATCAATAACGTAATATAACCTAACCTAACCCAACCTAACATCTCTGTGGTAATATTTGTCATAATTCCTGGCGAGTTGGTCTCTACGTCTCCGTGTAACCCTCATATACATCAATATCGTAATATAACGTAACCTAACCCAACCTATCATCTCGGCGGTGTTATTTGACAACATTCCTGGCGAGTTGGCCTCTACGTCTCCGTTTGACCTTCATATACATCAATAACGTAATATAACGTAACCTAACCCAACCTATCATCTCGGCGGTAATATTTGACAGCACTCCTGGCGAGTTGGCATCTACGTCTCCCTGGGAACTTTATATACATCATTAACGTAATATAACCAAACCTAACCAAACCTAACATCTCGGCGGTAATATTTAACAACATTCCCGGCGAGTTCGCCTCTACGTCTCCGTTTGACCTTCATATACATCAATAACGTAATATAACGTAACCTAACCCAACCTATCATCTCGGCGGTAATATTTGACAACATTCCTGGCGAGTTGGCATCTACGTCTCCCTGGGACCTTTATATACATCATTAAAGTAATATAACCTAACCTAACCCAACTTAACATCTCGGCGGTAATATTTGACAACATTCCTGGCGAGTTGGCCTCTACGTCTCCGTGTAACCCTCATATACATCAATAACGTAATATAACGTAACCTAACCCAACCTATCATCTCGGCGGTAATATTTGACAACATTCCTGGCGAGTTGGCATGTACGTCTCCCTAGGAGCTTTATATACATCATTAACGTAATATAACCTAACCTAACCAAACCCAACATTTCGGCGGTAATATTTGACAACATTCCTGGCGAGTTGGCCTCTACGTCTCCGTGTAACCCTCATATACATCAATAACGTAATATAACGTAACCTAACCCAACCTATCATCTCGGCGGTAATATTTGACAGCATTCCTGGCAAGTTGGCATCTACGTCTCCCTGGGACCTTTATATACATCAATAACGTAATATAACGTAACCTAACCCAACCTATCATCTCGGCGGTAATATTTGACAACATTCCTGGCGAGTTGGCATCAACGTCTCCCTGGGACCTTTATATACATCATTAATGTAATATAACCTAACCTAACCCAACCTAACATCTCGGCGGTAATATTTGACAACATTCCTGGCGAGTTGACCTTTACGTCTCCGTGTAACCCTCATATACGTCAATAACGTAATATAACCTAACCTAACACAACCTAACATTTCCGCCTTAATATTTGACAACATACCTGGCGAGTTGGCCTATACGTCTACGTGGGACCTTCATATACATCAATAACGAAATATAACCTAACATAAACAAACCTATCATCTCGGCGATAATATTTGACAACATTCCTGGCGAGTTGGCCTCTACGTCTCCCTGGGACCTTTATATACATCATTAACGTAATATAGCTTAACCTAAACCAACCTAACATCTCGGCGGTAATATTTGACAACATTCCTGGCGAGTTGGCCTCTACGTCTCCGTTTGACCTTCATATACATCAATAACGTAATATAACGTAACCTAACCCAACCTATCATCTCGGCGGTAATATTTGACAACATTTCTGGCGAGTTGGCATCTACGTCTCCCTGGGACCTTTATATACATCATAAACGTAATATAACCTAACCTAACCCAACTTAACATCTCGGCGGTAATATTTGACAACATTCCTGGCGAGTTGGCCTCTACGTCTCCGTGTAACCCTCATATACATCAATAACGTAATATAACGTAACCTAACCCCACCTATCATCTCGGCGGTAATATTTGACAACATTCCTGGCGAGTTGGCCTCTACGTCTCCATGTAACCCTCATATACATCAATAACTTAATATAACGTAACCTAACCCCACCTATCATCACGGCGGTAATATTTGACAACATTCCGGGCGAGTTGGCATCTACGTCTCCCTGGGACCTTTATATACATCATTAACGTAATATAACCTAACCTAACCAAACCTAACATCTCGGCGGTAATATTTAACAACATTCCTGGCGAGTTGGCCTCTACGTCTCCGTTTGACCTTCATATACATCAATAACGTAATATAACGTAACCTAACCCAACCTATCATCTCGGCGGTAATATGTGACAACATTCCTGGCGAGTTGGCATCTACGTCTCCCTGGGAACTTTATATACATCATTAACGTAATATAACCTAACCTAACCCAACTTAACATCTCGGCGGTAATATTTGACAACATTCCTGGCGAGTTGGCCTCTACGTCTCCGTGTAAACCTCATATACATCAATAACGTAATATAACGTAACCTAACCCCACCTATCATCTCGGCGGTAATATTTGACAACATTCCTGGCGAGTTGGCATCTACGTCTCCCTGGGACCTTTATATACATCATTAACGTAATATAGCCTAACCTAACCGAACCTATTCTCGGCGGTAATATTTGACAACATTCCTGGCGTGTTGGCCTCTAGGTCTCCGTGTAACCCTCATATACATCAATAACGTAATATAACGTAACCTAACCCAACCTATCATCTCGGCGGTAATATTTGACAACATTCCTGGCGAGTTGGCATGTACGCCTCCCTAGGACCTATATTTACATCATTATCGTAATATAACCTAACCTAACCAAACCTAACGTCTCGGCGGTAATATTTGACAATATTCCTGGCGAGTTGGCATCTACGTCTCCCTGGGACCTTTATATATATCATTACTGTAATATAACCTAACCTAACCCAAACTAACATCTCGGCGGTAATATTTGACAACATTCCTGGCGAGTTGGCATCTACGTCTCCGTTTGACCTTCATATACATCAATAACGTAATATAACGTAACCTAACCCAACCTATCATCTCGGCGGTAATATTTGACAACATTCCTGGCGAGTTGGCATGTACGTCTCCCTAGGACCTTTATATACATCATTAAAGTAATATAACCTAACCTAACCCAACCCAACATTTCGGCGGTAATATTTGACAACATTCCTGGCGAGTTGGCATGTACGCCTCCCTAGGACCTATATATACATCATTATCGTAATATAACCTAACCTAACCAAACCTAACGTCTCGGCGGTAATATTTGACAACATTCCTGGCGAGTTGGCATCTACGTCTCCCTGGGACCTTTATATATATCATTAATGTAAGATAACCTAACCTAACCCAAACTAACATCTCGGCGGTAATATTTGACAACATTCCTGGCGAGTTGGCATCTACGTCTCCGTTTGACCTTCATATACATCAATAACGTAATATAACCTAACCTAACCCAACCTAACATCTCTGTGGTAATATTTGTCAACATTCCTGGCGAGTTGGTCTCTACGTCTCCGTGTAACCGTCATATACATCAATATCGTAATATAACGTAACCTAACCCAACCTATCATCTCGGCGGTGTTATTTGACAACATTCCTGGCGAGTTGGCCTCTACGTCTCCGTGTAACCCTCATATACATCAATAACGTAATATAACGTAACCTAACCCAACCTATCATCTCGGCGGTAATATTTGACAATATTCCTGGCGAGTTTGCATCTACGTCCCCCTGGGACCTTTATATACATCATTAACGTAATATAACCTAACCTAACCCAACCCAACATTTCGGCGGTAATATTTGACAACATTCCTGGCGAGTTGGCCTCCACGTCTCCGTGTAACCCTCATATACATCAATAACGTAATATAACGTAACCTAACCCAACCTATCATCTCGGCGGTAATATTTGACAACATTCCTGGCGAGTTGGCATGTACGTCTCCCAAGGACCTTTATATACATCATTAACGTAATATAACCTAACCTAACCAAACCTAACATCTCGGCGGTAATATTCAACATCATTCCTGGCGAGTTGGCCTCTACGTCTCCGTTTGACCTTCATATACATCAATAACGTAATATAACGTAACCTAACCCAACCTATCATCTCGGCGGTAATATTTGACAGCACTCCTGGCGAGTTGGCATCTACGTCTCCCTGGGAACTTTATATACATCATTAACGTAATATAACCTAACCTAACCAAACCTAACATCTCGGCGGTAATATTTAACAACATTCCCGGCGAGTTCGCCTCTACGTCTCCGTTTGACCTTCATATACATCAATAACGTAATATAACGTAACCTAACCCAACCTATCATCTCGGCGGTAATATTTGACAACATTCCTGGCGAGTTGGCATCTACGTCTCCCTGGGACCTTTATATATATCATTACTGTAATATAACCTAACCTAACCCAAACTAACATCTCGGCGGTAATATTTGACAACATTCCTGGCGAGTTGGCATCTACGTCTCCGTTTGACCTTCATATACATCAATAACGTAATATAACGTAACCTAACCCAACATATCATCTCGGCGGTAATATTTGACAACATTCCTGGCGAGTTGGCATGTACGTCTCCCTAGGACCTTTATATACATCATTAAAGTAATATAACCTAACCTAACCCAACCCAACATTTCGGCGGTAATATTTGACAACATTCCTGGCGAGTTGGCATGTACGCCTCCCTAGGACCTATATATACATCATTATCGTAATATAACCTAACCTAACCAAACCTAACGTCTCGGCGGTAATATTTGACAACATTCCTGGCGAGTTGGCATGTACGTCTCCCTGGGACCTTTATATATATCATTAATGTAAGATAACCTAACCTAACCCAAACTAACATCTCGGCGGTAATATTTGACAACATTCCTGGCGAGTTGGCATCTACGTCTCCGTTTGACCTTCATATACATCAATAACGTAATATAACCTAACCTAACCCAACCTAACATCTCTGTGGTAATATTTGTCAACATTCCTGGCGAGTTGGCATCTACGTCTCCCTGGGACCTTTATATACATCATTAAAGTAATATAACCTAACCTAACCCAACTTAACATCTCGGTGGTAATATTTGACAACATTCCTGGCGAGTTGGCCTCTACGTCTCCGTGTTACCCTCATATACATCAATAACGTAATATAACGTAACCTAAACCCACCTATCATCTCGGCGGTAATATTTGACAACATTACTGGCGAGTTGGCATCTACGTCTCCCTGGGACCTTTATATACATCATTAACGTAATATAGCCTAACATAACCCAACCTATCATCTCGGCGGTAATATTTGACAACATTCCTGGCGAGTTGGCCTCTACGTCTCCGTGTAACCCTCATATACATCAATAACGTAATATAACGTAACCTAACCCAACCTATCATCTCGGCGGTAATATTTGACAACATTCCTGGCGAGTTGGCATGTACGTCTCCCTAGGACCTTTATATACATCATTAACGTAATATAACCTAACCTAACCAAACCCAACATTTCGGCGGTAATATTTGACAACATTCCTGGCGAGTTGGCCTCTACGTCTCCGTGTAACCCTCATATACATCAATAACGTAATATAACGTAACCTAACCCAACCTATCATCTCGGCGGTAATATTTGACAGCATTCCTGGCGAGTTGGCATCTACGTCTCCCTGGGACCTTTATATACATCAATAACGTAATATAACGTAACCTAACCCAACCTATCATCTCGGCGGTAATATTTGACAACATTCCTGGCGAGTTGACCTTTACGTCTCCGTGTAACCCTCATATACGTCAATAACGTAATATAACCTAACCTAACACAACCTAACATTTCCGCCTTAATATTTGACAACATACCTGGCGAGTTGGCCTATACGTCTACGTGGGACCTTCATATACATCAATAACGAAATATAACCTAACCTAAACAAACCTATCATCTCGGCGATAATATTTGACAACATTCCTGGCGAGTTGGCCTCTACGTCTCCCTGGGACCTTTATATACATCATTAACGTAATATAGCTTAACCTAAACCAACCTAACATCTCGGCGGTAATATTTGACAACATTCCTGGCGAGTTGGCCTCTACGTCTCCGTTTGACCTTCATATACATCAATAACGTAATATAACGTAACCTAACCCAACTTAACATCTCGGCGGTAATATTTGACAACATTCCTGGCGAGTTGGCCTCTACGTCTCCGTGTAACCCTCATATACATCAATAACGTAATATAACGTAACCTAACCCCACCTATCATCTCGGCGGTAATATTTGACAACATTCCTGGCGAGTTGGCCTCTACGTCTCCATGTAACCCTCATATACATCAATAACTTAATATAACGTAACCTAACCCCACCTATCATCACGGCGGTAATATTTGACAACATTCCGGGCGAGTTGGCATCTACGTCTCCCTGGGACCTTTATATACATCATTAACGTAATATAACCTAACCTAACCAAACCTAACATCTCGGCGGTAATATTTAACAACATTCCTGGCGAGTTGGCCTCTACGTCTCCGTTTGACCTTCATATACATCAATAACGTAATATAACGTAACCTAACCCAACCTATCATCTCGGCGGTAATATGTGACAACATTCCTGGCGAGTTGGCATCTACGTCTCCCTGGGAACTTTATATACATCATTAACGTAATATAACCTAACCTAACCCAACTTAACATCTCGGCGGTAATATTTGACAACATTCCTGGCGAGTTGGCCTCTACGTCTCCGTGTAAACCTCATATACATCAATAACGTAATATAACGTAACCTAACCCCACCTATCATCTCGGCGGTAATATTTGACAACATTCCTGGCGAGTTGGCATCTACGTCTCCCTGGGACCTTTATATACATCATTAACGTAATATAGCCTAACCTAACCGAACCTATTCTCGGCGGTAATATTTGACAACATTCCTGGCGTGTTGGCCTCTAGGTCTCCGTGTAACCCTCATATACATCAATAACGTAATATAACGTAACCTAACCCAACCTATCATCTCGGCGGTAATATTTGACAACATTCCTGGCGAGTTGGCATGTACGCCTCCCTAGGACCTATATATACATCATTATCGTAATATAACCTAACCTAACCCAAACTAACATCTCGGCGGTAATATTTGACAACATTCCTGGCGAGTTGGCATCTACGTCTCCGTTTGACCTTCATATACATCAATAACGTAATATAACGTAACCTAACCCAACCTATCATCTCGGCGGTAATATTTGACAACATTCCTGGCGAGTTGGCATGTACGTCTCCCTAGGACCTTTATATACATCATTAAAGTAATATAACCTAACCTAACCCAACCCAACATTTCGGCGGTAATATTTGACAACATTCCTGGCGAGTTGGCATGTACGCCTCCCTAGGACCTATATATACATCATTATCGTAATATAACCTAACCTAACCAAACCTAACGTCTCGGCGGTAATATTTGACAACATTCCTGGCGAGTTGGCATCTACGTCTCCGTTTGACCTTCATATACATCAATAACGTAATATAACCTAACCTAACCCAACCTAACATCTCTGTGGTAATATTTGTCAACATTCCTGGCGAGTTGGTCTCTACGTCTCCGTGTAACCCTCATATACATCAATATCGTAATATAACGTAACCTAACCCAACCTATCATCTCGGCGGTGTTATTTGACAACATTCCTGGCGAGTTGGCCTCTACGTCTCCGTGTAACCCTCATATACATCAATAACGTAATATAACGTAACCTAACCCAACCTATCATCTCGGCGGTAATATTTGACAATATTCCTGGCGAGTTTGCATCTACGTCCCCCTGGGACCTTTATATACATCATTAACGTAATATAACCTAACCTAACCCAACCCAACATTTCGGCGGTAATATTTGACAACATTCCTGGCGAGTTGGCCTCCACGTCTCCGTGTAACCCTCATATACATCAATAACGTAATATAACGTAACCTAACCCAACCTATCATCTCGGCGGTAATATTTGACAACATTCCTGGCGAGTTGGCATGTACGTCTCCCAAGGACCTTTATATACATCATTAACGTAATATAACCTAACCTAACCAAACCTAACATCTCGGCGGTAATATTCAACATCATTCCTGGCGAGTTGGCATCTACGTCTCCGTTTGACCTTCATATACATCAATAACGTAATATAACGTAACCTAACCCAACCTATCATCTCGGCGGTAATATTTGACAGCACTCCTGGCGAGTTGGCATCTACGTCTCCCTGGGAACTTTATATACATCATTAACGTAATATAACCTAACCTAACCAAACCTAACATCTCGGCGGTAATATTTAACAACATTCCCGGCGAGTTCGCCTCTACGTCTCCGTTTGACCTTCATATACATCAATAACGTAATATAACGTAACCTAACCCAACCTATCATCTCGGCGGTAATATTTGACAACATTCCTGGCGAGTTGGCATCTACGTCTCCCTGGGACCTTTATATACATCATTAACGTAATATAACCTAACCTAACCCAACTTAACATCTCGGCGGTAATATTTGACAACATTCCTGGCGAGTTGGCCTCTACGTCTCCGTGTAACCCTCATATACATCAATAACGTAATATAACGTAACCTAACCCCACCTATCATCTCGGCGGTAATATTTGACAACATTCCTGGCGAGTTGGCATCTACGTCTCCCTGGGACCTTTATATACATCATTAACGTAATATAGCCTAACATAACCCAACCTATCATCTCGGCGGTAATATTTGACAACATTCCTGGCGAGTTGGCATCTACGTCTCCCTGGGACCTTTATGTACATCATTAACGTAATATAGCCTAACCTAACCCAACCTATCATCTCGGCGGTAATATTTGACAACATTCCTGGCTAGTTGGCCTCTACGTCACCGTGTAACCCTCATATACATCAATAACGTAATATAACGTAACCTAACACAACCTATCATCTCGGCGGTAATATTTGACAATATTCCTGGCGAGTTTGCATCTACGTCCCCCTGGGATCTTTATATACATCATTAACGTAATATAACCTAACCTAACCCAACCCAACATTTCGGCGGTAATATTTGACAACATTCCTGGCGAGTTGGCCTCCACGTCTCCGTGTAACCCTCATATACATCAATAACGTAATATAACGTAACCTAACCCCACCTATCATCTCGGCGGTAATATTTGACAACATTCCTGGCGAGTTGGCATCTACGCCTCCCTAGGACCTATATATACATCATTATCGTAATATAACCTAACCTAACCAAACCCAACATTTCGGCGGTAATATTTGACAACATTCCTGGCGAGTTGGCATCTACGTCTCCCTGGGACCTTTATATACATCATTAACGTAATATAGCCTAACCTAACCGAACCTATTCTCGGCGGTAATATTTGACAACATTCCTGGCGAGTTGGCATCTACGTCTCCCTGGGACCTTTATATATATCATTACTGTAATATAACCTAACCTAACCCAAACTAACATCTCGGCGGTAATATTTGACAACATTCCTGGCGAGTTGGCATCTACGTCTCCGTTTGACCTTCATATACATCAATAACGTAATATAACGTAACCTAACCCAACCTATCATCTCGGCGGTAATATTTGACAACATTCCTGCCGAGTTGGCATGTACGTCTCCCTAGGACCTTTATATACATCATTAAAGTAATATAACCTAGCCTAACCCAACCCAACATTTCGGCGGTAATATTTGACAACATTCCTGGCGAGTTCGCATGTACGCCTCCCTAGGACCTATATATACATCATTATCGTAATATAACCTAACCTAACCAAACCTAACGTCTCGGCGGTAATATTTGACAACATTCCTGGCGAGTTGGCATCTACGTCTCCGTTTGACCTTCATATACATCAATAACGTAATATAACCTAACCTAACCCAACCTAACATCTCTGTGGTAATATTTGTCAACATTCCTGGCGAGTTGGTCTCTACGTCTCCGTGTAACCCTCATATACATCAATATCGTAATATAACGTAACCTAACCCAACCTATCATCTCGGCGGTGTTATTTGACAACATTCCTGGCGAGTTGGCCTCTACGTCTCCGTGTAACCCTCATATACATCAATAACGTAATATAACGTAACCTAACCCAACCTATCATCTCGGCGGTAATATTTGACAATATTCCTGGCGAGTTTGCATCTACGTCCCCCTGGGACCTTTATATACATCATTAACGTAATATAACCTAACCTAACCCAACCCAACATTTCGGCGGTAATATTTGACAACATTCCTGGCGAGTTGGCCTCCACGTCTCCGTGTAACCCCCATATACATCAATAACGTAATATAACGTAACCTAACCCAACCTATCATCTCGGCGGTAATATTTGACAACATTCCTGGCGAGTTGGCATGTACGTCTCCCAAGGACCTTTATTTACATCATTAACGTAATATAACCTAACCTAACCAAACCTAACATCTCGGCGGTAATATTCAACATCATTCCTGGCGAGTTGGCCTCTACGTCTCCGTGTAACCCTCATATACATCAATAACGTAATATAACGTAACCTAACCCAACCTATCATCTCGGCGGTAATATTTGACAATATTCCTGGCGAGTTTGCATCTACGTCCCCCTGGGACCTTTATATACATCATTAACGTAATATAACCTAACCTAACCCAACCCAACATTTCGGCGGTAATATTTGACAACATTCCTGGCGAGTTGGCCTCCACGTCTCCGTGTAACCCTCATATACATCAATAACGTAATATAACGTAACCTAACCCAACCTATCATCTCGGCGGTAATATTTGACAACATTCCTGGCGAGTTGGCATGTACGTCTCCCAAGGACCTTTATATACATCATTAACGTAATATAACCTAACCTAACCAAACCTAACATCTCGGCGGTAATATTCAACATCATTCCTGGCGAGTTGGCCTCTACGTCTCCGTTTGACCTTCATATAAATCAATAACGTAATATAACGTAACCTAACCCAACCTATCATCTCGGCGGTAATATTTGACAGCACTCCTGGCGAGTTGGCATCTACGTCTCCCTGGGAACTTTATATACATCATTAACGTAATATAACCTAACCTAACCAAACCTAACATCTCGGCGGTAATATTTAACAACATTCCCGGCGAGTTCGCCTCTACGTCTCCGTGTTACCCTCATATACATCAATAACGTAATATAACGTAACCTAACCCCACCTATCATCTCGGCGGTAATATTTGACAACATTACTGGCGAGTTGGCATCTACGTCTCCCTGGGACCTTTATATACATCATTAACATAATATAGCCTAACCTAACCAAACCCAACATTTCGGCGGTAATATTTGACAACATTCCTGGCGAGTTGGCCTCTACGTCTCCGTGTAACCCTCATATACATCAATAACGTAATATAACGTAACCTAACCCAACCTATCATCTCGGCGGTAATATTTGACAGCATTCCTGGCGAGTTGGCATCTACGTCTCCCTGGGACCTTTATATACATCAATAACGTAATATAACGTAACCTAACCCAACCTATCATCTCGGCGGTAATATTTGACAACATTCCTGGCGAGTTGGCATCAACGTCTCCCTGGGACCTTTATATACATCATTAATGTAATATAACCTAACCTAACCCAACCTAACATCTCGGCGATAATATTTGACAACATTCCTGGCGAGTTGACCTTTACGTCTCCGTGTAACCCTCATATACGTCAATAACGTAATATAACCTAACCTAACACAACCTAACATTTCCGCCTTAATATTTGACAACATACCTGGCGAGTTGGCCTATACCTCTACGTGGGACCTTCATATACATCAATAACGAAATATAACCTAACCTAAACAAACCTATCATCTCGGCGATAATATTTGACAACATTCCTGGCGAGTTGGCCTCTACGTCTCCCTGGGACCTTTATATACATCATTAACGTAATATAGCTTAACCTAAACCAACCTAACATCTCGGCGGTAATATTTGACAACATTCCTGGCGAGTTGGCCTCTACGTCTTCGTGTAACCCTCATATACATCAATAACGTAATATAACGTAACCTAACCCAACCTATCATCTCGGCTGTAATATTTGACAACATTCCTGGCGAGTTGGCATGTACGTCTCCCAAGGACCTTTATATACATCATTAACGTAATATAACCTAACCTAACCAAACCTAACATCTCGGCGGTAATATTCAACATCATTCCTGGCGAGTTGGCCTCTACGTCTCCGTTTGACCTTCATATACATCAATAACGTAATATAACGTAACCTAACCCAACCTATCATCTCGGCGGTAATATTTGACAACATTCCTGGCGAGTTGGCATCTACGTCTCCCTGGGACCTTTATATACATCATTAACGTAATATAACCTAACCTAACCCAACTTAACATCTCGGCGGTAATATTTGACAACATTCCTGGCGAGTTGGCCTCTACGTCTCCGTGTAACCCTCATATACATCAATAACGTAATATAACGTAACCTAACCCCACCTATCATCTCGGCGGTAATATTTGACAACATTCCTGGCGAGTTGGCATCTACGTCTCCCTGGGACCTTTATATACATCATTAACGTAATATAGCCTAACATAACCCAACCTATCATCTAGGCGGTAATATTTGACAACATTCCTGGCGAGTTGGCATCTACGTCTCCCTGGGACCTTTATGTACATCATTAACGTAATATAGCCTAACCTAACCCAACCTATCATCTCGGCGGTAATATTTGACAACATTCCTGGCGAGTTGGCCTCTACGTCACCGTGTAACCCTCATATACATCAATAACGTAATATAACGTAACCTAACACAACCTATCATCTCGGCGGTAATATTTGACAACATTACTGGCGTTTGGCATCTACGTCTCCCTGGGACCTTTATATACATCATTAACGTAATATAGCCTAACATAACCCAACCTATCATCTCGGCGGTAATATTTGACAACATTCCTGGCGAGTTGGCCTCTACGTCTCCGTGTAACCCTCATATACATCAATAACGTAATATAACGTAACCTAACCCAACCTATCATCTCGGCGGTAATATTTGACAACATTCCTGGCGAGTTGGCATGTACGTCTCCCTAGGACCTTTATATACATCATTAACGTAATATAACCTAACCTAACCAAACCCAACATTTCGGCGGTAATACTTGACAACATTCCTGGCGAGTTGGCCTCTACGTCTCCGTTTGACCTTCATATACATCAATAACGTAATATAACGTAACCTAACCCAACCTATCATCTCGGCGGTAATATTTGACAACATTCCTCTCGAGTTGGCCTCTACGTCTCCGTGTAACCCTCATATACGTCAATAACGTAATATAACCTAACCTAACACAACCTAAAATTTCCGCCTTAATATTTGACAACATACCTGGCGAGTTGGCCTATACCTCTTCGTGGGACCTTCATATACATCAATAACGAAATATAACCTAACCTAAACAAACCTATCATCTCGGCGATAATATTTGACAACATTCCTGGCGAGTTGGCCTCTACGTCTCCCTGGGACCTTTATATACATCATTAACGTAATATAGCTTAACCTAAACCAACCTAACATCTCGGCGGTAATATTTGACAACATTCCTGGCGAGTTGGCCTCTACGTCTTCGTGTAACCCTCATATACATCAATAACGTAATATAACGTAACCTAACCCAACCTATCATCTCGGCGGTAATATTTGACAACATTCCTGGCGAGTTGGCATGTACGTCTCCCAAGGACCTTTATATACATCATTAACGTAATATAACCTAACCTAACCAAACCTAACATCTCGGCGGTAATATTCAACATCATTCCTGGCGAGTTGGCCTCTACGTCTCCGTTTGACCTTCATATACATCAATAACGTAATATAACGTAACCTAACCCAACCTATCATCTCGGCGGTAATATTTGACAACATTCCTGGCGAGTTGGCATCTACGTCTCCCTGGGACCTTTATATACATCATTAACGTAATATAACCTAACCTAACTCAACTTAACATCTCGGCGGTAATATTTGACAACATTCCTGGCGAGTTGGCCTCTACGTCTCCGTGTAACCCTCATATACATCAATAACGTAATATAACGTAACCTAACCCCACCTATCATCTCGGCGGTAATATTTGACAACATTCCTGGCGAGTTGGCATCTACGTCTCCCTGGGACCTTTATATACATCATTAACGTAATATAGCCTAACATAACCCAACCTATCATCTCGGCGGTAATATTTGACAACATTCCTGGCGAGTTGGCATCTACGTCTCCCTGGGACCTTTATGTACATCATTAACGTAATATAGCCTAACCTAACCCAACCTATCATCTCGGCGGTAATATTTGACAACATTCCTGGCGAGTTGGCCTCTACGTCACCGTGTAACCCTCATATACATCAATAACGTGATATAACGTAACCTAACACAACCTATCATCTCGGCGGTAATATTTGACAATATTCCTGGCGAGTTTGCATCTACGTCCCCCTGGGACCTTTATATACATCATTAACGTAATATAACCTAACCTAACCCAACCCAACATTTCGGCGGTAATATTTGACAACATTCCTGGCGAGTTGGCCTCCACGTCTCCGTGTAACCCTCATATACATCAATAACGTAATATAACGTAACCTAACCCAACCTATCATCTCGGCGGTGTTATTTGACAACAATCATGGCGAGTTGGCATCTGCGTCTCCCTGGGACCTTTATATACATCATTAACGTAATATAACCTAACCTAACCCAACCTAACATCTCGGTGGTAATATTTGACAACATTCCTGGCGAGTTGGCCTCCACGTCTCCATGTAACACTCATATACATCAATAACTTAATATAACGTAACCTAACCCCACCTATCATCTCGGCGGTAATATTTGACAACATTCCTGGCGAGTTGGCATCTACGTCTCCCTGGGACCTTTATATACATCATTAACGTAATATAACCTAACCTAACCAAACCTAACATCTCGGCGGTAATATTTAACAACATTCCTGGCGAGTTGGCCTCTACGTCTCCGTTTGACCTTCATATACATCAATAACGTAATATAACGTAACCTAACCCAACCTATCATCTCGGCGGTAATATGTGACAACATTCCTGGCGAGTTGGCATCTACGTCTCCCTGGGAACTTTATATACATCATTAACGTAATATAACCTAACCTAACCCAACTTAACATCTCGGCGGTAATATTTGACAACATTCCTGGCGAGTTGGCCTCTACGTCTCCGTGTAAACCTCATATACATCAATAACGTAATATAACGTAACCTAACCCCACCTATCATCTCGGCGGTAATATTTGACAACATTCCTGGCGAGTTGGCATCTACGTCTCCCTGGGACCTTTATATACATCATTAACGTAATATAGCCTAACCTAACCGAACCTATTCTCGGCGGTAATATATGACAACATTCCTGGCGAGTTGGCCTCTACGTCTCCGTGTAACCCTCATATACATCAATAACGTAATATAACGTAACCTAACCCAACCTATCATCTCGGCGGTAATATTTGACAACATTCCTGGCGAGTTGGCATGTACGCCTCCCTAGGACCTATATATACATCATTATCGTAATATAACCTAACCTAACCAAACCTAACGTCTCGGCGGTAATATTTGACAACATTCCTGGCGAGTTGGCATCTACGTCTCCCTGGGACCTTTATATATATCATTACTGTAATATAACCTAACCTAACCCAAACTAACATCTCGGCGGTAATATTTGACAACATTCCTGGCGAGTTGGCATCTACGTCTCCGTTTGACCTTCATATACATCAATAACGTAATATAACGTAACCTAACCCAACCTATCATCTCGGCGGTAATATTTGACAACATTCCTGGCGAGTTGGCATGTACGTCTCCCTAGGACCTTTATATACATCATTAAAGTCATATAACCTAGCCTAACCCAACCCAACATTTCGGCGGTAATATTTGACAACATACCTGGCGAGTTGGCATGTACGCCTCCCTAGGACCTATATATACATCATTATCGTAATATAACCTAACCTAACCAAACCTAACGTCTCGGCGGTAATATTTGACAACATTCCTGGCGAGTTGGCATCTACGTCTCCCTGGGACCATTATATATATCATTAATGTAAGATAACCTAACCTAACCCAAACTAACATCTCGGCGGTAATATTTGACAACATTCCTGGCGAGTTGGCATCTACGTCTCCGTTTGACCTTCATATACATCAATAACGTAATATAACCTAACCTAACCCAACCTAACATCTCTGTGGTAATATTTGTCAACATTCCTGGCGAGTTGGTCTCTACGTCTCCGTGTAACCCTCATATACATCAATATCGTAATATAACGTAACCTAACCCAACCTATCATCTCGGCGGTGTTATTTGACAACATTCCTGGCGAGTTGGCCTCTACGTCTCCGTGTAACCCTCATATACATCAATAACGTAATATAACGTAACCTAACCCAACCTATCATCTCGGCGGTAATATTTGACAATATTCCTGGCGAGTTTGCATCTACGTCCCCCTGGGACCTTTATATACATCATTAACGTAATATAACCTAACCTAACCCAACCCCACATTTCGGCGGTAATATTTGACAACATTCCTGGCGAGTTGGCCTCCACGTCTCCGTGTAACCCCCATATACATCAATAACGTAATATAACGTAACCTAACCCAACCTATCATCTCGGCGGTAATATTTGACAACATTCCTGGCGAGTTGGCATGTACGTCTCCCAAGGACCTTTATATACATCATTAACGTAATATAACCTAACCTAAACAAACCTAACATCTCGGCGGTAATATTCAACATCATTCCTGGCGAGTTGGCCTCTACGTCTCCGTGTAACCCTCATATACATCAATAACGTAATATAACGTAACCTAACCCAACCTATCATCTCGGCGGTAATATTTGACAATATTCCTGGCGAGTTTGCATCTACGTCCCCCTGGGACCTTTATATACATCATTAACGTAATATAACCTAACCTAACCCAACCCAACATTTCGGCGGTAATATTTGACAACATTCCTGGCGAGTTGGCCTCCACGTCTCCGTGTAACCCCCATATACATCAATAACGTAATATAACGTAACCTAACCCAACCTATCATCTCGGCGGTAATATTTGACAACATTCCTGGCGAGTTGGCATGTACGTCTCCCAAGGACCTTTATATACATCATTAACGTAATATAACCTAACCTAACCAAACCTAACATCTCGGCGGTAATATTCAACATCATTCCTGGCGGGTTGGCCTCTACGTCTCCGTTTGACCTTCATATACATCAATAACGTAATATAACGTAACCTAACCCAACCTATCATCTCGGCGGTAATATTTGACAGCACTCCTGGCGAGTTGGCATCTACGTCCCCCTGGGATCTTTATATACATCATTAACGTAATATAACCTAACCTAACCCAACCCAACATTTCGGCGGTAATATTTTTGACAACATTCCTGGCGAGTTGGCGTCCACGTCTCCGTGTAACCCTCATATACATCAATAACGTAATATAACGTAACCTAACCCCACCTATCATCTCGGCGGTAATATTTGACAACATTCCTGGCGAGTTGGCATCTACGCCTCCCTAGGACCTATATATACATCATTATCGTAATATAACCTAACCTAACCAAACCCAACATTTCGGCGGTAATATTTGACAACATTCCTGGCGAGTTGGCCTCCACGTCTCCGTGTAACCCTCATATACATCAATAACGTAATATAACTTAACCTAACCCAACCTATCATCTCGGCGGTAATATTTGACAACATTCCTGGCGAGTTGGCCTCTACGTCTCCGTGTAACCCTCATATACATCAATGACGTAATATAACGTAACCTAACACAACCTATCATCTCGGCGGTAATATTTGACAATATTCCTGGCGAGTTTGCATCTACGTCCCCCTGGGACCTTTATATACATCATTAACGTAATATAACCTAACCTAACCCAACCCAACATTTCGGCGGTAATATTTGACAACATTCCTGGCGAGTTGGCCTCCACGTCTCCGTGTAACCCTCATATACATCAATAACGTAATATAACGTAACCTAACCCAACCTATCATCTCGGCGGTGTTATTTGACAACAATCATGGCGAGTTGGCATCTGCGTCTCCCTGGGACCTTTATATACATCATTAACGTAATATAACCTAACCTAACCAAACCTAACATCTCGGCGGTAATATTTAACAACATTCCTGGCGAGTTGGCCTCTACGTCTCCGTTTGACCTTCATATACATCAATAACGTAATATAACGTAACCTAACCCAACCTATCATCTCGGCGGTAATATGTGACAACATTCCTGGCGAGTTGGCATCTACGTCTCCCTGGGAACTTTATATACATCATTAACGTAATATAACCTAACCTAACCCAACTTAACATCTCGGCGGTAATATTTGACAACATTCCTGGCGAGTTGGCCTCTACGTCTCCGTGTAAACCTCATATACATCAATAACGTAATATAACGTAACCTAACCCCACCTATCATCTCGGCGGTAATATTTGACAACATTCCTGGCGAGTTGGCATCTACGTCTCCCTGGGACCTTTATATACATCATTAACGTAATATAGCCTAACCTAACCGAACCTATTCTCGGCGGTAATATTTGACAACATTCCTGGCGAGTTGGCCTCTACGTCTCCGTGTAACCCTCATATACATCAATAACGTAATATAACGTAACCTAACCCAACCTATCATCTCGGCGGTAATATTTGACAACATTCCTGGCGAGTTGGCATGTACGCCTCCCTAGGACCTATATATACATCATTATCGTAATATAACCTAACCTAACCAAACCTAACGTCTCGGCGGTAATATTTGACAACATTCCTGGCGAGTTGGCATCTACGTCTCCCTGGGACCTTTATATATATCATTACTGTAATATAACCTAACCTAACCCAAACTAACATCTCGGCGGTAATATTTGACAACATTCCTGGCGAGTTGGCATCTACATCTCCGTTTGACCTTCATATACATCAATAACGTAATATAACGTAACCTAACCCAACCTATCATCTCGGCGGTAATATTTGACAACATTCCTGGCGAGTTGGCATGTACGTCTCCCTAGGACCTTTATATACATCATTAAAGTAATATAACCTAGCCTAACCCAACCCAACATTTCGGCGGTAATATTTGACAACATTCCTGGCGAGTTGGCATGTACGCCTCCCTAGGACCTATATATACATCATTATCGTAATATAACCTAACCTAACCAAACCTAACGTCTCGGCGGTAATATTTGACAACATTCCTGGCGAGTTGGCATCTACGTCTCCCTGGGACCTTTATATATATCATTAATGTAAGATAACCTAACCTAACCCAAACTAACATCTCGGCGGTAATATTTGACAACATTCCTGGCGAGTTGGCATCTACGTCTCCGTTTGGCCTTCATATACATCAATAACGTAATATAACCTAACCTAACCCAACCTAACATCTCTGTGGTAATATTTGTCAACATTCCTGGCGAGTTGGTCTCTACGTCTCCGTGTAACCCTCATATACATCAATATCGTAATATAACGTAACCTAACCCAACCTATCATCTCGGCGGTGTTATTTGACAACATTCCTGGCGAGTTGGCCTCTACGTCTCCGTGTAACCCTCATATACATCAATAACGTAATATAACGTAACCTAACCCAACCTATCATCTCGGCGGTAATATTTGACAATATTCCTGGCGAGTTTGCATCTACGTCCCCCTGGGACCTTTATATACATCATTAACGTAATATAACCTAACCTAACCCAACCCAACATTTCGGCGGTAATATTTGACAACATTCCTGGCGAGTTGGCCTCCACGTCTCCGTGTAACCCCCGTATACATCAATAACGTAATATAACGTAACCTAACCCAACCTATCATCTCGGCGGTAATATTTGACAACATTCCTGGCGAGTTGGCATGTACGTCTCCCAAGGACCTTTATATACATCATTAACGTAATATAACCTAACCTAACCAAACCTAACATCTCGGCGGTAATATTTAACAACATTCCTGGCGAGTTGGCCTCTACGTCTCCGTGTAAACCTCATATACATCAATAACGTAATATAACGTAACCTAACCCAACCTATCATCTCGGCGGTAATATTTGACAGCATTCCTGGCGAGTTGGCATCTACGTCTCCCTGGGACCTTTATATACATCAATAACGTAATATAACGTAACCTAACCCAACCTATCATCTCGGCGGTAATATTTGACAACATTCCTGGCGAGTTGGCATCTACGTCTTCCTGAGACCTTTATACATCATTAACGAAATATAGCCTAACCTAACCCAACCTATCATCTCGGCGGTAATATTTGACAACATTCCTGGCGAGTTGGCCTCTACGTCTCCATGTAACCCTCATATACATCAATAACTTAATATAACGTAACCTAACCCCACCTATCATCTCGGCGGTAATATTTGACAACATTCCGTGCGAGTTGGCATCTACGTCTCCCTGGGACCTTTATATACATCATTAACGTAATATAACCTAACCTAACAAAACCTAACATCTCGGCGGTAATATTTAACAACATTCCTGGCGAGTTGGCCTCTACGTCTCCGTTTGACCTTCATATACATCAATAACGTAATATAACGTAACCTAACCCAACCTATCATCTCGGCGGTAATATGTGACAACATTCCTGGCGAGTTGGCATCTACGTCTCCCTGGGAACTTTATATACATCATTAACGTAATATAACCTAACCTAACCCAACTTAACATCTCGGCGGTAATATTTGACAACATTCCTGGCGAGTTGGCCTCTACGTCTCCGTGTAAACCTCATATACATCAATAACGTAATATAACGTAACCTAACCCCACCTATCATCTCGGCGGTAATATTTGACAACATTCCTGGCGAGTTGGCATCTACGTCTCCCTGGGACCTTTATATACATCATTAACGTAATATAGCCTAACCTAACCGAACCTATTCTCGGCGGTAATATTTGACAACATTCCTGGCGTGTTGGCCTCTAGGTCTCCGTGTAACCCTCATATACATCAATAACGTAATATAACGTAACCTAACCCAACCTATCATCTCGGCGGTAATATTTGACAACATTCCTGGCGAGTTGGCATGTACGCCTCCCTAGGACCTATATATACATCATTATCGTAATATAACCTAACCTAACCAAACCTAACGTCTCGGCGGTAATATTTGACAACATTCCTGGCGAGTTGGCATCTACGTCTCCCTGGGACCTTTATATACATCATTAACGTAATATAACCTAACCTAACCAAACCTAACATCTCGGCGGTAATATTCAACATCATTCCTGGCGAGTTGGCCTCTACGTCTCCGTTTGACCTTCATATACATCAGTAACGTAATATAACGTAACCTAACCCAACCTATCATCTCGGCGGTAATATTTGACAACATTCCTGGCGAGTTGGCATCTACGTCTCCGTTTGACCTTCATATACATCAATAACGTAATATAACGTAACCTAACCCAACCTATCATCTCGGCGGTAATATTTGACAACATTCCTGGCGAGTTGGCATGTACGTCTCCCTAGGACCTTTATATACATCATTAACGTAATATAACCTAACCTAACCAAACCTAACATCTCGGCGGTAATATTCAACATCATTCCTGGCGAGTTGGCCTCTACGTCTCCGTTTGACCTTCATATACATCAATAACGTAATATAACGTAACCTAACCCAACCTATCATCTCGGCGGTAATATTTGACAACATTCCTGGCGAGTTGGCATGTACGTCTCCCTAGGACCTTTATATACATCATTAAAGTAATATAACCTAACCTAACCCAACCCAACATTTCGGCGGTAATATTTGACAACATTCCTGGCGAGTTGGCATGTACGCCTCCCTAGGACCTATATATACATCATTATCGTAATATAACCTAACCTAACCAAACCTAACGTCTCGGCGGTAATATTTGACAACATTCCTGGCGAGTTGGCATCTACGTCTCCCTGGGACCTTTATATACATCATTAACGTAATATAACCTAACCTAACCCAACCCAACATTTCGGCGGTAATATTTGACAACATTCCTGGCGAGTTGGCCTCCACGTCTCCGTGTAACCCTCATATACATCAATAACGTAATATAACGTAACCTAACCCAACCTATCATCTCGGCGGTAATATTTGACAACATTCCTGGCGAGTTGGCATGTACGCCTCCCTAGGACCTATATATACATCATTATCGTAATATAACCTAACCTAACCAAACCTAACGTCTCGGCGGTAATATTTGACAACATTCCTGGCGAGTTGGCATCTACGTCTCCCTAGGACCTTTATATACATCATTAAAGTAATATAACCTAACCTAACCCAACCCAACATTTCGGCGGTAATATTTGACAACATTCCTGGCGATTTGGCATGTACGCCTCCCTAGGACCTATATATACATCATTATCGTAATATAACCTAACCTAACCAAACCTAACGTCTCGGCGGTAATATTTGACAACATTCCTGGCGAGTTGGAATCTACGTCTCCCTGGGACCTTTATATACATCATTAACGTAATATAACCTAACCTAACCCAACCCAACATTTCGGCGGTAATATTCGACAACATTCCTGGCGAGTTGGCCTCCACGTCTCCGTGTAACCCTCATATACATCAATAACGTAATATAACGTAACCTAACCCAACCTATCATCTCGGCGGTAATATTTGACAACATTCCTGGCGAGTTGGCATGTACGTCTCCCAAGGACCTTTATATACATCATTAACGTAATATAACCTAACCTAACCAAACCTAACATCTCGGCGGTAATATTCAACATCATTCCTGGCGAGTTGGCCTCTACGTCTCCGTTTGACCTTCATATACATCAATAACGTAATATAACGTAACCTAACCCAAACTAACATCTCGGCGGTAATATTTGACAACATTCCTGGCGAGTTGGCATCTACGTCTCCGTGTAACCCTCATATACATCAATAACGTAATATAACGTAACCTAACCCAACCTATCATCTCGGCGGTAATATTTGACAACATTCCTGGCGAGTTGGCATGTACGTCTCCCTAGGACCTTTATATACATCATTAAAGTAATATAACCTAACCTAACCCAACCCAACATTTCGGCGGTAATATTTGACAACATTCCTGGCGAGTTGGCATGTACGCCTCCCTAGGACCTATATATACATCATTATCGTAATATAACCTAACCTAACCAAACCTAACGTCTCGGCGGTAATATTTGACAACATTCCTGGCGAGTTGGCATCTACGTCTCCCTGGGACCTTTATATACATCATTAACGTAATATAACCTAACCTAACCCAACCCAACATTTCGGCGGTAATATTTGACAACATTCCTGGCGAGTTGGCCTCCACGTCTCCGTGTAACCCTCATATACATCAATAACGTAATATAACGTAACCTAACCCAACCTATCATCTCGGCGGTAATATTTGACAACATTCCTGGCGAGTTGGCCTCTACGTCTCCCTGGGACCTTTATATACATCATTAACGTAATATAGCTTAACCTAAACCAACCTAACATCTCGGCGGTAATATTTGACATCATTCCTGGCGAGTTGGCCTCTACGTCTCCGTGTAACCCTCATATACATCAATAACGTAATATAACGTAACCTAACCCAACCTATCATCTCGGCGGTAATATTTGACAACATTCCTGGCGAGTTGGCATGTACGTCTCCCAAGGACCTTTATATACATCATTAACGTAATATAACCTAACCTAACCAAACCTAACATCTCGGCGGTAATATTCAACATCATTCCTGGCGAGTTGGCCTCTACGTCTCCGTTTGACCTTCATATACATCAATAACGTAATATAACGTAACCTAACCCAACCTATCATCTCGGCGGTAATATTTGACAGCACTCCTGGCGAGTTGGCATCTACGTCTCCCTGGGAACTTTATATACATCATTAACGTAATATAACCTAACCTAACCAAACCTAACATCTCGGCGGTAATATTTAACAACATTCCCGGCGAGTTCGCCTCTACGTCTCCGTTTGACCTTCATATACATCAATAACGTAATATAACCTAACCTAACACAACCTAACATTTCCGCCTTAATATTTGACAACATACCTGGCGAGTTGGCATATACGTCTACGTGGGACCTTCATATACATCAATAACGAAATATAACCTAACCTAAACAAACCTATCATCTCGGCGATAATATTTGACAACATTCCTGGCGAGTTGGCCTCTACGTCTCCCTGGGACCTTTATATACATCATTAACGTAATATAGCTTAACCTAAACCAACCTAACATCTCGGCGGTAATATTTGACATCATTCCTGGCGAGTTGGCCTCTACGTCTTCGTGTAACCCTCATATACATCAATAACGTAATATAACGTAACCTAACCCAACCTATCATCTCGGCGGTAATATTTGACAACATTCCTGGCGAGTTGGCATGTACGCCTCCCTAGGACCTATATATACATCATTATCGTAATATAACCTAACCTAACCAAACCTAACGTCTCGGCGGTAATATTTGACAACATTCCTGGCGAGTTGGCATCTACGTCTCCCTGGGACCTTTATATATATCATTAATGTAAGATAACCTAACCTAACCCAAACTAACATCTCGGCGGTAATATTTGACAACATTCCTGGCGAGTTGGCATCTACGTCTCCGTTTGACCTTCATATACATCAATAACGTAATATAACCTAACCTAACCCAACCTAACATCTCTGTGGTAATATTTGTCAACATTCCTGGCGAGTTGGTCTCTACGTCTCCGTGTAACCCTCATATACATCAATATCGTAATATAACGTAACCTAACCCAACCTATCATCTCGGCGGTGTTATTTGACAACATTCCTGGCGAGTTGGCATGTACGCCTCCCTAGGACCTATATATACATCATTATCGTAATATAACGTAACCTAACCCAACCTATCATCTCGGCGGTAATATTTGACAATATTCCTGGCGAGTTGGCATCTACGTCCCCCTGGGACCTTTATATACATCATTAACGTAATATAACCTAACCTAACCCAACCCAACATTTCGGCGGTAATATTTGACAACATTCCTGGCGAGTTGGCCTCCACGTCTCCGTGTAACCCCCATATACATCAATAACGTAATATAACGTAACCTAACCCAACCTATCATCTCGGCGGTAATATTTGACAACATTCCTGGCGAGTTGGCATGTACGTCTCCCAAGGACCTTTATATACATCATTAACGTAATATAACCTAACCTAACCAAACCTAACATCTCGGCGGTAATATTCAACATCATTCCTGGCGAGTTGGCCTCTACGTCTCCGTGTAACCCTCATATACATCAATAACGTAATATAACGTAACCTAACCCAACCTATCATCTCGGCGGTAATATTTGACAATATTCCTGGCGAGTTTGCATCTACGTCCCCCTGGGACCTTTATATACATCATTAACGTAATATAACCTAACCTAACCCAACCCAACATTTCGGCGGTAATATTTGACAACATTCCTGGCGAGTTGGCCTCCACGTCTCCGTGTAACCCCCATATACATCAATAACGTAATATAACGTAACCTAACCCAACCTATCATCTCGGCGGTAATATTTGACAACATTCCTGGCGAGTTGGCATGTACGTCTCCCAAGGACCTTTATATACATCATTAACGTAATATAACCTAACCTAACCAAACCTAACATCTCGGCGGTAATATTCAACATCATTCCTGGCGAGTTGGCCTCTACGTCTCCGTTTGACCTTCATATACATCAATAACGTAATATAACGTAACCTAACCCAACCTATCATTTCGGCGGTAATATTTGACAGCACTCCTGGCGAGTTGGCATCTACGTCCCCCTGGGATCTTTATATACATCATTAACGTAATATAACCTAACCTAACCCAACCCAACATTTCGGCGGTAATATTTGACAACATTCCTGGCGAGTTGGCCTCCACGTCTCCGTGTAACCCTCATATACATCAATAACGTAATATAACGTAACCTAACCCCACCTATCATCTCGGCGGTAATATTTGACAACATTCCTGGCGAGTTGGCATCTACGCCTCCCTAGGACCTATATATACATCATTATCGTAATATAACCTAACCTAACCAAACCCAACATTTCGGCGGTAATATTTGACAACATTCCTGGCGAGTTGGCCTCCACGTCTCCGTGTAACCCTCATATACATCAATAACGTAATATAACTTAACCTAACCCAACCTATCATCTCGGCGGTAATATTTGACAACATTCCTGGCGAGTTGGCCTCTACGTCTCCGTGTAACCCTCATATACATCAATGACGTAATATAACGTAACCTAAAACAACCTATCATCTCGGCGGTAATATTTGACAATATTCCTGGCGAGTTTGCATCTACGTCCCCCTGGGACCTTTATATACATCATTAACGTAATATAACCTAACCTAACCCAACCCAACATTTCGGCGGTAATATTTGACAACATTCCTGGCGAGTTGGCCTCCACGTCTCCGTGTAACCCTCATATACATCAATAACGTAATATAACGTAACCTAACCCTACCTATCATCTCGGCGGTGTTATTTGACAACAATCATGGCGAGTTGGCATCTGCGTCTCCCTGGGACCTTTATATACATCATTAACGTAATATAACCTAACCTAACCCAACCTAACATCTCGGTGGTAATATTTGACAACATTCCTGGCGAGTTGACCTTTACGTCTCCATGTAACCCTCATATACATCAATAACTTAATATAACGTAACCTAACCCCACCTATCATCTCGGCGGTAATATTTGACAACATTCCTGGCGAGTTGGCATCTACGTCTCCCTGGGACCTTTATATACATCATTAACGTAATATAACCTAACCTAACCAAACCTAACATCTCGGCGGTAATATTTAACAACATTCCTGGCGAGTTGGCCTCTACGTCTCCGTTTGACCTTCATATACATCAATAACGTAATATAACGTAACCTAACCCAACCTATCATCTCGGCGGTAATATGTGACAACATTCCTGGCGAGTTGGCATCTACGTCTCCCTGGGAACTTTATATACATCATTAACGTAATATAACCTAACCTAACCCAACTTAACATCTCGGCGGTAATATTTGACAACATTCCTGGCGAGTTGGCCTCTACGTCTCCGTGTAAACCTCATATACATCAATAACGTAATATAACGTAACCTAACCCCACCTATCATTTCGGCGGTAATATTTGACAACATTCCTGGCGAGTTGGCATCTACGTCTCCCTGGGACCTTTATATACATCATTAACGTAATATAGCCTAACCTAACCGAACCTATTCTCGGCGGTAATATTTGACAACATTCCTGGCGAGTTGGCCTCTACGTCTCCGTGTAACCCTCATATACATCAATAACGTAATATAACGTAACCTAACCCAACCTATCATCTCGGCGGTAATATTTGACAACATTCCTGGCGAGTTGGCATGTACGCCTCCCTAGGACCTATATATACATCATTATCGTAATATAACCTAACCTAACCAAACCTAACGTCTCGGCGGTAATATTTGACAACATTCCTGGCGAGTTAGCATCTACGTCTCCCTGGGACCTTTATATATATCATTACTGTAATATAACCTAACCTAACCCAAACTAACATCTCGGCGGTAATATTTGACAACATTCCTGGCGAGTTGGCATCTACGTCTCCGTTTGACCTTCATATACATCAATAACGTAATATAACCTAACCTAACCCAACCTAACATCTCTGTGGTAATATTTGTCAACATTCCTGGCGAGTTGGTCTCTACGTCTCCGTGTAACCCTCATATACATCAATATCGTAATATAACGTAACCTAACCCAACCTATCATCTCGGCGGTGTTATTTGACAACATTCCTGGCGAGTTGGCCTCTACGTCTCCGTGTAACCCTCATATACATCAATAACGTAATATAACGTAACCTAACCCAACCTATCATCTCGGCGGTAATATTTGACAATATTCCTGGCGAGTTTGCATCTACGTCCCCCTGGGACCTTTATATACATCATTAACGTAATATAACCTAACCTAACCCAACCCAACATTTCGGCGGTAATATTTGACAACATTCCTGGCGAGTTGGCCTCCACGTCTCCGTGTAACCCCCATATACATCAATAACGTAATATAACGTAACCTAACCCAACCTATCATCTCGGCGCTAATATTTGACAACATTCCTGGCGAGTTGGCATGTACGTCTCCCAAGGACCTTTATATACATCATTAACGTAATATAACCTAACCTAACCAAACCTAACATCTCGGCGGTAATATTCAACATCATTCCTGGCGAGTTGGCCTCTACGTCTCCGTGTAACCCTCATATACATCAATAACGTAATATAACGTAACCTAACCCAACCTATCATCTCGGCGGTAATATTTGACAATATTCCTGGCGAGTTTGCATCTACGTCCCCCTGGGACCTTTATATACATCATTAACGTAATATAACCTAACCTAACCCAACCCAACATTTCGGCGGTAATATTTGACAACATTCCTGGCGAGTTGGCCTCCACGTCTCCGTGTAACCCTCATATACATCAATAACGTAATATAACGTAACCTAACCCAACCTATCATCTCGGCGGTGTTATTTGACAACAATCATGGCGAGTTGGCATCTGCGTCTCCCTGGGACCTTTATATACATCATTAACGTAATATAACCTAACCTAACCCAACCTAACATCTCGGTGGTAATATTTGACAACATTCCTGGCGAGTTGACCTTTACGTCTCCATGTAACCCTCATATACATCAATAACTTAATATAACGTAACCTAACCCCACCTATCATCTCGGCGGTAATATTTGACAACATTCCTGGCGAGTTGGCATCTACGTCTCCCTGGGACCTTTATATACATCATTAACGTAATATAACCTAACCTAACCAAACCTAACATCTCGGCGGTAATATTTAACAACATTCCTGGCGAGTTGGCCTCTACGTCTCCGTTTGACCTTCATATACATCAATAACGTAATATAACGTAACCTAACCCAACCTATCATCTCGGCGGTAATATGTGACAACATTCCTGGCGAGTTGGCATCTACGTCTCCCTGGGAACTTTATATACATCATTAACGTAATATAACCTAACCTAACCCAACTTAACATCTCGGCGGTAATATTTGACAACATTCCTGGCGAGTTGGCCTCTACGTCTCCGTGTAAACCTCATATACATCAATAACGTAATATAACGTAACCTAACCCCACCTATCATCTCGGCGGTAATATTTGACAACATTCCTGGCGAGTTGGCATCTACGTCTCCCTGGGACCTTTATATACATCATTAACGTAATATAGCCTAACCTAACCGAACCTATTCTCGGCGGTAATATTTGACAACATTACTGGCGAGTTGGCCTCTACGTCTCCGTGTAACCCTCATATACATCAATAACGTAATATAACGTAACCTAACCCAACCTATCATCTCGGCGGTAATATTTGACAACATTCCTGGCGAGTTGGCATGTACGCCTCCCTAGGACCTATATATACATCATTATCGTAATATAACCTAACCTAACCAAACCTAACGTCTCGGCGGTAATATTTGACAACATTCCTGGCGAGTTGGCATCTACGTATCCCTGGGACCTTTATATATATCATTACTGTAATATAACCTAACCTAACCCAAACTAACATCTCGGCGGTAATATTTGACAACATTCCTGGCGAGTTGGCATCTACATCTCCGTTTGACCTTCATATACATCAATAACGTAATATAACGTAACCTAACCCAACCTATCACCTCGGCGGTAATATTTGACAACATTCCTGGCGAGTTGGCATGTACGTCTCCCTAGGACCTTTATATACATCATTAAAGTAATATAACCTAGCCTAACCCAACCCAACATTTCGGCGGTAAGATTTGACAACATTCCTGGCGAGTTGGCATGTACGCCTCCCTAGGACCTATATATACATCATTATCGTAATATAACCTAACCTAACCAAACCTAACGTCTCGGCGGTAATATTTGACAACATTCCTGGCGAGTTGGCATCTACGTCTCCCTGGGACCTTTATATATATCATTAATGTAAGATAACCTAACCTAACCCAAACTAACATCTCGGCGGTAATATTTGACAACATTCCTGGCGAGTTGGCATCTACGTCTCCGTTTGACCTTCATATACATCAATAACGTAATATAACCTAACCTAACCCAACCTAACATCTCTGTGGTAATATTTGTCAACATTCCTGGCGAGTTGGTCTCTACGTCTCCGTGTAACCCTCATATACATCAATATCGTAATATAACGTAACCTAACCCAACCTATCATCTCGGCGGTGTTATTTGACAACATTCCTGGCGAGTTGGCCTCTACGTCTCCGTGTAACCCTCATATACATCAATAACGTAATATAACGTAACCTAACCCAACCTATCATCTCGGCGGTAATATTTGACAATATTCCTGGCGAGTTTGCATCTACGTCCCCCTGGGACCTTTATATACATCATTAACGTAATATAACCTTACCTAACCCAACCCAACATTTCGGCGGTAATATTTGACAACATTCCTGGCGAGTTGGCCTCCACGTCTCCGTGTAACCCCCATATACATCAATAACGTAATATAACGTAACCTAACCCAACCTATCATCTCGGCGGTAATATTTGACAACATTCCTGGCGAGTTGGCATGTACGTCTCCCAAGGACCTTTATATACATCATTAACGTAATATAACCTAACCTAACCAAACCTAACATCTCGGCGGTAATATTTAACAACATTCCTGGCGAGTTGGCCTCTACGTCTCCGTGTAAACCTCATATACATCAATAACGTAATATAACGTAACCTAACCCAACCTATCATCTCGGCGGTAATATTTGACAGCACTCCTGGCGAGTTGGCATCTAGGTCTCCCTGGGAACTTTATATACATCATTAACGTAATATAACCTAACCTAACCAAACCTAACATCTCGGCGGTAATATTTAACAACATTCCCGGCGAGTTCGCCTCTACGTCTCCGTTTGACCTTCATATACATCAATAACGTAATATAACGTAACCTAACCCAACCTATCATCTCGGCGGTAATATTTGACAACATTCCTGGCGAGTTGGCATCTACGTCTCCCTGGGACCTTTATATACATCATTAAAGTAATATAACCTAACCTAACCCAACTTAACATCTCGGTGGTAATATTTGACAACATTCCTGGCGAGTTGGCCTCTACGTCTCCGTGTTACCCTCATATACATCAATAACGTAATATAACGTAACCTAACCCCACCTATCATCTCGGCGGTAATATTTGACAACATTACTGGCGAGTTGGCATCTACGTCTCCCTGGGACCTTTATATACATCATTAACGTAATATAGCCTAACATAACCCAACCTATCATCTCGGCGGTAATATTTGACAACATTCCTGGCGAGTTGGCCTCTACGTCTCCGTGTAACCCTCATATACATCAATAACGTAATATAACGTAACCTAACCCAACCTATCATCTCGGCGGTAATATTTGACAACATTCCTGGCGAGGTGGCATGTACGTCTCCCTAGGACCTTTATATACATCATTAACGTAATATAACCTAACCTAACCCAACTTAACATCTCGGCGGTAATATTTGACAACATTCCTGGCGAGTTGGCCTCTACGTCTCCGTGTAAACCTCATATACATCAATAACGTAATATAACGTAACCTAACCCCACCTATCATCTCGGCGGTAATATTTGACAACATTCCTGGCGAGTTGGCATCTACGTCTCCCTGGGACCTTTATATACATCATTAACGTAATATAGCCTAACCTAACCGAACCTATTCTCGGCGGTAATATTTGACAACATTCCTGGCGTGTTGGCCTCTAGGTCTCCGTGTAACCCTCATATACATCAATAACGTAATATAACGTAACCTAACCCAACCTATCATCTCGGCGGTAATATTTGACAACATTCCTGGCGAGTTGGCATGTACGCCTCCCTAGGACCTATATATACATCATTATCGTAATATAGCCTAACATAACCCAACCTATCATCTCGGCGGTAATATTTGACAACATTCCTGGCGAGTTGGCCTCTACGTCTCCGTGTAACCCTCATATACATCAATAACGTAATATAACGTAACCTAACCCAACCTATCATCTCGGCGGTAATATTTGACAACATTCCTGGCGAGGTGGCATGTACGTCTCCCTAGGACCTTTATATACATCATTAAAGTAATATAACCTAACCTAACTCAACCCAACATTTCGGCGGTAATATTTGACAACATTCCTGGCGAGTTGGCATGTACGCCTCCCTAGGACCTATATATACATCATTATCGTAATATAACCTAACCTAACCAAACCTAACGTCTCGGCGGTAATATTTGACAACATTCCTGGCGAGTTGGCATCTACGTCTCCCTAGGACCTATATATACATCATTATCGTAATATAACCTAACCTAACCAAACCTAACGTCTCGGCTGTAATATTTGACAACATTCCTGGCGAGTTGGCATCTACGTCTCCCTGGGACCTTTATATACATCATTAACGTAATATAACCTAACCTAACCCAACCCAACATTTCGGCGGTAATATTTGACAACATTCCTGGCGAGTTGGCCTCCACGTCTCCGTGTAACCCTCATATACATCAATAACGTAATATAACGTAACCTAACCCAACCTATCATCTCGGCGGTAATATTTGACAACATTCCTGGCGAGTTGGCATGTACGTCTCCCAAGGACCTTTATATACATCGTTAACGTAATATAACCTAACCTAACCAAACCTAACATCTCGGCGGTAATATTCAACATCATTCCTGGCGAGTTGGCCTCTACGTCTCCGTTTGACCTTCATATACATCAATAACGTAATATAACGTAACCTAACCCAACCTATCATCTCGGCGGTAATATTTGACAGCACTCCTGGCGAGTTGGCATCTACGTCTCCCTGGGAACTTTATATACATCATTAACGTAATATAACCTAACCTAACCAAACCTAACATCTCGGCGGTAATATTTAACAACATTCCCGGCGAGTTCGCCTCTACGTCTCCGTTTGTCCTTCATATACATCAATAACGTAATATAACCTAACCTAACACAACCTAACATTTCCGCCTTAATATTTGACAACATACCTGGCGAGTTGGCATATACGTCTACGTGGGACCTTCATATACATCAATAACGAAATATAACCTAACCTAAACAAACCTATCATCTCGGCGATAATATTTGACAACATTCCTGGCGAGTTGGCCTCTACGTCTCCCTGGGACCTTTATATACATCATTAACGTAATATAGCTTAACCTAAACCAACCTAACATCTCTGTGGTAATATTTGTCAACATTCCTGGCGAGTTGGTCTCTACGTCTCCGTGTAACCCTCATATACATCAATATCGTAATATAACGTAACCTAACCCAACCTATCATCTCGGCGGTGTTATTTGACAACATTCCTGGCGAGTTGGCCTCTACGTCTCCGTGTAACCCTCATATACATCAATAACGTAATATAACGTAACCTAACCCAACCTATCATCTCGGCGGTAATATTTGACAATATTCCTGGCGAGTTTGCATCTACGTCCCCCTGGGACCTTTATATACATCATTAACGTAATATAACCTAACCTAACCCAACCCAACATTTCGGCGGTAATATTTGACAACATTCCTGGCGAGTTGGCCTCCACGTCTCCGTGTAACCCCCATATACATCAATAACGTAATATAACGTAACCTAACCCAACCTATCATCTCGGCGGTAATATTTAACAACATTCCTGGCGAGTTGGCCTCTACGTCTCCGTTTGCCCTTCATATACATCAATAACGTAATATAACGTAACCTAACCCAACCTATCATCTCGGCGGTAATATGTGACAACATTCCTGGCGAGTTGGCATCTACGTCTCCCTGGGAACTTTATATACATCATTAACGTAATATAACCTAACCTAACCCAACTTAACATCTCGGCGGTAATATTTGACAACATTCCTGGCGAGTTGGCCTCTACGTCTCCGTGTAAACCTCATATACATCAATAACGTAATATAACGTAACCTAACCCCACCTATCATCTCGGCGGTAATATTTGACAACATTCCTGGCGAGTTGGCATCTACGTCTCCCTGGGACCTTTATATACATCATTAACGTAATATAGCCTAACCTAACCGAACCTATTCTCGGCGGTAATATTTGACAACATTCCTGGCGTGTTGGCCTCTAGGTCTCCGTGTAACCCTCATATACATCAATAACGTAATATAACGTAACCTAACCCAACCTATCATCTCGGCGGTAATATTTGACAACATTCCTGGCGAGTTGGCATGTACGCCTCCCTAGGACCTATATATACATCATTATCGTAATATAACCTAACCTAACCAAACCTAACGTCTCGGCGGTAATATTTGACAACATTCCTGGCGAGTTGGCATCTACGTCTCCCTGGGACCTTTATATATATCATTACTGTAATATAACCTAACCTAACCCAAACTAACATCTCGGCGGTAATATTTGACAACATTCCTGGCGAGTTGGCATCTACGTCTCCGTTTGACCTTCATATACATCAATAACGTAATATAACGTAACCTAACCCAACCTATCATCTCGGCGGTAATATTTGACAACATTCCTGGCGAGTTGGCATGTACGTCTCCCTAGGACCTTTATATACATCATTAAAGTAATATAACCTAACCTAACTCAACCCAACATTTCGGCGGTAATATTTGACAACATTCCTGGCGAGTTGGCATGTACGCCTCCCTAGGACCTATATATACATCATTATCGTAATATAACCTAACCTAACCAAACCTAACGTCTCGGCGGTAATATTTGACAACATTCCTGGCGAGTTGGCATCTACGTCTCCCTAGGACCTATATATACATCATTATCGTAATATAACCTAACCTAACCAAACCTAACGTCTCGGCAGTAATATTTGACAACATTCCTGGCGAGTTGGCATCTACGTCTCCCTGGGACCTTTATATACATCATTAACGTAATATAACCTAACCTAACCCAACCCAACATTTCGGCGGTAATATTTGACAACATTCCTGGCGAGTTGGCCTCCACGTCTCCGTGTAACCCTCATATACATCAATAACGTAATATAACGTAACCTAACCCAACCTATCATCTCGGCGGTAATATTTGACAACATTCCTGGCGAGTTGGCATGTACGTCTCCCAAGGACCTTTATATACATCATTAACGTAATATAACCTAACCTAACCAAACCTAACATCTCGGCGGTAATATTCAACATCATTCCTGGCGAGTTGGCCTCTACGTCTCCGTTTGACCTTCATATACATCAATAACGTAATATAACGTAACCTAACCCAACCTATCATCTCGGCGGTAATATTTGACAGCACTCCTGGCGAGTTGGCATCTACGTCTCCCTGGGAACTTTATATACATCATTAACGTAATATAACCTAACCTAACCAAACCTAACATCTCGGCGGTAATATTTAACAACATTCCCGCCGAGTTCGCCTCTACGTCTCCGTTTGACCTTCATATACATCAATAACGTAATATAACCTAACCTAACACAACCTAACATTACCGCCTTAATATTTGACAACATACCTGGCGAGTTGGCATATACGTCTACGTGGGACCTTCATATACATCAATAACGAAATATAACCTAACCTAAACAAACCTATCATCTCGGCGATAATATTTGACAACATTCCTGGCGAGTTGGCCTCTACGTCTCCCTGGGACCTTTATATACATCATTAACGTAATATAGCTTAACCTAAACCAACCTAACATCTCGGCGGTAATATTTGACATCATTCCTGGCGAGTTGGCCTCTACGTCTTCGTGTAACCCTCATATACATCAATAACGTAATATAACGTAACCTAACCCAACCTATCATCTCGGCGGTAATATTTGACAACATTCCTGGCGAGTTGGCATGTACGCCTCCCTAGGACCTATATATACATCATTATCGTAATATAACCTAACCTAACCAAACCTAACGTCTCGGCGGTAATATTTGACAACATTCCTGGCGAGTTGGCATCTACGTCTCCCTAGGACCTATATATACATCATTATCGTAATATAACCTAACCTAACCAAACCTAACGTCTCGGCGGTAATATTTGACAACATTCCTGGCGAGTTGGCATCTACGTCTCCCTGGGACCTTTATATACATCATTAACGTAATATAACCTAACCTAACCCAACCCAACATTTCGGCGGTAATATTTGACAACATTCCTGGCGAGTTGGCCTCCACGTCTCCGTGTAACCCTCATATACATCAATAACGTAATATAACGTAACCTAACCCAACCTATCATCTCGGCGGTAATATTTGACAACATTCCTGGCGAGTTGGCATGTACGTCTCCCAAGGACCTTTATATACATCGTTAACGTAATATAACCTAACCTAACCAAACCTAACATCTCGGCGGTAATATTCAACATCATTCCTGGCGAGTTGGCCTCTACGTCTCCGTTTGACCTTCATATACATCAATAACGTAATATAACGTAACCTAACCCAACCTATCATCTCGGCGGTAATATTTGACAGCACTCCTGGCGAGTTGGCATCTACGTCTCCCTGGGAACTTTATATACATCATTAACGTAATATAACCTAACCTAACCAAACCTAACATCTCGGCGGTAATATTTAACAACATTCCCGGCGAGTTCGCCTCTACGTCTCCGTTTGTCCTTCATATACATCAATAACGTAATATAACCTAACCTAACACAACCTAACATTTCCGCCTTAATATTTGACAACATACCTGGCGAGTTGGCATATACGTCTACGTGGGACCTTCATATACATCAATAACGAAATATAACCTAACCTAAACAAACCTATCATCTCGGCGATAATATTTGACAACATTCCTGGCGAGTTGGCCTCTACGTCTCCCTGGGACCTTTATATACATCATTAACGTAATATAGCTTAACCTAAACCAACCTAACATCTCTGTGGTAATATTTGTCAACATTCCTGGCGAGTTGGTCTCTACGTCTCCGTGTAACCCTCATATACATCAATATCGTAATATAACGTAACCTAACCCAACCTATCATCTCGGCGGTGTTATTTGACAACATTCCTGGCGAGTTGGCCTCTACGTCTCCGTGTAACCCTCATATACATCAATAACGTAATATAACGTAACCTAACCCAACCTATCATCTCGGCGGTAATATTTGACAATATTCCTGGCGAGTTTGCATCTACGTCCCCCTGGGACCTTTATATACATCATTAACGTAATATAACCTAACCTAACCCAACCCAACATTTCGGCGGTAATATTTGACAACATTCCTGGCGAGTTGGCCTCCACGTCTCCGTGTAACCCCCATATACATCGATAACGTAATATAACGTAACCTAACCCAACCTATCATCTCGGCGGTAATATTTGACAACATTCCTGGCGAGTTGGCATGTACGTCTCCCAAGGACCTTTATATACATCATTAACGTAATATAAACTAACCTAACCAAACCTAACATCTCGGCGGTAATATTTAACAACATTCCTGGCGAGTTGGCCTCTACGTCTCCGTGTAAACCTCATATACATCAATAACGTAATATAACGTAACCTAACCCAACCTATCATCTCGGCGGTAATATTTGACAGCACTCCTGGCGAGTTGGCATCTAGGTCTCCCTGGGAACTTTATATACATCATTAACGTAATATAACCTAACCTAACCAAACCTAACATCTCGGCGGTAATATTTAACAACATTCCCGGCGAGTTCGCCTCTACGTCTCCGTTTGACCTTCATATACATCAATAACGTAATATAACGTAACCTAACCCAACCTATCATCTCGGCGGTAATATTTGACAACATTCCTGGCGAGTTGGCATCTACGTCTCCCTGGGACCTTTATATACATCATTAAAGTAATATAACCTAACCTAACCCAACTTAACATCTCGGTGGTAATATTTGACAACATTCCTGGCGAGTTGGCCTCTACGTCTCCGTGTTACCCTCATATACATCAATAACGTAATATAACGTAACCTAACCCCACCTATCATCTCGGCGGTAATATTTGACAACATTACTGGCGAGTTGGCATCTACGTCTCCCTGGGACCTTTATATACATCATTAACGTAATATAGCCTAACATAACCCAACCTATCATCTCGGCGGTAATATTTGACAACATTCCTGGCGAGTTGGCATCTACGTCTTCCTGAGACCTTTATACATCATTAACGAAATATAGCCTAACCTAACCCAACCTATCATCTCGGCGGTAACATTTGACAACATTCCTGGCGAGTTGGCCTCTACGTCTCCATGTAACCCTCATATACATCAATAACTTAATATAACGTAACCTAACCCCACCTATCATCTCGGCGGTAATATTTGACAACATTCCGGGCGAGTTGGCATCTACGTCTCCCTGGGACCTTTATATACATCATTAACGTAATATAACCTAACCTAACCAAACCTAACATCTCGGCGGTAATATTTAACAACATTCCTGGCGAGTTGGCCTCTACGTCTCCGTTTGCCCTTCATATACATCAATAACGTAATATAACGTAACCTAACCCAACCTATCATCTCGGCGGTAATATTTGACAACATTCCTGGCGAGTTGGCATGTACGCCTCCCTAGGACCTATATATACATCATTATCGTAATATAACCTAACCTAACCAAACCTAACGTCTCGGCGGTAATATTTGACAACATTCCTGGCGAGTTGGCATCTACGTCTCCCTGGGACCTTTATATATATCATTACTGTAATATAACCTAACCTAACCCAAACTAACATCTCGGCGGTAATATTTGACAACATTCCTGGCGAGTTGGCATCTACGTCTCCGTTTGACCTTCATATACATCAATAACGTAATATAACGTAACCTAACCCAACCTATCATCTCGGCGGTAATATTTGACAACATTCCTGGCGAGTTGGCATGTACGTCTCCCTAGGACCTTTATATACATCATTAAAGTAATATAACCTAACCTAACTCAACCCAACATTTCGGCGGTAATATTTGACAACATTCCTGGCGAGTTGGCATGTACGCCTCCCTAGGACCTATATATACATCATTATCGTAATATAACCTAACCTAACCAAACCTAACGTCTCGGCGGTAATATTTGACAACATTCCTGGCGAGTTGGCATCTACGTCTCCCTAGGACCTATATATACATCATTATCGTAATATAACCTAACCTAACCAAACCTAACGTCTCGGCGGTAATATTTGACAACATTCCTGGCGAGTTGGCATCTACGTCTCCCTGGGACCTTTATATACATCATTAACGTAATATAACCTAACCTAACCCAACCCAACATTTCGGCGGTAATATTTGACAACATTCCTGGCGAGTTGGCCTCCACGTCTCCGTGTAACCCTCATATACATCAATAACGTAATATAACGTAACCTAACCCAACCTATCATCTCGGCGGTAATATTTGACAACATTCCTGGCGAGTTGGCATGTACGTCTCCCAAGGACCTTTATATACATCATTAACGTAATATAACCTAACCTAACCAAACCTAACATCTCGGCGGTAATATTCAACATCATTCCTGGCGAGTTGGCCTCTACGTCTCCGTTTGACCTTCATATACATCAATAACGTAATATAACGTAACCTAACCCAACCTATCATCTCGGCGGTAATATTTGACAGCACTCCTGGCGAGTTGGCATCTACGTCTCCCTGGGAACTTTATATACATCATTAACGTAATATAACCTAACCTAACCAAACCTAACATCTCGGCGGTAATATTTAACAACATTCCCGGCGAGTTCGCCTCTACGTCTCCGTTTGACCTTCATATACATCAATAACGTAATATAACCTAACCTAACACAACCTAACATTACCGCCTTAATATTTGACAACATACCTGGCGAGTTGGCATATACGTCTACGTGGGACCTTCATATACATCAATAACGAAATATAACCTAACCTAAACAAACCTATCATCTCGGCGATAATATTTGACAACATTCCTGGCGAGTTGGCCTCTACGTCTCCCTGGGACCTTTATATACATCATTAACGTAATATAGCTTAACCTAAACCAACCTAACATCTCGGCGGTAATATTTGACATCATTCCTGGCGAGTTGGCCTCTACGTCTTCGTGTAACCCTCATATACATCAATAACGTAATATAACGTAACCTAACCCAACCTATCATCTCGGCGGTAATATTTGACAACATTCCTGGCGAGTTGGCATGTACGCCTCCCTAGGACCTATATATACATCATTATCGTAATATAACCTAACCTAACCAAACCTAACGTCTCGGCGGTAATATTTGACAACATTCCTGGCGAGTTGGCATCTACGTCTCCCTGGGACCTTTATATATATCATTAATGTAAGATAACCTAACCTAACCCAAACTAACATCTCGGCGGTAATATTTGACAACATTCCTGGCGAGTTGGCATCTACGTCTCCGTTTGACCTTCATATACGTCAATAACGTAATATAACCTAACCTAACCCAACCTAACATCTCTGTGGTAATATTTGTCAACATTCCTGGCGAGTTGGTCTCTACGTCTCCGTGTAACCCTCATATACATCAATATCGTAATATAACGTAACCTAACCCAACCTATCATCTCGGCGGTGTTATTTGACAACATTCCTGGCGAGTTGGCCTCTACGTCTCCGTGTAACCCTCATATACATCAATAACGTAATATAACGTAACCTAACCCAACCTATCATCTCGGCGGTAATATTTGACAATATTCCTGGCGAGTTTGCATCTACGTCCCCCTGGGACCTTTATATACATCATTAACGTAATATAACCTAACCTAACCCAACCCAACATTTCGGCGGTAATATTTGACAACATTCCTGGCGAGTTGGCCTCCACGTCTCCGTGTAACCCCCATATACATCAATAACGTAATATAACGTAACCTAACCCAACCTATCATCTCGGCGGTAATATTTGACAACATTCCTGGCGAGTTGGCATCTGCGTCTCCCTAGGACCTATATATACATCATTATCGTAATATAACCTAACCTAACCAAACCTAACGTCTCGGCGGTAATATTTGACAACATTCCTGGCGAGTTGGCATCTACGTCTCCCTGGGACCTTTATATACATCATTAACGTAATATAACCTAACCTAACCCAACCCAACATTTCGGCGGTAATATTTGACAACATTCCTGGCGAGTTGGCCTCCACGTCACCGTGTAACCCTCATATACATCAATAACGTAATATAACGTAACCTAACCCAACCTATCATCTCGGCGGTAATATTTGACAACATTCCTGGCGAGTTGGCATGTACGTCTCCCAAGGACCTTTATATACATCATTAACGTAATATAACCTAACCTAACCAAACCTAACATCTCGGCGGTAATATTCAACATCATTCCTGGCGAGTTGGCCTCTACGTCTCCGTTTGACCTTCATATACATCAATAACGTAATATAACGTAACCTAACCCAACCTATCATCTCGGCGGTAATATTTGACAGCACTCCTGGCGAGTTGGCATCTACGTCTCCCTGGGAACTTTATATACATCATTAACGTAATATAACCTAACCTAACCAAACCTAACATCTCGGCGGTAATATTTAACAACATTCCCGGCGAGTTCGCCTCTACGTCTCCGTTTGACCTTCATATACATCAATAACGTAATATAACCTAACCTAACACAACCTAACATTTCCGCCTTAATATTTGACAACATACCTGGCGAGTTGGCATATACGTCTACGTGGGACCTTCATATACATCAATAACGAAATATAACCTAACCTAAACAAACCTATCATCTCGGCGATAATATTTGACAACATTCCTGGCGAGTTGGCCTCTACGTCTCCCTGGGACCTTTATATACATCAATATCGTAATATAACGTAACCTAACCCAACCTATCATCTCGGCGGTGTTATTTGACAACATTCCTGGCGAGTTGGCCTCTACGTCTCCGTGTAACCCTCATATACATCAATAACGTAATATAACGTAACCTAACCCAACCTATCATCTCGGCGGTAATATTTGACAATATTCCTGGCGAGTTTGCATCTACGTCTCCCTGGGACCTTTATATACATCATTAACGTAATATAACCTAACCTAACCCAACCCAACATTTCGGCGGTAATATTTGACAACATTCCTGGCGAGTTGGCCTCCACGTCTCCGTGTAACCCCCATATACATCAATAACGTAATATAACGTAACCTAACCCAACCTATCATCTCGGCGGTAATATTTGACAACATTCCTGGCGAGTTGGCATGTACGTCTCCCAAGGACCTTTATATACATCATTAACGTAATATAACCTAACCTAACCAAACCTAACATCTCGGCGGTAATATTCAACATCATTCCTGGCGAGTTGGCCTCTACGTCTCCGTGTAACCCTCATATACATCAATAACGTAATATAACGTAACCTAACCCAACCTATCATCTCGGCGGTAATATTTGACAATATTCCTGGCGAGTTTGCATCTACGTCCCCCTGGGACCTTTATATACATCATTAACGTAATATAACCTAACCTAACCCAACCCAACATTTCGGCGGTAATATTTGACAACATTCCTGGCGAGTTGGCCTCCACGTCTCCGTGTAACCCCCATATACATCAATAACGTAATATAACGTAACCTAACCCAACCTATCATCTCGGCGGTAATATTTGACAACACTCCTGGCGAGTTGGCATGTACGTCTCCCAAGGACCTTTATATACATCATTAACGTAATATAACCTAACCTAACCAAACCTAACATCTCGGCGGTAATATTCAACATCATTCCTGGCGAGTTGGCCTCTACGTCTCCGTTTGACCTTCATATACATCAATAACGTAATATAACGTAACCTAACCCAACCTATCATCTCGGCGGTAATATTTGACAGCACTCCTGGCGAGTTGGCATCTACGTCCACCTGGGATCTTTATATACATCATTAACGTAATATAACCTAACCTAACCCAACCCAACATTTCGGCGGTAATATTTGACAACATTCCTGGCGAGTTGGCCTCCACGTCTCCGTGTAACCCTCATATACATCAATAACGTAATATAACGTAACCTAACCCCACCTATCATCTCGGCGGTAATATTTGACAACATTCCTGGCGAGTTGGCATCTACGCCTCCCTAGGACCTATATATACATCATTATCGTAATATAACCTAACCTAACCAAACCCAACATTTCGGCGGTAATATTTGACAACATTCCTGGCGAGTTGGCCTCCACGTCTCCGTGTAACCCTCATATACATCAATAACGTAATATAACTTAACCTAACCCAACCTATCATCTCGGCGGTAATATTTGACAACATTCCTGGCGAGTTGGCCTCTACGTCTCCGTGTAACCCTCATATACATCAATGACGTAATATAACGTAACCTAACACAACCTATCATCTCGGCGGTAATATTTGACAATATTCCTGGCGAGTTTGCATCTACGTCCCCCTGGGACCTTTATATACATCATTAACGTAATATAACCTAACCTAACCCAACCCAACATTTCGGCGGTAATATTTGACAACATTCCTGGCGAGTTGGCCTCCACGTCTCCGTGTAACCCTCATATACATCAATAACGTAATATAACGTAACCTAACCCAACCTATCATCTCGGCGGTGTTATTTGACAACAATCATGGCGAGTTGGCATCTGCGTCTCCCTGGGACCTTTATATACATCATTAACGTAATATAACCTAACCTAACCCAACCTAACATCTCGGTGGTAATATTTGACAACATTCCTGGCGAGTTGACCTTTACGTCTCCATGTAACCCTCATATACATCAATAACTTAATATAACGTAACCTAACCCCACCTATCATCTCGGCGGTAATATTTGACAACACTCCTGGCGAGTTGGCATCTACGTCTCCCTGGGACCTTTATATACATCATTAACGTAATATAACCTAACCTAACCAAACCTAACATCTCGGCGGTAATATTTAACAACATTCCTGGCGAGTTGGCCTCTACGTCTCCGTTTGACCTTCATATACATCAATAACGTAATATAACGTAACCTAACCCAACCTATCATCTCGGCGGTAATATGTGACAACATTCCTGGCGAGTTGGCATCTACGTCTCCCTGGGAACTTTATATACATCATTAACGTAATATAACCTAACCTAACCCAACTTAACATCTCGGCGGTAATATTTGACAACATTCCTGGCGAGTTGGCCTCTACGTCTCCGTGTAAACCTCATATACATCAATAACGTAATATAACGTAACCTAACCCCACCTATCATCTCGGCGGTAATATTTGACAACTTTCCTGGCGAGTTGGCATCTACGTCTCCCTGGGACCTTTATATACATCATTAACGTAATATAGCCTAACCTAACCGAACCTATTCTCGGCGGTAATATTTGACAACATTCCTGGCGAGTTGGCCTCTACGTCTCCGTGTAACCCTCATATACATCAATAACGTAATATAACGTAACCTAACCCAACCTATCATCTCGGCGGTAATATTTGACAACATTCCTGGCGAGTTGGCATGTACGCCTCCCTAGGACCTATATATACATCATTATCGTAATATAACCTAACCTAACCAAACCTAACGTCTCGGCGGTAATATTTGACAACATTCCTGGCGAGTTGGCATCTACGTCTCCCTGGGACCTTTATATATATCATTACTGTAATATAACCTAACCTAACCCAAACTAACATCTCGGCGGTAATATTTGACAACATTCCTGGCGAGTTGGCATCTACATCTCCGTTTGACCTTCATATACATCAATAACGTAATATAACGTAACCTAACCCAACCTATCATCTCGGCGGTAATATTTGACAACATTCCTGGCGAGTTGGCATGTACGTCTCCCTAGGACCTTTATATACTTCACTAAAGTAATATAACCTAGCCTAACCCAACCCAACATTTCGGCGGTAATATTTGACAACATTCCTGGCGAGTTGGCATGTACGCCTCCCTAGGACCTATATATACATCATTATCGTAATATAACCTAACCTAACCATACCTAACGTCTCGGCGGTAATATTTGACAACATTCCTGGCGAGTTGGCATCTACGTCTCCCTGGGACCTTTATATATATCATTAATGTAAGATAACCTAACCTAACCCAAACTAACATCTCGGCGGTAATATTTGACAACATTCCTGGCGAGTTGGCATCTACGTCTCCGTTTGACCTTCATATACATCAATAACGTAATATAACCTAACCTAACCCAACCTAACATCTCTGTGGTAATATTTGTCAACATTCCTGGCGAGTTGGTCTCTACGTCTCCGTGTAACCCTCATATACATCAATATCGTAATATAACGTAACCTAACCCAACCTATCATCTCGGCGGTGTTATTTGACAACATTCCTGGCGAGTTGGCCTCTACGTCTCCGTGTAACCCTCATATACATCAATAACGTAATATAACGTAACCTAACCCAACCTATCATCTCGGCGGTAATATTTGACAATATTCCTGGCGAGTTTGCATCTACGTCCCCCTGGGACCTTTATATACATCATTAACGTAATATAACCTAACCTAACCCAACCCAACATTTCGGCGGTAATATTTGACAAAATTCCTGGCGAGTTGGCCTCCACGTCTCCGTGTAACCCCCATATACATCAATAACGTAATATAACGTAACCTAACCCAACCTATCATCTCGGCGGTAATATTTGACAACTTTCCTGGCGAGTTGGCATGTACGTCTCCCAAGGACCTTTATATACATCATTAACGTAATATAACCTAACCTAACCAAACCTAACATCTCGGCGGTAATATTTAACAACATTCCTGGCGAGTTGGCCTCTACGTCTCCGTGTAAACCTCATATACATCAATAACGTAATATAACGTAACCTAACCCAACCTATCATCTCGGCGGTAATATTTGACAGCACTCCCGGCGAGTTGGCATCTAGGTCTCCCTGGGAACTTTATATACATCATTAACGTAATATAACCTAACCTAACCAAACCTAACATCTCGGCGGTAATATTTAACAACATTCCCGGCGAGTTCGCCTCTACGTCTCCGTTTGACCTTCATATACATCAATAACGTAATATAACGTAACCTAACCCAACCTATCATCTCGGCGGTAATATTTGACAACATTCCTGGCGAGTTGGCATCTACGTCTCCCTGGGACCTTTATATACATCATTAAAGTAATATAACCTAACCTAACCCAACTTAACATCTCGGTGGTAATATTTGACAACATTCCTGGCGAGTTGGCCTCTACGTCTCCGTGTTACCCTCATATACATCAATAACGTAATATAACGTAACCTAACCCCACCTATCATCTCGGCGGTAATATTTGACAACATTACTGGCGAGTTGGCATCTACGTCTCCCTGGGACCTTTATATACATCATTAACGTAATATAGCCTAACATAACCCAACCTATCATCTCGGCGGTAATATTTGACAACATTCCTGGCGAGTTGGAGTCTACGTCTCCGTGTAACCCTCATATACATCAATAACGTAATATAACGTAACCTAACCCAACCTATCATCTCGGCGGTAATATTTGACAACATTCCTGGCGAGTTGGCATGTACGTCTCCCTAGGACCTTTATATACATCATTAACGTAATATAACCTAACCTAACCAAACCCAACATTTCGGCGGTAATATTTGACAACATTCCTGGCGAGTTGGCCTCTACGTCTCCGTGTAACCCTCATATACATCAATAACGTAATATAACGTAACCTAACCCAACCTATCATCTCGGCGGTAATATTTGACAGCATTCCTGGCGAGTTGGCATCTACGTCTCCCTGGGACCTTTATATACATCAATCACGTAATATAACGTAACCTAACCCAACCTATCATCTCGGCGGTAATATTTGACAACATTCCTGGCGAGTTGGCATCAACGTCTCCCTGGGACCTTTATATACATCATTAATGTAATATAACCTAACCTAACCCAAACTAACATCTCGGCGGTAATATTTGACAACATTCGTGGCGAGTTGACCTTTACGTCTCCGTGTAACCCTCATATACGTCAATAACGTAATATAACCTAACCTAACACAACCTAACATTTCCGCCTTAATATTTGACAACATACCTGGCGAGTTGGCCTATACGTCTACGTGGGACCTTCATATACATCAATAACGAAATATAACCGAACCTAAACAAACCTATCATCTCGGCGATAATATTTGACAACATTCCTGGCGAGTTGGCCTCTACGTCTCCCTGGGACATTTATATACATCATTAACGTAATATAGCTTAACCTAAACCAACCTAACATCTCGGCGGTAATATTTAACAACATTCCTGGCGAGTTGGCCTCTACGTCTCCGTTTGACCTTCATATACATCAATAACGTAATATAACGTAACCTAACCCAACCTATCATCTCGGCGGTAATATGTGACAACATTCCTGGCGAGTTGGCATCTACGTCTCCCTGGGAACTTTATATACATCATTAACGTAATATAACCTAACCTAACCCAACTTAACATCTCGGCGGTAATATTTGACAACATTCCTGGCGAGTTGGCCTCTACGTCTCCGTGTAAACCTCATATACATCAATAACGTAATATAACGTAACCTAACCCCACCTATCATCTCGGCGGTAATATTTGACAACATTCCTGGCGAGTTGGCATCTACGTCTCCCTGGGACCTTTATATACATCATTAACGTAATATAGCCTAACCTAACCGAACCTATTCTCGGCGGTAATATTTGACAACATTCCTGGCGTGTTGGCCTCTAGGTCTCCGTGTAACCCTCATATACATCAATAACGTAATATAACGTAACCTAACCCAACCTATCATCTCGGCGGTAATATTTGACAACATTCCTGGCGAGTTGGCATGTACGCCTCCCTAGGACCTATATATACATCATTATCGTAATATAACCTAACCTAACCAAACCTAACGTCTCGGCGGTAATATTTGACAACATTCCTGGCGAGTTGGCATCTACGTCTCCCTGGGACCTTTATATATATCATTACTGTAATATAACCTAACCTAACCCAAACTAACATCTCGGCGGTAATATTTGACAACATTCCTGGCGAGTTGGCATCTACGTCTCCGTTTGACCTTCATATACATCAATAACGTAATATAACGTAACCTAACCCAACCTATCATCTCGGCGGTAATATTTGACAACATTCCTGGCGAGTTGGCATGTACGTCTCCCTAGGACCTTTATATACATCATTAAAGTAATATAACCTAACCTAACCCAACCCAACATTTCGGCGGTATTATTTGACAACATTCCTGGCGAGTTGGCATGTACGCCTCCCTAGGACCTATATATACATCATTATCGTAATATAACCTAACCTAACCAAACCTAACGTCTCGGCGGTAATATTTGACAACATTCCTGGCGAGTTGGTATCTACGTCTCCCTAGGACCTATATATACATCATTATCGTAATATAACCTAACCTAACCAAACCTAACGTCTCGGCGGTAATATTTGACAACATTCCTGGCGAGTTGGCATCTGCGTCTCCCTGGGACCTTTATATACATCATTAACGTAATATAACCTAACCTAACCCAACCCAACATTTCGGCGGTAATATTTGACAACATTCCTGGCGAGTTGGCCTCCACGTCTCCGTGTAACCCTCATATACATCAATAACGTAATATAACGTAACCTAACCCAACCTATCATCTCGGCGGTAATATTTGACAACATTCCTGGCGAGTTGGCATGTACGTCTCCCAAGGACCTTTATATACATCATTAACGTAATATAACCTAACCTAACCAAACCTAACATCTCGGCGGTAATATTCAACATCATTCCTGGCGAGTTGGCCTCTACGTCTCCGTTTGACCTTCATATACATCAATAACGTAATATAACGTAACCTAACCCAACCTATCATCTCGGCGGTAATATTTGACAGCACTCCTGGCGAGTTGGCATCTACGTCTCCCTGGGAACTTTATATACATCATTAACGTAATATAACCTAACCTAACCAAACCTAACATCTCGGCGGTAATATTTAACAACATTCCCGGCGAGCTCGCCTCTACGTCTCCGTTTGTCCTTCATATACATCAATAACGTAATATAACCTAACCTAACACAACCTAACATTTCCGCCTTAATATTTGACAACATACCTGGCGAGTTGGCATATACGTCTACGTGGTACCTTCATATACATCAATAACGAAATATAACCTAACCTAAACAAACCTATCATCTCGGCGATAATATTTGACAACATTCCTGGCGAGTTGGCCTCTACGTCTCCCTGGGACCTTTATATACATCATTAACGTAATATAGCTTAACCTAAACCAACCTAACATCTCGGCGGTAATATTTGACAACATTCCTGGCGAGTTGGCCTCTACGTCTCCATGTAACCCTCATATACATCAATAACTTAATATAACGTAACCTAACCCAACCTATCATCTCGGCGGTAATATTTGACAGCACTCCTGGCGAGTTGGCATGTACGCCTCCCTAGGACCTATATATACATCATTATCGTAATATAACCTAACCTAACCAAACCTAACATCTCGGCGGTAATATTTAACAACATTCCCGGCGAGCTCGCCTCTACGTCTCCGTTTGACCTTCATATACATCAATAACGTAATATAACCTAACCTAACACAACCTAACATTTCCGCCTTAATATTTGACAACATACCTGGCGAGTTGGCATATACGTCTACGTGGGACCTTCATATACATCAATAACGAAATATAACCTAACCTAAACAAACCTATCATCTCGGCGATAATATTTGACAACATTCCTGGCGAGTTGGCCTCTACGTCTCCCTGGGACCTTTATATACATCATTAACGTAATATAGCTTAACCTAAACCAACCTAACATCTCGGCGGTAATATTTGACATCATTCCTGGCGAGTTGGCCTCTACGTCTTCGTGTAACCCTCATATACATCAATAACGTAATATAACGTAACCTAACCCAACCTATCATCTCGGCGGTAATATTTGACAACATTCCTGGCGAGTTGGCATGTACGCCTCCCTAGGACCTATATATACATCATTATCGTAATATAACCTAACCTAACCAAACCTAACGTCTCGGCGGTAATATTTGACAACATTCCTGGCGAGTTGGCATCTACGTCTCCGTTTGACCTTCATATACATCAATAACGTAATATAACCTAACCTAACCCAACCTAACATCTCTGTGGTAATATTTGTCAACATTCCTGGCGAGTTGGTCTCTACGTCTCCGTGTAACCCTCATATACATCAATATCGTAATATAACGTAACCTAACCCAACCTATCATCTCGGCGGTGTTATTTGACAACATTCCTGGCGAGTTGGCCTCTACGTCTCCGTGTAACCCTCATATACATCAATAACGTAATATAACGTAACCTAACCCAACCTATCATCTCGGCGGTAATATTTGACAATATTCCTGGCGAGTTTGCATCTACGTCCCCCTGGGACCTTTATATACATCATTAACGTAATATAACCTAACCTAACCCAACCCAACATTTCGGCGGTAATATTTGACAACATTCCTGGCGAGTTGGCCTCCACGTCTCCGTGTAACCCCCATATACATCAATAACGTAATATAACGTAACCTAACCCAACCTATCATCTCGGCGGTAATATTTGACAACATTCCTGGCGAGTTGGCATGTACGTCTCCCAAGGACCTTTATATACATCATTAACGTAATATAACCTAACCTAACCAAACCTAACATCTCGGCGGTAATATTCAACATCATTCCTGGCGAGTTGGCCTCTACGTCTCCGTGTAACCCTCATATACATCAATAACGTAATATAACGTAACCTAACCCAACCTATCATCTCGGCGGTAATATTTGACAATATTCCTGGCGAGTTTGCATCTACGTCCCCCTGGGACCTTTATATACATCATTAACGTAATATAACCTAACCTAACCCAACCCAACATTTCGGCGGTAATATTTGACAACATTCCTGGCGAGTTGGCCTCCACGTCTCCGTGTAACCCCCATATACATCAATAACGTAATATAACGTAACCTAACCCAACCTATCATCTCGGCGGTAATATTTGACAACATTCCTGGCGAGTTGGCATGTACGTCTCCCAAGGACCTTTATATACATCATTAACGTAATATAACCTAACCTAACCAAACCTAACATCTCGGCGGTAATATTCAACATCATTCCTGGCGAGTTGGCCTCTACGTCTCCGTGTAACCCTCATATACATCAATAACGTAATATAACGTAACCTAACCCAACCTATCATCTCGGCGGTAATATTTGACAACATTCCTGGCGAGTTGGCATGTACGTCTCCCAAGGACCTTTATATACATCATTAACGTAATATAACCTAACCTAACCAAACCTAACATCTCGGCGGTAATATTCAACATCATTCCTGGCGAGTTGGCCTCTACGTCTCCGTTTGACCTTCATATACATCAATAACGTAATATAACGTAACCTAACCCAACCTATCATCTCGGCGGTAATATCTGACAGCACTCCTGGCGAGTTGGCATCTACGTCCCCCTGGGATCTTTATATACATCATTAACGTAATATAACCTAACCTAACCCAACCCAACATTTCGGCGGTAATATTTGACAACATTCCTGGCGAGTTGGCCTCCACGTCTCCGTGTAACCCTCATATACATCAATAACGTAATATAACGTAACCTAACCCCACCTATCATCTCGGCGGTAATATTTGACAACATTCCTGGCGAGTTGGCATGTACGCCTCCCTAGGACCTATATATACATCATTATCGTAATATAACCTAACCTAACCATACCTAACGTCTCGGCGGTAATATTTGACAACATTCCTGGCGAGTTGGCATCTACGTCTCCCTGGGACCTTTATATATATCATTAATGTAAGATAACCTAACCTAACCCAAACTAACATCTCGGCGGTAATATTTGACAACATTCCTGGCGAGTTGGCATCTACGTCTCCGTTTGACCTTCATATACATCAATAACGTAATATAACCTAACCTAACCCAACCTAACATCTCTGTGGTAATATTTGTCAACATTCCTGGCGAGTTGGTCTCTACGTCTCCGTGTAACCCTCATATACATCAATATCGTAATATAACGTAACCTAACCCAACCTATCATCTCGGCGGTGTTATTTGACAACATTCCTGGCGAGTTGGCCTCTACGTCTCCGTGTAACCCTCATATACATCAATAACGTAATATAACGTAACCTAACCCAACCTATCATCTCGGCGGTAATATTTGACAATATTCCTGGCGAGTTTGCATCTACGTCCCCCTGGGACCTTTATATACATCATTAACGTAATATAACCTAACCTAACCCAACCCAACATTTCGGCGGTAATATTTGACAACATTCCTGGCGAGTTGGCCTCCACGTCTCCGTGTAACCCCCATATACATCAATAACGTAATATAACGTAAGCTAACCCAACCTATCATCTCGGCGGTAATATTTGACAACATTCCTGGCGAGTTGGCATGTACGTCTCCCAAGGACCTTTATATACATCATTAACGTAATATAACCTAACCTAACCAAACCTAACATCTCGGCGGTAATATTTAACAACATTCCTGGCGAGTTGGCCTCTACGTCTCCGTGTAAACCTCATATACATCAATAACGTAATATAACGTAACCTAACCCAACCTATCATCTCGGCGGTAATATTTGACAGCACTCCCGGCGAGTTGGCATCTAGGTCTCCCTGGGAACTTTATATACATCATTAACGTAATATAACCTAACCTAACCAAACCTAACATCTCGGCGGTAATATTTAACAACATTCCCGGCGAGTTCGCCTCTACGTCTCCGTTTGACCTTCATATACATCAATAACGTAATATAACGTAACCTAACCCAACCTATCATCTCGGCGGTAATATTTGACAACATTCCTGGCGAGTTGGCATCTACGTCTCCCTGGGACCTTTATATACATCATTAAAGTAATATAACCTAACCTAACCCAACTTAACATCTCGGTGGTAATATTTGACAACATTCCTGGCGAGTTGGCCTCTACGTCTCCGTGTTACCCTCATATACATCAATAACGTAATATAACGTAACCTAACCCCACCTATCATCTCGGCGGTAATATTTGACAACATTACTGGCGAGTTGGCATCTACGTCTCCCTGGGACCTTTATATACATCATTAACGTAATATAGCCTAACATAACCCAACCTATCATCTCGGCGGTAATATTTGACAACATTCCTGGCGAGTTGGCCTCTACGTCTCCGTGTAACCCTCATATACATCAATAACGTAATATAACGTAACCTAACCCAACCTATCATCTCGGCGGTAATATTTGACAACATTCCTGGCGAGTTGGCATGTACGTCTCCCTAGGACCTTTATATACATCATTAACGTAATATAACCTAACCTAACCAAACCCAACATTTCGGCGGTAATATTTGACAACATTCCTGGCGAGTTGGCCTCTACGTCTCCGTGTAACCCTCATATACATCAATAACGTAATATAACGTAACCTAACCCAACCTATCATCTCGGCGGTAATATTTGACAGCATTCCTGGCGAGTTGGCATCTACGTCTCCCTGGGACCTTTATATACATCAATAACGTAATATAACGTAACCTAACCCAACCTATCATCTCGGCGGTAATATTTGACAACATTCCTGGCGAGTTGGCATCAACGTCTCCCTGGGACCTTTATATACATCATTAATGTAATATAACCTAACCTAACCCAAACTAACATCTCGGCGGTAATATTTGACAACATTCGTGGCGAGTTGACCTTTACGTCTCCGTGTAACCCTCATATACGTCAATAACGTAATATAACCTAACCTAACACAACCTAACATTTCCGCCTTAATATTTGACAACATACCTGGCGAGTTGGCCTATACGTCTACGTGGGACCTTCATATACATCAATAACGAAATATAACCGAACCTAAACAAACCTATCATCTCGGCGATAATATTTGACAATATTCCTGGCGCGTTGGCCTCTACGTCTCCCTGGGACATTTATATACATCATTAACGTAATATAGCTTAACCTAAACCAACCTAACATCTCGGCGGTAATATTTAACAACATTCCTGGCGAGTTGGCCTCCACGTCTCCGTGTAACCCCCATATACATCAATAACGTAATATAACGTAACCTAACCCAACCTATCATCTCGGCGGTAATATTTGACAACATTCCTGGCGAGTTGGCATGTACGTCTCCCAAGGACCTTTATATACATCATTAACGTAATATAACCTAACCTAACCAAACCTAACATCTCGGCGGTAATATTCAACATCATTCCTGGCGAGTTGGCCTCTACGTCTCCGTTTGACCTTCATATACATCAATAACGTAATATAACGTAACCTAACCCAACCTATCATCTCGGCGGTAATATTTGACAGCACTCCTGGCGAGTTGGCATCTACGTCCCCCTGGGATCTTTATATACATCATTAACGTAATATAACCTAACCTAACCCAACCCAACATTTCGGCGGTAATATTTGACAACATTCCTGGCGAGTTGGCCTCCACGTCTCCGTGTAACCCTCATATACATCAATAACGTAATATAACGTAACCTAACCCCACCTATCATCTCGGCGGTAATATTTGACAACATTCCTGGCGAGTTGGCATCTACGTCTCCCTGGGACCTTTATATACATCATTAACGTAATATAACCTAACCTAACCAAACCTAACATCTCGGCGGTAATATTTAACAACATTCCTGGCGAGTTGGCCTCTACGTCTCCGTTTGACCTTCATATACATCAATAACGTAATATAACGTAACCTAACCCAACCTATCATCTCGGCGGTGTTATTTGACAACATTCCTGGCGAGTTGGCCTCTACGTCTCCGTGTAACCCTCATATACATCAATAACGTAATATAACGTAACCTAACCCAACCTATCATCTCGGCGGTAATATTTGACAATATTCCTGGCGAGTTTGCATCTACGTCCCCCTGGGACCTTTATATACATCATTAACGTAATATAACCTAACCTAACCCAACCCAACATTTCGGCGGTAATATTTGACAACATTCCTGGCGAGTTGGCCTCCACGTCTCCGTGTAACCCCCATATACATCAATAACGTAATATAACGTAACCTAACCCAACCTATCATCTCGGCGGTAATATTTGACAACATTCCTGGCGAGTTGGCATGTACGTCTCCCAAGGACCTTTATATACATCATTAACGTAATATAACCTAACCTAACCAAACCTAACATCTCGGCGGTAATATTTAACAACATTCCTGGCGAGTTGGCCTCTACGTCTCCGTGTAAACCTCATATACATCAATAACGTAATATAACGTAACCTAACCCAACCTATCATCTCGGCGGTAATATTTGACAGCACTCCCGGCGAGTTGGCATCTAGGTCTCCCTGGGAACTTTATATACATCATTAACGTAATATAACCTAACCTAACCAAACCTAACATCTCGGCGGTAATATTTAACAACATTCCCGGCGAGTTCGCCTCTACGTCTCCGTTTGACCTTCATATACATCAATAACGTAATATAACGTAACCTAACCCAACCTATCATCTCGGCGGTAATATTTGACAACATTCCTGGCGAGTTGGCATCTACGTCTCCCTGGGACCTTTATATACATCATTAAAGTAATATAACCTAACCTAACCCAACTTAACATCTCGGTGGTAATATTTGACAACATTCCTGGCGAGTTGGCCTCTACGTCTCCGTGTTACCCTCATATACATCAATAACGTAATATAACGTAACCTAACCCCACCTATCATCTCGGCGGTAATATTTGACAACATTACTGGCGAGTTGGCATCTACGTCTCCCTGGGACCTTTATATACATCATTAACGTAATATAGCCTAACATAACCCAACCTATCATCTCGGCGGTAATATTTGACAACATTCCTGGCGAGTTGGCCTCTACGTCTCCGTGTAACCCTCATATACATCAATAACGTAATATAACGTAACCTAACCCAACCTATCATCTCGGCGGTAATATTTGACAACATTCCTGGCGAGTTGGCATGTACGTCTCCCTAGGACCTTTATATACATCATTAACGTAATATAACCTAACCTAACCAAACCCAACATTTCGGCGGTAATATTTGACAACATTCCTGGCGAGTTGGCCTCTACGTCTCCGTGTAACCCTCATATACATCAATAACGTAATATAACGTAACCTAACCCAACCTATCATCTCGGCGGTAATATTTGACAGCATTCCTGGCGAGTTGGCATCTACGTCTCCCTGGGACCTTTATATACATCAATAACGTAATATAACGTAACCTAACCCAACCTATCATCTCGGCGGTAATATTTGACAACATTCCTGGCGAGTTGGCATCAACGTCTCCCTGGGACCTTTATATACATCATTAATGTAATATAACCTAACCTAACCCAAACTAACATCTCGGCGGTAATATTTGACAACATTCGTGGCGAGTTGACCTTTACGTCTCCGTGTAACCCTCATATACGTCAATAACGTAATATAACCTAACCTAACACAACCTAACATTTCCGCCTTAATATTTGACAACATACCTGGCGAGTTGGCCTATACGTCTACGTGGGACCTTCATATACATCAATAACGAAATATAACCGAACCTAAACAAACCTATCATCTCGGCGATAATATTTGACAATATTCCTGGCGCGTTGGCCTCTACGTCTCCCTGGGACATTTATATACATCATTAACGTAATATAGCTTAACCTAAACCAACCTAACATCTCGGCGGTAATATTTAACAACATTCCTGGCGAGTTGGCCTCCACGTCTCCGTGTAACCCCCATATACATCAATAACGTAATATAACGTAACCTAACCCAACCTATCATCTCGGCGGTAATATTTGACAACATTCCTGGCGAGTTGGCATGTACGTCTCCCAAGGACCTTTATATACATCATTAACGTAATATAACCTAACCTAACCAAACCTAACATCTCGGCGGTAATATTCAACATCATTCCTGGCGAGTTGGCCTCTACGTCTCCGTTTGACCTTCATATACATCAATAACGTAATATAACGTAACCTAACCCAACCTATCATCTCGGCGGTAATATTTGACAGCACTCCTGGCGAGTTGGCATCTACGTCCCCCTGGGATCTTTATATACATCATTAACGTAATATAACCTAACCTAACCCAACCCAACATTTCGGCGGTAATATTTGACAACATTCCTGGCGAGTTGGCCTCCACGTCTCCGTGTAACCCTCATATACATCAATAACGTAATATAACGTAACATAACCCCACCTATCATCTCGGCGGTAATATTTGACAACATTCCTGGCGAGTTGGCATCTACGCCTCCCTAGGACCTATATATACATCATTATCGTAATATAACCTAACCTAACCAAACCCAACATTTCGGCGGTAATATTTGACAACATTCCTGGCGAGTTGGCCTCCACGTCTCCGTGTAACCCTCATATACATCAATAACGTAATATAACTTAACCTAACCCAACCTATCATCTCGGCGGTAATATTTGACAACATTCCTGGCGAGTTGGCCTCTACGTCTCCGTGTAACCCTCATATACATCAATGACGTAATATAACGTAACCTAACACAACCTATCATCTCGGCGGTAATATTTGACAATATTCCTGGCGAGTTTGCATCTACGTCCCCCTGGGACCTTTATATACATCATTAACGTAATATAACCTAACCTAACCCAACCCAACATTTCGGCGGTAATATTTGACAACATTCCTGGCGAGTTGGCCTCCACGTCTCCGTGTAACCCTCATATACATCAATAACGTAATATAACGTAACCTAACCCAACCTATCATCTCGGCGGTGTTATTTGACAACAATCATGGCGAGTTGGCATCTGCGTCTCCCTGGGACCTTTATATACATCATTAACGTAATATAACCTAACCTAACCCAACCTAACATCTCGGTGGTAATATTTGACAACATTCCTGGCGAGTTGACCTTTACGTCTCCATGTAACCCTCATATACATCAATAACTTAATATAACGTAACCTAACCCCACCTATCATCTCGGCGGTAATATTTGACAACATTCCTGGCGAGTTGGCATCTACGTCTCCCTGGGACCTTTATATACATCATTAACGTAATATAACCTAACCTAACCAAACCTAACATCTCGGCGGTAATATTTAACAACATTCCTGGCGAGTTGGCCTCTACGTCTCCGTTTGACCTTCATATACATCAATAACGTAATATAACGTAACCTAACCCAACCTATCATCTCGGCGGTAATATGTGACAACATTCCTGGCGAGTTGGCATCTACGTCTCCCTGGGAACTTTATATACATCATTAACGTAATATAACCTAACCTAACCCAACTTAACATCTCGGCGGTAATATTTGACAACATTCCTGGCGAGTTGGCCTCTACGTCTCCGTGTAAACCTCATATACATCAATAACGTAATATAACGTAACCTAACCCCACCTATCATCTCGGCGGTAATATTTGACAACATTCCTGGCGAGTTGGCATCTACGTCTCCCTGGGACCTTTATATACATCATTAACGTAATATAGCCTAACCTAACCGAACCTATTCTCGGCGGTAATATTTGACAACATTCCTGGCGAGTTGGCCTCTACGTCTCCGTGTAACCCTCATATACATCAATAACGTAATATAACGTAACCTAACCCAACCTATCATCTCGGCGGTAATATTTGACAACATTCCTGGCGAGTTGGCATGTACGCCTCCCTAGGACCTATATATACATCATTATCGTAATATAACCTAACCTAACCAAACCTAACGTCTCGGCGGTAATATTTGACAACATTCCTGGCGAGTTGGCATCTACGTCTCCCTGGGACCTTTATATATATCATTACTGTAATATAACCTAACCTAACCCAAACTAACATCTCGGCGGTAATATTTGACAACATTCCTGGCGAGTTGGCATCTACATCTCCGTTTGACCTTCATATACATCAATAACGTAATATAACGTAACCTAACCCAACCTATCATCTCGGCGGTAATATTTGACAACATTCCTGGCGAGTTGGCATGTACGTCTCCCTAGGACCTTTATATACTTCATTAAAGTAATATAACCTAGCCTAACCCAACCCAACATTTCGGCGGTAATATTTGACAACATTCCTGGCGAGTTGGCATGTACGCCTCCCTAGGACCTATATATACATCATTATCGTAATATAACCTAACCTAACCATACCTAACGTCTCGGCGGTAATATTTGACAACATTCCTGGCGAGTTGGCATCTACGTCTCCCTGGGACCTTTATATATATCATTAATGTAAGATAACCTAACCTAACCCAAACTAACATCTCGGCGGTAATATTTGACAACATTCCTGGCGAGTTGGCATCTACGTCTCCGTTTGACCTTCATATACATCAATAACGTAATATAACCTAACCTAACCCAACTTAACATCTCGGTGGTAATATTTGACAACATTCCTGGCGAGTTGGCCTCTACGTCTCCGTGTTACCCTCATATACATCAATAACGTAATATAACGTAACCTAACCCCACCTATCATCTCGGCGGTAATATTTGACAACATTACTGGCGAGTTGGCATCTACGTCTCCCTGGGACCTTTATATACATCATTAACGTAATATAGCCTAACATAACCCAACCTATCATCTCGGCGGTAATATTTGACAACATTCCTGGCGAGTTGGCCTCTACGTCTCCGTGTAACCCTCATATACATCAATAACGTAATATAACGTAACCTAACCCAACCTATCATCTCGGCGGTAATATTTGACAACATTCCTGGCGAGTTGGCATGTACGTCTCCCTAGGACCTTTATATACATCATTAACGTAATATAACCTAACCTAACCAAACCCAACATTTCGGCGGTAATATTTGACAACATTCCTGGCGAGTTGGCCTCTACGTCTCCGTGTAACCCTCATATACATCAATAACGTAATATAACGTAACCTAACCCAACCTATCATCTCGGCGGTAATATTTGACAGCATTCCTGGCGAGTTGGCATCTACGTCTCCCTGGGACCTTTATATACATCAATAACGTAATATAACGTAACCTAACCCAACCTATCATCTCGGCGGTAATATTTGACAACATTCCTGGCGAGTTGGCATCAACGTCTCCCTGGGACCTTTATATACATCATTAATGTAATATAACCTAACCTAACCCAAACTAACATCTCGGCGGTAATATTTGACAACATTCGTGGCGAGTTGACCTTTACGTCTCCGTGTAACCCTCATATACGTCAATAACGTAATATAACCTAACCTAACACAACCTAACATTTCCGCCTTAATATTTGACAACATACCTGGCGAGTTGGCCTATACGTCTACGTGGGACCTTCATATACATCAATAACGAAATATAACCGAACCTAAACAAACCTATCATCTCGGCGATAATATTTGACAATATTCCTGGCGCGTTGGCCTCTACGTCTCCCTGGGACATTTATATACATCATTAACGTAATATAGCTTAACCTAAACCAACCTAACATCTCGGCGGTAATATTTAACAACATTCCTGGCGAGTTGGCCTCTACGTCTCCGTTTGACCTTCATATACATCAATAACGTAATATAACGTAACCTAACCCAACCTATCATCTCGGCGGTAATATGTGACAACATTCCTGGCGAGTTGGCATCTACGTCTCCCTGGGAACTTTATATACATCATTAACGTAATATAACCTAACCTAACCCAACTTAACATCTCGGCGGTAATATTTGACAACATTCCTGGCGAGTTGGCCTCTACGTCTCCGTGTAAACCTCATATACATCAATAACGTAATATAACGTAACCTAACCCCACCTATCATTTCGGCGGTAATATTTGACAACATTCCTGGCGAGTTGGCATCTACGTCTCCCTGGGACCTTTATATACATCATTAACGTAATATAGCCTAACCTAACCGAACCTATTCTCGGCGGTAATATTTGACAACATTCCTGGCGTGTTGGCCTCTAGGTCTCCGTGTAACCCTCATATACATCAATAACGTAATATAACGTAACCTAACCCAACCTATCATCTCGGCGGTAATATTTGACAACATTCCTGGCGAGTTGGCATGTACGCCTCCCTAGGACCTATATATACATCATTATCGTAATATAACCTAACCTAACCAAACCTAACGTCTCGGCGGTAATATTTGACAACATTCCTGGCGAGTTGGCATCTACGTCTCCCTGGGACCTTTATATATATCATTACTGTAATATAACCTAACCTAACCCAAACTAACATCTCGGCGGTAATATTTGACAACATTCCTGGCGAGTTGGCATCTACGTCTCCGTTTGACCTTCATATACATCAATAACGTAATATAACGTAACCTAACCCAACCTATCATCTCGGCGGTAATATTTGACAACATTCCTGGCGAGTTGGCATGTACGTCTCCCTAGGACCTTTATATACATCATTAAAGTAATATAACCTAACCTAACCCAACCCAACATTTCGGCGGTATTATTTGACAACATTCCTGGCGAGTTGGCATGTACGCCTCCCTAGGACCTATATATACATCATTATCGTAATATAACCTAACCTAACCAAACCTAACGTCTCGGCGGTAATATTTGACAACATTCCTGGCGAGTTGGCATCTACGTCTCCCTGGGACCTTTATATATATCATTACTGTAATATAACCTAACCTAACCCAAACTAACATCTCGGCGGTAATATTTGACAACATTCCTGGCGAGTTGGCATCTACATCTCCGTTTGACCTTCATATACATCAATAACGTAATATAACGTAACCTAACCCAACCTATCATCTCGGCGGTAATATTTGACAACATTCCTGGCGAGTTGGCATGTACGTCTCCCTAGGACCTTTATATACTTCATTAAAGTAATATAACCTAGCCTAACCCAACCCAACATTTCGGCGGTAATATTTGACAACATTCCTGGCGAGTTGGCATGTACGCCTCCCTAGGACCTATATATACATCATTATCGTAATATAACCTAACCTAACCATACCTAACGTCTCGGCGGTAATATTTGACAACATTCCTGGCGAGTTGGCATCTACGTCTCCCTGGGACCTTTATATATATCATTAATGTAAGATAACCTAACCTAACCCAAACTAACATCTCGGCGGTAATATTTGACAACATTCCTGGCGAGTTGGCATCTACGTCTCCGTTTGACCTTCATATACATCAATAACGTAATATAACCTAACCTAACCCAACTTAACATCTCGGTGGTAATATTTGACAACATTCCTGGCGAGTTGGCCTCTACGTCTCCGTGTTACCCTCATATACATCAATAACGTAATATAACGTAACCTAACCCCACCTATCATCTCGGCGGTAATATTTGACAACATTACTGGCGAGTTGGCATCTACGTCTCCCTGGGACCTTTATATACATCATTAACGTAATATAGCCTAACATAACCCAACCTATCATCTCGGCGGTAATATTTGACAACATTCCTGGCGAGTTGGCCTCTACGTCTCCGTGTAACCCTCATATACATCAATAACGTAATATAACGTAACCTAACCCAACCTATCATCTCGGCGGTAATATTTGACAACATTCCTGGCGAGTTGGCATGTACGTCTCCCTAGGACCTTTATATACATCATTAACGTAATATAACCTAACCTAACCAAACCCAACATTTCGGCGGTAATATTTGACAACATTCCTGGCGAGTTGGCCTCTACGTCTCCGTGTAACCCTCATATACATCAATAACGTAATATAACGTAACCTAACCCAACCTATCATCTCGGCGGTAATATTTGACAGCATTCCTGGCGAGTTGGCATCTACGTCTCCCTGGGACCTTTATATACATCAATAACGTAATATAACGTAACCTAACCCAACCTATCATCTCGGCGGTAATATTTGACAACATTCCTGGCGAGTTGGCATCAACGTCTCCCTGGGACCTTTATATACATCATTAATGTAATATAACCTAACCTAACCCAAACTAACATCTCGGCGGTAATATTTAACAACATTCGTGGCGAGTTGACCTTTACGTCTCCGTGTAACCCTCATATACGTCAATAACGTAATATAACCTAACCTAACACAACCTAACATTTCCGCCTTAATATTTGACAACATACCTGGCGAGTTGGCCTATACGTCTACGTGGGACCTTCATATACATCAATAACGAAATATAACCGAACCTAAACAAACCTATCATCTCGGCGATAATATTTGACAATATTCCTGGCGCGTTGGCCTCTACGTCTCCCTGGGACATTTATATACATCATTAACGTAATATAGCTTAACCTAAACCAACCTAACATCTCGGCGGTAATATTTAACAACATTCCTGGCGAGTTGGCCTCTACGTCTCCGTTTGACTTTCATATACATCAATAACGTAATATAACGTAACCTAACCCAACCTATCATCTCGGCGGTAATATGTGACAACATTCCTGGCGAGTTGGCATCTACGTCTCCCTGGGAACTTTATATACATCATTAACGTAATATAACCTAACCTAACCCAACTTAACATCTCGGCGGTAATATTTGACAACATTCCTGGCGAGTTGGCCTCTACGTCTCCGTGTAAACCTCATATACATCAATAACGTAATATAACGTAACCTAACCCCACCTATCATTTCGGCGGTAATATTTGACAACATTCCTGGCGAGTTGGCATCTACGTCTCCCTGGGACCTTTATATACATCATTAACGTAATATAGCCTAACCTAACCGAACCTATTCTCGGCGGTAATATTTGACAACATTCCTGGCGTGTTGGCCTCTAGGTCTCCGTGTAACCCTCATATACATCAATAACGTAATATAACGTAACCTAACCCAACCTATCATCTCGGCGGTAATATTTGACAACATTCCTGGCGAGTTGGCATGTACGCCTCCCTAGGACCTATATATACATCATTATCGTAATATAACCTAACCTAACCAAACCTAACGTCTCGGCGGTAATATTTGACAACATTCCTGGCGAGTTGGCATCTACGTCTCCCTGGGACCTTTATATATATCATTACTGTAATATAACCTAACCTAACCCAAACTAACATCTCGGCGGTAATATTTGACAACATTCCTGGCGAGTTGGCATCTACGTCTCCGTTTGACCTTCATATACATCAATAACGTAATATAACGTAACCTAACCCAACCTATCATCTCGGCGGTAATATTTGACAACATTCCTGGCGAGTTGGCATGTACGTCTCCCTAGGACCTTTATATACATCATTAAAGTAATATAACCTAACCTAACCCAACCCAACATTTCGGCGGTATTATTTGACAACATTCCTGGCGAGTTGGCATGTACGCCTCCCTAGGACCTATATATACATCATTATCGTAATATAACCTAACCTAACCAAACCTAACGTCTCGGCGGTAATATTTGACAACATTCCTGGCGAGTTGGTATCTACGTCTCCCTAGGACCTATATATACATCATTATCGTAATATAACCTAACCTAACCAAACCTAACGTCTCGGCGGTAATATTTGACAACATTCCTGGCGAGTTGGCATCTGCGTCTCCCTGGGACCTTTATATACATCATTAACGTAATATAACCTAACCTAACCCAACCCAACATTTCGGTGGTAATATTTGTCAACATTCCTGGCGAGTTGGTCTCTACGTCTCCGTGTAACCCTCATATACATCAATATCGTAATATAACGTAACCTAACCCAACCTATCATCTCGGCGGTGTTATTTGACAACATTCCTGGCGAGTTGGCCTCTACGTCTCCGTGTAACCCTCATATACATCAATAACGTAATATAACGTAACCTAACCCAACCTATCATCTCGGCGGTAATATTTGACAATATTCCTGGCGAGTTTGCATCTACGTCCCCCTGGGACCTTTATATACATCATTAACGTAATATAACCTAACCTAACCCAACCCAACATTTCGGCGGTAATATTTGACAACATTCCTGGCGAGTTGGCCTCCACGTCTCCGTGTAACCCCCATATACATCAATAACGTAATATAACGTAACCTAACCCAACCTATCATCTCGGCGGTAATATTTGACAACATTCCTGGCGAGTTGGCATGTACGTCTCCCAAGGACCTTTATATACATCATTAACGTAATATAACCTAACCTAACCAAACCTAACATCTCGGCGGTAATATTTAACAACATTCCTGGCGAGTTGGCCTCTACGTCCCGTGTAAACCTCATATACATCAATAACGTAATATAACGTAACCTAACCCAACCTATCATCTCGGCGGTAATATTTGACAGCACTCCCGGCGAGTTGGCATGTACGTCTCCCTAGGACCTTTATATACATCATTAACGTAATATAACCTAACCTAACCAAACCCAACATTTCGGCGGTAATATTTGACAACATTCCTGGCGAGTTGGCCTCTACGTCTCCGTGTAACCCTCATATACATCAATAACGTAATATAACGTAACCTAACCCAACCTATCATCTCGGCGGTAATATTTGACAGCATTCCTGGCGAGTTGGCATCTACGTCTCCCTGGGACCTTTATATACATCAATAACGTAATATAACGTAACCTAACCCAACCTATCATCTCGGCGGTAATATTTGACAACATTCCTGGCGAGTTGGCATCAACGTCTCCCTGGGACCTTTATATACATCATTAATGTAATATAACCTAACCTAACCCAAACTAACATCTCGGCGGTAATATTTGACAACATTCGTGGCGAGTTGACCTTTACGTCTCCGTGTAACCCTCATATACGTCAATAACGTAATATAACCTAACCTAACACAACCTAACATTTCCGCCTTAATATTTGACAACATACCTGGCGAGTTGGCCTATACGTCTACGTGGGACCTTCATATACATCAATAACGAAATATAACCGAACCTAAACAAACCTATCATCTCGGCGATAATATTTGACAATATTCCTGGCGCGTTGGCCTCTACGTCTCCCTGGGACATTTATATACATCATTAACGTAATATAGCTTAACCTAAACCAACCTAACATCTCGGCGGTAATATTTAACAACATTCCTGGCGAGTTGGCCTCTACGTCTCCGTTTGACCTTCATATACATCAATAACGTAATATAACGTAACCTAACCCAAACTATCATCTCGGCGGTAATATGTGACAACATTCCTGGCGAGTTGGCATCTACGTCTCCCTGGGAACTTTATATACATCATTAACGTAATATAACCTAACCTAACCCAACTTAACATCTCGGCGGTAATATTTGACAACATTCCTGGCGAGTTGGCCTCTACGTCTCCGTGTAAACCTCATATACATCAATAACGTAATATAACGTAACCTAAGCCCACCTATCATTTCGGCGGTAATATTTGACAACATTCCTGGCGAGTTGGCATCTACGTCTCCCTGGGACCTTTATATACATCATTAACGTAATATAGCCTAACCTAACCGAACCTATTCTCGGCGGTAATATTTGACAACATTCCTGGCGTGTTGGCCTCTAGGTCTCCGTGTAACCCTCATATACATCAATAACGTAATATAACGTAACCTAACCCAACCTATCATCTCGGCGGTAATATTTGACAACATTCCTGGCGAGTTGGCATGTACGCCTCCCTAGGACCTATATATACATCATTATCGTAATATAACCTAACCTAACCAAACCTAACGTCTCGGCGGTAATATTTGACAACATTCCTGGCGAGTTGGCATCTACGTCTCCGTTTGACCTTCATATACATCAATAACGTAATATAACCTAACCTAACCCAACCTAACATCTCTGTGGTAATATTTGTCAACATTCCTGGCGAGTTGGTCTCTACGTCTCCGTGTAACCCTCATATACATCAATATCGTAATATAACGTAACCTAACCCAACCTATCATCTCGGCGGTGTTATTTGACAACATTCCTGGCGAGTTGGCCTCTACGTCTCCGTGTAACCCTCATATACATCAATAACGTAATATAACGTAACCTAACCCAACCTATCATCTCGGCGGTAATATTTGACAATATTCCTGGCGAGTATGCATCTACGTCCCCCTGGGACCTTTATATACATCATTAACGTAATATAACCTAACCTAACCCAACCCAACATTTCGGCGGTAATATTTGACAACATTCCTGGCGAGTTGGCCTCCACGTCTCCGTGTAACCCCCATATACATCAATAACGTAATATAACGTAACCTAACCCAACCTATCATCTCGGCGGTAATATTTGACAACATTCCTGGCGAGTTGGCATGTACGTCTCCCAAGGATCTTTATATACATCATTAACGTAATATAACCTAACCTAACCAAACCTAACATCTCGGCGGTAATATTCAACATCATTCCTGGCGAGTTGGCCTCTACGTCTCCGTGTAACCCTCATATACATCAATAACGTAATATAACGTAACCTAACCCAACCTATCATCTCGGCGGTAATATTTGACTACATTCCTGGCGAGTTTGCATCTACGTCCCCGTGGGACCTTTATATACATCATTAACGTAATATAACCTAACCTAACCCAACCCAACATTTCGGCGGTAATATTTGACAACATTCCTGGCGAGTTGGCCTCCACGTCTCCGTGTAACCCCCATATACATCAATAACGTAATATAACGTAACCTAACCCAACCTATCATCTCGGCGGTAATATTTGACAACATTCCTGGCGAGTTGGCATGTACGTCTCCCAAGGACCTTTATATACATCATTAACGTAATATAACCTAACCTAACCAAATCTAACATCTCGGCGGTAATATTCAACATCATTCCTGGCGAGTTGGCCTCTACGTCTCCGTTTGACCTTCATATACATCAATAACGTAATATAACGTAACGTAACCCAACCTATCATCTCGGCGGTAATATTTGACAGCACTCCTGGCGAGTTGGCATCTACGTCCCCCTGGGATCTTTATATACATCATTAACGTAATATAACCTAACCTAACCCAACCCAACATTTCGGCGGTAATATTTGACAACATTCCTGGCGAGTTGGCCTCCACGTCTCCGTGTAACCCTCATATACATCAATAACGTAATATAACGTAACCTAACCCCACCTATCATCTCGGCGGTAATATTTGACAACATTCCTGGCGATTTGGCATCTACGCCTCCCTAGGACCTATATATACATCATTATCGTAATATAACCTAACCTAACCAAACCCAACATTTCGGCGGTAATATTTGACAACATTCCTGGCGAGTTGGCCTCCACGTCTCCGTGTAACCCTCATATACATCAATAACGTAATATAACTTAACCTAACCCAACCTATCATCTCGGCGGTAATATTTGACAACATTCCTGGCGAGTTGGCCTCCACGTCTCCGTGTAACCCTCATATACATCAATAACGTAATATAACGTAACCTAACCCAACCTATCATCTCGGCGGTGTTATTTGACAACAATCATGGCGAGTTGGCATCTGCGTTTCCCTGGGACCTTTATATACATCATTAACGTAATATAACCTAACCTAACCCAACCTAACATCTCGGTGGTAATATTTGACAACATTCCTGGCGAGTTGACCTTTACGTCTCCATGTAACCCTCATATACATCAATAACTTAATATAACGTAACCTAACCCCACCTATCATCTCGGCGGTAATATTTGACAACATTCCTGGCGAGTTGGCATCTACGTCTCCCTGGGACCTTTATATACATCATTAACGTAATATAACCTAACCTAACCAAACCTAACATCTCGGCGGTAATATTTAACAACATTCCTGGCGAGTTGGCCTCTACGTCTCCGTTTGACCTTCATATACATCAATAACGTAATATAACGTAACCTAACCCAACCTATCATCTCCGCGGTAATATGTGACAACATTCCTGGCGAGTTGGCATCTACGTCTCCCTGGGAACTTTATATACATCATTAACGTAATATAACCTAACCTAACCCAACTTAACATCTCGGCGGTAATATTTGACAACATTCCTGGCGAGTTGGCCTCTACGTCTCCGTGTAAACCTCATATACATCAATAACGTAATATAACGTAACCTAACCCCACCTATCATCTCGGCGGTAATATTTGACAACATTCCTGGCGAGTTGGCATGTACGTCTCCCAAGGATCTTTATATACATCATTAACGTAATATAACCTAACCTAACCAAACCTAACATCTCGGCGGTAATATTCAACATCATTCCTGGCGAGTTGGCCTCTACGTCTCCGTTTGACCTTCATATACATCAATAACGTAATATAACGTAACGTAACCCAACCTATCATCTCGGCGGTAATATTTGACAGCACTCCTGGCGAGTTGGCATCTACGTCCCCCTGGGATCTTTATATACATCATTAACGTAATATAACCTAACCTAACCCAACCCAACATTTCGGCGGTAATATTTGACAACATTCCTGGCGAGTTGGCCTCCACGTCTCCGTGTAACCCTCATATACATCAATAACGTAATATAACGTAACCTAACCCCACCTATCATCTCGGCGGTAATATTTGACAACATTCCTGGCGATTTGGCATCTACGCCTCCCTAGGACCTATATATACATCATTATCGTAATATAACCTAACCTAACCAAACCCAACATTTCGGCGGTAATATTTGACAACATTCCTGGCGAGTTGGCCTCCACGTCTCCGTGTAACCCTCATATACATCAATAACGTAATATAACTTAACCTAACCCAACCTATCATCTCGGCGGTAATATTTGACAACATTCCTGGCGAGTTGGCCTCCACGTCTCCGTGTAACCCTCATATACATCAATAACGTAATATAACGTAACCTAACCCAACCTATCATCTCGGCGGTGTTATTTGACAACAATCATGGCGAGTTGGCATCTGCGTTTCCCTGGGACCTTTATATACATCATTAACGTAATATAACCTAACCTAACCCAACCTAACATCTCGGTGGTAATATTTGACAACATTCCTGGCGAGTTGACCTTTACGTCTCCATGTAACCCTCATATACATCAATAACTTAATATAACGTAACCTAACCCCACCTATCATCTCGGCGGTAATATTTGACAACATTCCTGGCGAGTTGGCATCTACGTCTCCCTGGGACCTTTATATACATCATTAACGTAATATAACCTAACCTAACCAAACCTAACATCTCGGCGGTAATATTTAACAACATTCCTGGCGAGTTGGCCTCTACGTCTCCGTTTGACCTTCATATACATCAATAACGTAATATAACGTAACCTAACCCAACCTATCATCTCCGCGGTAATATGTGACAACATTCCTGGCGAGTTGGCATCTACGTCTCCCTGGGAACTTTATATACATCATTAACGTAATATAACCTAACCTAACCCAACTTAACATCTCGGCGGTAATATTTGACAACATTCCTGGCGAGTTGGCCTCTACGTCTCCGTGTAAACCTCATATACATCAATAACGTAATATAACGTAACCTAACCCCACCTATCATCTCGGCGGTAATATTTGACAACATTCCTGGCGAGTTGGCATCTACGTCTCCCTGGGACCTTTATATACATCATTAACGTAATATAGCCTAACCTAACCGAACCTATTCTCGGCGGTAATATTTGACAACATTCCTGGCGAGTTGGCCTCTACGTCTCCGTGTAACCCTCATATACATCAATAACGTAATATAACGTAACCTAACCCAACCTATCATCTCGGCGGTAATATTTGACAACATTCCTGGCGAGTTGGCATGTACGTCTCCCTAGGACATTTATATACATCATTAACGTAATATAACCTAACCTAACCAAACCCAACATTTCGGCGGTAATATTTGACAACATTCCTGGCGAGTTGGCCTCTACGTCTCCGTGTAACCCTCATATACATCAATAACGTAATATAACGTAACCTAACCCAACCTATCATCTCGGCGGTAATATTTGACAGCATTCCTGGCGAGTTGGCATCTACGTCTCCCTGGGACCTTTATATACATCAATAACGTAATATAACGTAACCTAACCCAACCTATCATCTCGGCGGTGTTATTTGACAACAATCATGGCGAGTTGGCATCTGCGTTTCCCTGGGACCTTTATATACATCATTAACGTAATATAACCTAACCTAACCCAACCTAACATCTCGGTGGTAATATTTGACAACATTCCTGGCGAGTTGACCTTTACGTCTCCATGTAACCCTCATATACATCAATAACTTAATATAACGTAACCTAACCCCACCTATCATCTCGGCGGTAATATTTGACAACATTCCTGGCGAGTTGGCATCTACGTCTCCCTGGGACCTTTATATACATCATTAACGTAATATAACCTAACCTAACCAAACCTAACATCTCGGCGGTAATATTTAACAACATTCCTGGCGAGTTGGCCTCTACGTCTCCGTTTGACCTTCATATACATCAATAAAGTAATATAACGTAACCTAACCCAACCTATCATCTCCGCGGTAATATGTGACAACATTCCTGGCGAGTTGGCATCTACGTCTCCCTGGGAACTTTATATACATCATTAACGTAATATAACCTAACCTAACCCAACTTAACATCTCGGCGGTAATATTTGACAACATTCCTGGCGAGTTGGCCTCTACGTCTCCGTGTAAACCTCATATACATCAATAACGTAATATAACGTAACCTAACCCCACCTATCATCTCGGCGGTAATATTTGACAACATTCCTGGCGAGTTGGCATCTACGTCTCCCTGGGACCTTTATATACATCATTAACGTAATATAGCCTAACCTAACCGAACCTATTCTCGGCGGTAATATTTGACAACATTCCTGGCGAGTTGGCCTCTACGTCTCCGTGTAACCCTCATATACATCAATAACGTAATATAACGTAACCTAACCCAACCTATCATCTCGGCGGTAATATTTGACAACATTCCTGGCGAGTTGGCATGTACGCCTCCCTAGGACCTATATATACATCATTATCGTAATATAACCTAACCTAACCAAACCTAACGTCTCGGCGGTAATATTTGACAACATTCCTGGCGAGTTGGCATCTACGTCTCCCTGGGACCTTTATATATATCATTACTGTAATATAACCTAACCTAACCCAAACTAACATCTCGGCGGTAATATTTGACAACATTCCTGGCGAGTTGGCATCTACATCTCCGTTTGACCTTCATATACATCAATAACGTAATATAACGTAACCTAACCCAACCTATCATCTCGGCGGTAATATTTGACAACATTCCTGGCGAGTTGGCATGTACGTCTCCCTAGGACCTTTATATACATCATTAAAGTAATATAACCTAGCCTAACCCAACCCAACATTTCGGCGGTAATATTTGACAACATTCCTGGCGAGTTGGCATGTACGCCTCCCTAGGACCTATATATACATCATTATCGTAATATAACCTAACCTAACCAAACCTAACGTCTCGGCGGTAATATTTGACAACATTCCTGGCGAGTTGGCATCTACGTCTCCCTGGGACCTTTATATATATCATTAATGTAAGATAACCTAACCTAACCAAAACTAACATCTCGGCGGTAATATTTGACAACATTCCTGGCGAGTTGGCATCTACGTCTCCGTTTGACCTTCATATACATCAATAACGTAATATAACCTAACCTAACCCAACCTAACATCTCTGTGGTAATATTTGTCAACATTCCTGGCGAGTTGGTCTCTACGTCTCCGTGTAACCCTCATATACATCAATATCGTAATATAACGTAACCTAACACAACCTATCATCTCGGCGGTGTTATTTGACAACATTCCTGGCGAGTTGGCCTCTACGTCTCCGTGTAACCCTCATATACATCAATAACGTAATATAACGTAACCTAACCCAACCTATCATCTCGGCGGTAATATTTGACAATATTCCTGGCGAGTTTGCATCTACGTCCCCCTGGGACCTTTATATACATCATTAACGTAATATAACCTAACCTAACCCAACCCAACATTTCGGCGGTAATATTTGACAACATTCCTGGCGAGTTGGCCTCCACGTCTCCGTGTAACCCCCATATACATCAATAACGTAATATAACGTAACCTAACCCAACCTATCATCTCGGCGGTAATATTTGACAACATTCCTGGCGAGTTGGCATGTACGTCTCCCAAGGACCTTTATATACATCATTAACGTAATGTAACCTAACCTAACCAAACCTAACATCTCGGCGGTAATATTTAACAACATTCCTGGCGAGTTGGCCTCTACGTCTCCGTGTAAACCTCATATACATCAATAACGTAATATAACGTAACCTAACCCAACCTATCATCTCGGCGGTAATATTTGACAGCACTCCCGGCGAGTTGGCATCTAGGTCTCCCTGGGAACTTTATATACATCATTAACGTAATATAACCTAACCTAACCAAACCTAACATCTCGGCGGTAATATTTAACAACATTCCCGGCGAGTTCGCCTCTACGTCTCCGTTTGACCTTCATATACATCAATAACGTAATATAACGTAACCTAACCCAACCTATCATCTCGGCGGTAATATTTGACAACATTCCTGGCGAGTTGGCATCTACGTCTCCCTGGGACCTTTATATACATCATTAAAGTAATATAACCTAACCTAACCCAACTTAACATCTCGGTGGTAATATTTGACAACATTCCTGGCGAGTTGGCCTCTACGTCTCCGTGTTACCCTCATATACATCAATAACGTAATATAACGTAACCTAACCCCACCTATCATCTCGGCGGTAATATTTGACAACATTACTGGCGAGTTGGCATCTACGTCTCCCTGGGACCTTTATATACATCATTAACGTAATATAGCCTAACATAACCCAACCTATCATCTCGGCGGTAATATTTGACAACATTCCTGGCGAGTTGGCCTCTACGTCTCCGTGTAACCCTCATATACATCAATAACGTAATATAACGTAACCTAACCCAACCTATCATCTCGGCGGTAATATTTGACAACATTCCTGGCGAGTTGGCATGTACGTCTCCCTAGGACCTTTATATACATCATTAACGTAATATAACCTAACCTAACCAAACCCAACATTTCGGCGGTAATATTTGACAACATTCCTGGCGAGTTGGCCTCTACGTCTCCGTGTAACCCTCATATACATCAATAACGTAATATAACGTAACCTAACCCAACCTATCATCTCGGCGGTAATATTTGACAGCATTCCTGGCGAGTTGGCATCTACGTCTCCCTGGGACCTTTATATACATCAATAACGTAATATAACGTAACCTAACCCAACCTATCATCTCGGCGGTAATATTTGACAACATTCCTGGCGAGTTGGCATCAACGTCTCCCTGGGACCTTTATATACATCATTAATGTAATATAACCTAACCTAACCCAAACTAACATCTCGGCGGTAATATTTGACAACATTCCTGGCGAGTTGACCTTTACGTCTCCGTGTAACCCTCATATACGTCAATAACGTAATATAACCTAACCTAACACAACCTAACATTTCCGCCTTAATATTTGACAACATACCTGGCGAGTTGGCCTATACGTCTACGTGGGACCTTCATATACATCAATAACGAAATATAACCGAACCTAAACAAACCTATCATCTCGGCGATAATATTTGACAACATTCCTGGCGAGTTGGCCTCTACGTCTCCCTGGGACATTTATATACATCATTAACGTAATATAGCTTAACCTAAACCAACCTAACATCTCGGCGGTAATATTTGACAACATTCCTGGCGAGTTGGCCTCTACGTCTCCGTTTGACCTTCATATACATCAATAACGTAATATAACGTAACCTAACCCAACCTATCATCTCGGCGGTAATATTTGACAACATTTCTGGCGAGTTGGCATCTACGTCTCCCTGGGACCTTTATATACATCATCAACGTAATATAACCTAACCTAACCCAACTTAACATCTCGGCGGTAATATTTGACAACATTCCTGGCGAGTTGGCCTCTACGTCTCCGTGTAACCCTCATATACATCAATAACGTAATATAACGTAACCTAACCCCACCTATCATCTCGGCGGTAATATTTGACAACATTCCTGGCGAGTTGGCATCTACGTCTTCCTGAGACCTTTATACATCATTAACGAAATATAGCCTAACCTAACCCAACCTATCATCTCGGCGGTAATATTTGACAACATTCCTGGCGAGTTGGCCTCTACGTCTCCATGTAACCCTCATATACATCAATAACTTAATATAACGTAACCTAACCCCACCTATCATCTCGGCGGTAATATTTGACAACATTCCGGGCGAGTTGGCATCTACGTCTCCCTGGGACCTTTATATACATCATTAACGTAATATAACCTAACCTAACCAAACCTAACATCTCGGCGGTAATATTTAACAACATTCCTGGCGAGTTGGCCTCTACGTCTCCGTTTGACCTTCATATACATCAATAACGTAATATAACGTAACCTAACCCAACCTATCATCTCGGCGGTAATATTTGACAGCACTCCTGGCGAGTTGGCATCTACGTCTCCCTGGGAACTTTATATACATCATTAACGTAATATAACCTAACCTAACCAAACCTAACATCTCGGCGGTAATATTTGACAACATTCCTGGCGAGTTGGCCTCTACGTCTCCGTGTAAACCTCATATACATCAATAACGTAATATAACGTAACCTAACCCCACCTATCATCTCGGCGGTAATATTTGACAACATTCCTGGCGAGTTGGCATCTACGTCTCCCTGGGACCTTTATATACATCATTAACGTAATATAGCCTAACCTAACCGAACCTATTCTCGGCGGTAATATTTGACAACATTCCTGGTGAGTTGGCCTCTACGTCTCCGTGTAACCCTCATATACATCAATAACGTAATATAACGTAACCTAACCCAACATATCATCTCGGCGGTAATATTTGACAACATTCCTGGCGAGTTGGCATGTACGTCTCCCTAGGACCTTTATATACATCATTAACGTAATATAACCTAACCTAACCAAACCCAACATTTCGGCGGTAATATTTGACAACATTCCTGGCGAGTTGGCCTCTACGTCTCCGTGTAACCCTCATATACATCAATAACGTAATATAACGTAACCTAACCCCACCTATCATCTCGGCGGTAATATTTGACAACATTCCTGGCGAGTTGGCATCTACGTCTTCCTGAGACCTTTATACATCATTAACGAAATATAGCCTAACCTAACCCAACCTATCATCTCGGCGGTAATATTTGACAACATTCCTGGCGAGTTGGCCTCTACGTCTCCATGTAACCCTCATATACATCAATAACTTAATATAACGTAACCTAACCCCACCTATCATCTCGGCAGTAATATTTGACAACATTCCTGGCGAGTTGGCATCTACGTCTCCCTGGGACCTTTATATACATCATTAACGTAATATAACCTAACCTAACCAAACCTAACATCTCGGCGGTAATATTTAACAACATTCCTGGCGAGTTGGCCTCTACGTCTCCGTTTGACCTTCATATACATCAATAACGTAATATAACGTAACCTAACCCAACCTATCATCTCGGCGGTAATATGTGACAACATTCCTGGCGAGTTGGCATCTACGTCTCCCTGGGACCTTTATATACATCATTAACGTAATATAGCCTAACCTAACCGAACCTATTCTCGGCGGTAATATTTGACAACATTCCTGGCGAGTTGGCCTCTACGTCTCCGTGTAACCCTCATATACATCAATAACGTAATATAACGTAACCTAACCCAACCTATCATCTCGGCGGTAATATTTGACAACATTCCTGGCGAGTTGGCATGTACGTCTCCCTAGGACCTTTATATACATCATTAACGTAATATAACCTAACCTAACCAAACCCAACATTTCGGCGGTAATATTTGACAACATTCCTGGCGAGTTGGCCTCTACGTCTCCGTGTAACCCTCATATGCATCAATAACGTAATATAACGTAACCTAACCCAACCTATCATCTCGGCGGTAATATTTGACAGCATTCCTGGCGAGTTGGCATCTACGTCTCCCTGGGACCTTTATATACATCAATAACGTAATATAACGTAACCTAACCGAACCTATCATCTCGGCGATAATATTTGACAACATTCCTGGCGAGTTGGCCTCTACGTCTCCCTGGGACCTTTATATACATCATTAACGTAATATAGCTTAACCTAAACCAACCGAACATCTCGGCGGTAATATTTGACAACATTCCTGGCGAGTTGGCCTCTACGTCTTCGTGTAACCCTCATATACATCAATAACGTAATATAACGTAACCTAACCCAACCTATCATCTCGGCGGTAATATTTGACAACATTCCTGGCGAGTTGGCATGTACGTCTCCCAAGGACCTTTATATACATCATTAACGTAATATAACCTAACCTAACCAAACCTAACATCTCGGCGGTAATATTCAACATCATTCCTGGCGAGTTGGCCTCTACGTCTCCGTTTGACCTTCATATACATCAATAACGTAATATAACGTAACCTAACCCAACCTATCATCTCGGCGGTAATATTTGACAACATTCCTGGCGAGTTGGCCTCTACGTCTCCGTGTAACCCTCATATACATCAATGACGTAATATAACGTAACCTAACACAACCTATCATCTCGGCGGTAATATTTGACAATATTCCTGGCGAGTTTGCATCTACGTCCCCCTGGGACCTTTATATACATCATTAACGTAATATAACCTAACCTAACCCAACCCAACATTTCGGCGGTAATATTTGACAACATTCCTGGCGAGTTGGCCTCCACGTCTCCGTGTAACCCTCATATACATCAATAACGTAATATAACGTAACCTAACCCAACCTATCATCTCGGCGGTGTTATTTGACAACAATCATGGCGAGTTGGCATCTGCGTCTCCCTGGGACCTTTATATACATCATTAACGTAATATAACCTAACCTAACCCAACCTAACATCTCGGTGGTAATATTTGACAACATTCCTGGCGAGTTGACCTTTACGTCTCCGTGTAACCCTCATATACGTCAATAACGTAATATAACCTAACCTGACACAACCTAACATTTCCGCCTTAATATTTGACAACATACCTGGCGAGTTGGCCTATACGTCTACGTGGGACCTTCATATACATCAATAACGAAATATAACCTAACCTAAATAAACCTATCATCTCGGCGGTAATATTTGACAACATTCCTGGCGAGTTGGCCTCTACGTCTCCGTTTGACCTTCATATACATCATTAACGTAATATAGCCTAACCTAACCCAACCTATCATCTCGGCGGTAATATTTGACAACATTCCTGGCGAGTTGGCCTCTACGTCTCCGTGTAACCCTCATATACATCAATAACGTAATATAACGTAACCTAACCCAACCTATCATCTCGGCGGTAATATTTGACAACATTCCTGGCGAGTTGGCATGTACGTCTCCCTAGGACCTTTATATACATCATTAACGTAATATAACCTAACCTAACCAAACCCAACATTTCGGCGGTAATATTTGACAACATTCCTGGCGAGTTGGCCTCTACGTCTCCGTGTAACCCTCATATACATCAATAACGTAATATAACGTAACCTAACCCAACCTATCATCTCGGCGGTAATATTTGACAGCATTCCTGGCGAGTTGGCATCTACGTCTCCCTGGGACCTTTATATACATCAATAACGTAATATAACGTAACCTAACCCAACCTATCATCTCGGCGGTAATATTTGACAACATTCCTGGCGAGTTGGCATCTACGCCATCCTGAGACCTTTATACATCATTAACGAAATATAGCCTAACCTAACCCAACCTATCATCTCGGCGGTAATATTTGACAACGTTCCTGGCGAGTTGGCCTCTACGTCTCCATGTAACCCTCATATACATCAATAACTTAATATAACGTAACCTAACCCCACCTATCATCTCGGCGGTAATATTTGACAACATTCCTGGCGAGTTGGCATGTACGTCTCCCTAGGACCTTTATATACATCATTAACGTAATATAACCTAACCTAACCAAACCCAACATTTCGGCGGTAATATTTGACAACATTCCTGGCGAGTTGGCCTCTACGTCTCCGTGTAACCCTCATATACATCAATAACGTAATATAACGTAACCTAACCCAACCTATCATCTCGGCGGTAATATTTGACAGCATTCCTGGCGAGTTGGCATCTACGTCTCCCTGGGACCTTTATATACATCAATAACGTAATATAACGTAACCTAACCCAACCTATCATCTCGGCGGTAATATTTGACAACATTCCTGGCGAGTTGTCATCAACGTCTCCCTGGGACCTTTATATACATCATTAATGTAATATAACCTAACCTAACCCAACCTAACATCTCGGCGGTAATATTTGACAACATTCCTGGCGAGTTGACCTTTACGTCTCCGTGTAACCCTCATATACGTCAATAACGTAATATAACCTAACCTGACACAACCTAACATTTCCGCCTTAATATTTGACAACATACCTGGCGAGTTGGCCTATACGTCTACGTGGGACCTTCATATACATCAATAACGAAATATAACCTAACCTAAATAAACCTATCATCTCGGCGATAATATTTGACAACATTCCTGGCGAGTTGGCCTCTACGTCTCCCTGGGACCTTTATATACATCATTAACGTAATATAGCTTAACCTAAACCAACCTAACATCTCGGCGGTATTATTTGACAACATTCCTGGCGAGTTGGCCTCTACGTCTCCGTTTGACGTTCATATACATCAATAACGTAATATAACGTAACCTAACCCAACCTATCATCTCGGCGGTAATATTTGACAACATTTCTGGCGAGTTGGCATCTACGTCTCCCTGGGACCTTTATATACATCATCAACGTAATATAACCTAACCTAACCCAACTTAACATCTCGGCGGTAATATTTGACAACATTCCTGGCGAGTTGGCCTCTACGTCTCCGTGTAAACCTCATATACATCAATAACGTAATATAACGTAACCTAACCCCACCTATCATCTCGGCGGTAATATTTGACAACATTCCTGGCGAGTTGGCATCTACGTCTTCCTGAGACCTTTATACATCATTAACGAAATATAGCCTAACCTAACCCAACCTATCATCTCGGCGGTAATATTTGACAACATTCCTGGCGAGTTGGCATGTACGTCTCCCTAGGACCTTTATATACATCATTAACGTAATATAACCTAACCTAACCAAACCCAACATTTCGGCGGTAATATTTGACAACATTCCTGGCGAGTTGGCCTCTACGTCTCCGTGTAACCCTCATATACATCAATAACGTAATATAACCAAACCTAACCAAACCTAACATCTCGGCGGTAATATTTGACAGCATTCCTGGCGAGTTGGCATCTACGTCTCCCTGGGACCTTTATATACATCAATAACGTAATATAACGTAACCTAACCCAACCTATCATCTCGGCGGTAATATTTGACAACATTCCTGGCGAGTTGTCATCAACGTCTCCCTGGGACCTTTATATACATCATTAACGTAATATAACCTAACCTAACCCAACTTAACATCTCGGCGGTAATATTTGACAACATTCCTGGCGAGTTGGCCTCTACGTCTCCGTGTAAACCTCATATACATCAATAACGTAATATAACGTAACCTAACCCCACCTATCATCTCGGCGGTAATATTTGACAACATTCCTGGCGAGTTGGCATCTACGTCTTCCTGAGACCTTTATACATCATTAACGAAATATAGCCTAACCTAACCCAACCTATCATCTCGGCGGTAATATTTGACAACATTCCTGGCGAGTTGGCCTCTACGTCTCCATGTAACCCTCATATACATCAATAACTTAATATAACGTAACCTAACCCCACCTATCATCTCGGCGGTAATATTTGACAACATTCCTGGCGAGTTGGCATCTACGTCTCCCTGGGACCTTTATATACATCATTAACGTAATATAACCTAACCTAACCAAACCTAACATCTCGGCGGTAATATTTAACAACATTCCTGGCGAGTTGGCCTCTACGTCTCCGTTTGACCTTCATATACATCAATAACGTAATATAACGTAACCTAACCCAACCTATCATCTCGGCGGTAATATGTGACAACATTCCTGGCGAGTTGGCATCTACGTCTCCCTGGGACCTTTATATACATCATTAACGTAATATAGCCTAACCTAACCGAACCTATTCTCGGCGGTAATATTTGACAACATTCCTGGCGAGTTGGCCTCTACGTCTCCGTGTAACCCTCATATACATCAATAACGTAATATAACGTAACCTAACCCAACCTATCATCTCGGCGGTAATATTTGACAACATTCCTGGCGAGTTGGCATGTACGTCTCCCTAGGACCTTTATATACATCATTAACGTAATATAACCTAACCTAACCAAACCCAACATTTCGGCGGTAATATTTGACAACATTCCTGGCGAGTTGGCCTCTACGTCTCCGTGTAACCCTCATATGCATCAATAACGTAATATAACGTAACCTAACCCAACCTATCATCTCGGCGGTAATATTTGACAGCATTCCTGGCGAGTTGGCATCTACGTCTCCCTGGGACCTTTATATACATCAATAACGTAATATAACGTAACCTAACCGAACCTATCATCTCGGCGATAATATTTGACAACATTCCTGGCGAGTTGGCCTCTACGTCTCCCTGGGACCTTTATATACATCATTAACGTAATATAGCTTAACCTAAACCAACCGAACATCTCGGCGGTAATATTTGACAACATTCCTGGCGAGTTGGCCTCTACGTCTTCGTGTAACCCTCATATACATCAATAACGTAATATAACGTAACCTAACCCAACCTATCATCTCGGCGGTAATATTTGACAACATTCCTGGCGAGTTGGCATGTACGTCTCCCAAGGACCTTTATATACATCATTAACGTAATATAACCTAACCTAACCAAACCTAACATCTCGGCGGTAATATTCAACATCATTCCTGGCGAGTTGGCCTCTACGTCTCCGTTTGACCTTCATATACATCAATAACGTAATATAACGTAACCTAACCCAACCTATCATCTCGGCGGTAATATTTGACAACATTCCTGGCGAGTTGGCCTCTACGTCTCCGTGTAACCCTCATATACATCAATGACGTAATATAACGTAACCTAACACAACCTATCATCTCGGCGGTAATATTTGACAATATTCCTGGCGAGTTTGCATCAACGTCCCCCTGGGACCTTTATATACATCATTAACGTAATATAACCTAACCTAACCCAACCCAACATTTCGGCGGTAATATTTGACAACATTCCTGGCGAGTTGGCCTCCACGTCTCCGTGTAACCCTCATATACATCAATAACGTAATATAACGTAACCTAACCCAACCTATCATCTCGGCGGTGTTATTTGACAACAATCATGGCGAGTTGGCATCTGCGTCTCCCTGGGACCTTTATATACATCATTAACGTAATATAACCTAACCTAACCCAACCTAACATCTCGGTGGTAATATTTGAACACATTCCTGGCGAGTTGACCTTTACGTCTCCGTGTAACCCTCATATACGTCAATAACGTAATATAACCTAACCTGACACAACCTAACATTTCCGCCTTAATATTTGACAACATACCTGGCGAGTTGGCCTATACGTCTACGTGGGACCTTCATATACATCAATAACGAAATATAACCTAACCTAAATAAACCTATCATCTCGGCGATAATATTTGACAACATTCCTGGCGAGTTGGCCTCTACGTCTCCCTGGGACCTTTATATACATCATTAACGTAATATAGCTTAACCTAAACCAACCTAACATCTCGGCGGTAATATTTGACAACATTCCTGGCGAGTTGGCCTCTACGTCTCCGTTTGACCTTCATATACATCATTAACGTAATATAGCCTAACCTAACCCAACCTATCATCTCGGCGGTAATATTTGACAACATTCCTGGCGAGTTGGCCTCTACGTCTCCGTGTAACCCTCATATACATCAATAACGTAATATAACGTAACCTAACCCAACCTATCATCTCGGCGGTAATATTTGACAACATTCCTGGCGAGTTGGCATGTACGTCTCCCTAGGACCTTTATATACATCATTAACGTAATATAACCTAACCTAACCAAACCCAACATTTCGGCGGTAATATTTGACAACATTCCTGGCGAGTTGGCCTCTACGTCTCCGTGTAACCCTCATATACATCAATAACGTAATATAACGTAACCTAACCCAACCTATCATCTCGGCGGTAATATTTGACAGCATTCCTGGCGAGTTGGCATCTACGTCTCCCTGGGACCTTTATATACATCAATAACGTAATATAACGTAACCTAACCCAACCTATCATCTCGGCGGTAATATTTGACAACATTCCTGGCGAGTTGGCATCTACGCCATCCTGAGACCTTTATACATCATTAACGAAATATAGCCTAACCTAACCCAACCTATCATCTCGGCGGTAATATTTGACAACATTCCTGGCGAGTTGGCCTCTACGTCTCCATGTAACCCTCATATACATCAATAACTTAATATAACGTAACCTAACCCCACCTATCATCTCGGCGGTAATATTTGACAACATTCCTGGCGAGTTGGCATGTACGTCTCCCTAGGACCTTTATATACATCATTAACGTAATATAACCTAACCTAACCAAACCCAACATTTCGGCGGTAATATTTGACAACATTCCTGGCGAGTTGGCCTCTACGTCTCCGTGTAACCCTCATATACATCAATAACGTAATATAACGTAACCTAACCCAACCTATCATCTCGGCGGTAATATTTGACAGCATTCCTGGCGAGTTGGCATCTACGTCTCCCTGGGACCTTTATATACATCAATAACGTAATATAACGTAACCTAACCCAACCTATCATCTCGGCGGTAATATTTGACAACATTCCTGGCGAGTTGTCATCAACGTCTCCCTGGGACCTTTATATACATCATTAATGTAATATAACCTAACCTAACCCAACCTAACATCTCGGCGGTAATATTTGACAACATTCCTGGCGAGTTGACCTTTACGTCTCCGTGTAACCCTCATATACGTCAATAACGTAATATAACCTAACCTGACACAACCTAACATTTCCGCCTTAATATTTGACAACATACCTGGCGAGTTGGCCTATACGTCTACGTGGGACCTTCATATACATCAATAACGAAATATAACCTAACCTAAATAAACCTATCATCTCGGCGATAATATTTGACAACATTCCTGGCGAGTTGGCCTCTACGTCTCCCTGGGACCTTTATATACATCATTAACGTAATATAGCTTAACCTAAACCAACCTAACATCTCGGCGGTAATATTTGACAACATTCCTGGCGAGTTGGCCTCTACGTCTCCGTTTGACCTTCATATACATCAATAACGTAATATAACGTAACCTAACCCAACCTATCATCTCGGCGGTAATATTTGACAACATTTCTGGCGAGTTGGCATCTACGTCTCCCTGGGACCTTTATATACATCATCAACGTAATATAACCTAACCTAACCCAACTTAACATCTCGGCGGTAATATTTGACAACATTCCTGGCGAGTTGGCCTCTACGTCTCCGTGTAACCCTCATATACAACAATAACGTAATATAACGTAACCTAACCCCACCTATCATCTCGGCGGTAATATTTGACAACATTCCTGGCGAGTTGGCATCTACGCCATCCTGAGACCTTTATACATCATTAACGAAATATAGCCTAACCTAACCCAACCTATCATCTCGGCGGTAATATTTGACAACATTCCTGGCGAGTTGGCCTCTACGTCTCCATGTAACCCTCATATACATCAATAACTTAATATAACGTAACTTAACCCCACCTATCATCTCGGCGGTAATATTTGACAACATTCCTGGCGAGTTGGCATCTACGTCTCCCTGGGACCTTTATATACATCATTAACGTAATATAACCAAACCTAACCAAACCTAACATCTCGGCGGTAATATTTAACTACATTCCTGGCGAGTTGGCCTCTACGTCTCCGTTTGACCTTCATATACATCAATAACGTAATATAACGTAACCTAACCCAACCTATCATCTCGGCGGTAATATGTGACAACATTCCTGGCGAGTTGGCATCTACGTCTCCCTGGGAACTTTATATACATCATTAACGTAATATAACCTAACCTAACCCAACTTAACATCTCGGCGGTAATATTTGACAACATTCCTGGCGAGTTGGCCTCTACGTCTCCGTGTAAACCTCATATACATCAATAACGTAATATAACGTAACCTAACCCCACCTATCATCTCGGCGGTAATATTTGACAACATTCCTGGCGAGTTGGCATCTACGTCTTCCTGAGACCTTTATACATCATTAACGAAATATAGCCTAACCTAACCCAACCTATCATCTCGGCGGTAATATTTGACAACATTCCTGGCGAGTTGGCATGTACGTCTCCCTAGGACCTTTATATACATCATTAACGTAATATAACCTAACCTAACCAAACCCAACATTTCGGCGGTAATATTTGACAACATTCCTGGCGAGTTGGCCTCTACGTCTCCGTGTAACCCTCATATACATCAATAACGTAATATAACGTAACCTAACCCAACCTATCATCTCGGCGGTAATATTTGACAGCATTCCTGGCGAGTTGGCATCTACGTCTCCCTGGGACCTTTATATACATCAATAACGTAATATAACGTAACCTAACCCAACCTATCATCTCGGCGGTAATATTTGACAACATTCCTGGCGAGTTGTCATCAACGTCTCCCTGGGACCTTTATATACATCATTAATGTAATATAACCTAACCTAACCCAACCTATCATCTCGGCGGTAATATTTGACAACATTCCTGGCGAGTTGGCCTCTACGTCTCCATGTAACCCTCATATACATCAATAACTTAATATAACCTAACCTGACACAACCTAACATTTCCGCCTTAATATTTGACAACATACCTGGCGAGTTGGCATCTACGCCTTCCTGAGACCTTTATACATCATTAACGAAATATAGCCTAACCTAACCCAACCTATCATCTCGGCGGTAATATTTGACAACATTCCTGGCGAGTTGGCCTCTACGTCTCCATGTAACCCTCATATACATCAATAACTTAATATAACGTAACCTAACCCCACCTATCATCTCGGCGGTAATATTTGACAACATTCCTGGCGAGTTGGCATCTACGTCTCCCTGGGACCTTTATATACATCATTAACGTAATATAACCAAACCTAACCAAACCTAACATCTCGGCGGTAATATTTAACTACATTCCTGGCGAGTTGGCCTCTACGTCTCCGTTTGACCTTCATATACATCAATAACGTAATATAACGTAACCTAACCCAACCTATCATCTCGGCGGTAATATGTGACAACATTCCTGGCGAGTTGGCATCTACGTCTCCCTGGGAACTTTATATACATCATTAACGTAATATAACCTAACCTAACCCAACTTAACATCTCGGCGGTAATATTTGACAACATTCCTGGCGAGTTGGCCTCTACGTCTCCGTGTAAACCTCATATACATCAATAACGTAATATAACGTAACCTAACCCCACCTATCATCTCGGCGGTAATATTTGACAACATTCCTGGCGAGTTGGCATCTACGTCTTCCTGAGACCTTTATACATCATTAACGAAATATAGCCTAACCTAACCCAACCTATCATCTCGGCGGTAATATTTGACAACATTCCTGGCTAGTTGGCCTCTACGTCTCCATGTAACCCTCATATACATCAATAACTTAATATAACGTAACCTAACCCCACCTATCATCTCGGCGGTAATATTTGACAACATTCCTGGCGAGTTGGCATCTACGTCTCCCTGGGACCTTTATATACATCATTAACGTAATATAACCTAACCTAACCAAAACTAACATCTCGGCGGTAATATTTAACAACATTCCTGGCGAGTTGGCCTCTACGTCTCCGTTTGACCTTCATATACATCAATAACGTAATATAACGTAACCTAACCCAACCTATCATCTCGGCGGTAATATGTGACAACATTCCTGGCGAGTTGGCATCTACGTCTCCCTGGGACCTTTATATACATCATTAACGTAATATAGCCTAACCTAACCGAACCTATTCTCGGCGGTAATATTTGACAACATTCCTGGCGAGTTGGCCTCTACGTCTCCGTGTAACCCTCATATACATCAATAACGTAATATAACGTAACCTAACCCAACCTATCATCTCGGCGGTAATATTTGACAACATTCCTGGCGAGTTGGCATGTACGTCTCCCTAGGACCTTTATATACATCATTAACGTAATATAACCTAACCTAACCAAACCCAACATTTCGGCGGTAATATTTGACAACATTCCTGGCGAGTTGGCCTCTACGTCTCCGTGTAACCCTCATATGCATCAATAACGTAATATAACGTAACCTAACCCAACCTATCATCTCGGCGGTAATATTTGACAGCATTCCTGGCGAGTTGGCATCTACGTCTCCCTGGGACCTTTATATACATCAATAACGTAATATAACGTAACCTAACCGAACCTATCATCTCGGCGATAATATTTGACAACATTCCTGGCGAGTTGGCCTCTACGTCTCCATGTAACCCTCATATACATCAATAACTTAATATAACCTAACCTGACACAACCTAACATTTCCGCCTTAATATTTGACAACATACCTGGCGAGTTGGCATCTACGCCTTCCTGAGACCTTTATACATCATTAACGAAATATAGCCTAACCTAACCCAACCTATCATCTCGGCGGTAATATTTGACAACATTCCTGGCGAGTTGGCATGTACGTCTCCCAAGGACCTTTATATACATCATTAACGGAATATAACCTAACCTAACCAAACCTAACATCTCGGCGGTAATATTCAACATCATTCCTGGCGAGTTGGCCTCTACGTCTCCGTTTGACCTTCATATACATCAATAACGTAATATAACGTAACCTAACCCAACCTATCATCTCGGCGGTAATATTTGACAACATTCCTGGCGAGTTGGCCTCTACGTCTCCGTGTAACCCTCATATACATCAATGACGTAATATAACGTAACCTAACACAACCTATCATCTCGGCGGTAATATTTGACAATATTCCTGGCGAGTTTGCATCTACGTCCCCCTGGGACCTTTATATACATCATTAACGTAATATAACCTAACCTAACCCAACCCAACATTTCGGCGGTAATATTTGACAACATTCCTGGCGAGTTGGCCTCCACGTCTCCGTGTAACCCTCATATACATCAATAACGTAATATAACGTAACCTAACCCAACCTATCATCTCGGCGGTGTTATTTGACAACAATCATGGCGAGTTGGCATCTGCGTCTCCCTGGGACCTTTATATACATCATTAACGTAATATAACCTAACCTAACCCAACCTAACATCTCGGTGGTAATATTTGACAACATTCCTGGCGAGTTGACCTTTACGTCTCCGTGTAACCCTCATATACGTCAATAACGTAATATAACCTAACCTGACACAACCTAACATTTCCGCCTTAATATTTGACAACATACCTGGCGAGTTGGCCTATACGTCTACGTGGGACCTTCATATACATCAATAACGAAATATAACCTAACCTAAATAAACCTATCATCTCGGCGATAATATTTGACAACATTCCTGGCGAGTTGGCCTCTACGTCTCCCTGGGACCTTTATATACATCATTAACGTAATATAGCTTAACCTAAACCAACCTAACATCTCGGCGGTAATATTTGACAACATTCCTGGCGAGTTGGCCTCTACGTCTCCGTTTGACCTTCATATACATCAATAACGTAATATAACGTAACCTAACCCAACCTATCATCTCGGCGGTAATATTTGACAACATTTCTGGCGAGTTGGCATTTACGTCTCCCTGTGACCTTTATATACATCATCAACGTAATATAACCTAACCTAACCCAACTTAACATCTCGGCGGTAATATTTGACAACATTCCTGGCGAGTTGGCCTCTACGTCTCCGTGTAACCCTCATATACAACAATAACGTAATATAACGTAACCTAACCCCACCTATCATCTCGGCGGTAATATTTGACAACATTCCTGGCGAGTTGGCATCTACGCCTTCCTGAGACCTTTATACATCATTAACGAAATATAGCCTAACCTAACCCAACCTATCATCTCGGCGGTAATATTTGACAACATTCCTGGCGAGTTGGCCTCTACGTCTCCATGTAACCCTCATATACATCAATAACTTAATATAACGTAACCTAACCCCACCTATCATCTCGGCGGTAATATTTGACAACATTCCTGGCGAGTTGGCATCTACGTCTCCCTGGGACCTTTATATACATCATTAACGTAATATAACCTAACCTAACCAAACCTAACATCTCGGCGGTAATATTTAACTACATTCCTGGCGAGTTGGCCTCTACGTCTCCGTTTGACCTTCATATACATCAATAACGTAATATAACGTAACCTAACCCAACCTATCATCTCGGCGGTAATATGTGACAACATTCCTGGCGAGTTGGCATCTACGTCTCCCTGGGAACTTTATATACATCATTAACGTAATATAACCTAACCTAACCCAACTTAACATCTCGGCGGTAATATTTGACAACATTCCTGGCGAGTTGGCCTCTACGTCTCCGTGTAAACCTCATATACATCAATAACGTAATATAACGTAACCTAACCCCACCTATCATCTCGGCGGTAATATTTGACAACATTCCTGGCGAGTTGGCATCTACGTCTCCCTGGGACCTTTATATACATCATTAACGTAATATAGCCTAACCTAACCGAACCTATTCTCGGCGGTAATATTTGACAACATTCCTGGCGAGTTGGCCTCTACGTCTCCGTGTAACCCTCATATACATCAATAACGTAATATAACGTAACCTAACCCAACCTATCATCTCGGCGGTAATATTTGACAACATTCCTTGCGAGTTGGCATGTACGTCTCCCTAGGACCTTTATATACATCATTAACGTAATATAACCTAACCTAACCAAACCCAACATTTCGGCGGTAATATTTGACAACATTCCTGGCGAGTTGGCCCCTACGTCTCCGTGTAACCCTCATATACATCAATAACGTAATATAACGTAACCTAACCCCACCTATCATCTCGGCGCTAATATTTGACAGCATTCCTGGCGAGTTGGCATCTACGTCTCCCTGGGACCTTTATATACATCAATAACGTAATATAACGTAACCTAACCGAACCTATCATCTCGGCGATAATATTTGACAACATTCCTGGCGAGTTGGCCTCTACGTCTCCCTGGGACCTTTATATACATCATTAACGTAATATAGCTTAACCTAAACCAACCTAACATCTCGGCGGTAATATTTGACAACATTCCTGGCGAGTTGGCCTCTACGTCTTCGTGTAACCCTCATATACATCAATAACGTAATATAACGTAACCTAACCCAACCTATCATCTCGGCGGTAATATTTGACAACATTCCTGGCGAGTTGGCATGTACGTCTCCCAAGGACCTTTATATACATCATTAACGTAATATAACCTAACCTAACCAAACCTAACATCTCGGCGGTAATATTCAACATCATTCCTGGCGAGTTGGCCTCTACGTCTCCGTTTGACCTTCATATACATCAATAACGTAATATAACGTAACCTAACCCAACCTATCATCTCGGCGGTAATATTTGACAACATTCCTGGCGAGTTGGCATCTACGTCTCCCTGGGACCTTTCTATACATCATTAACGTAATATAACCTAACCTAACCCAACTTAACATCTCGGCGGTAATATTTGACAACATTCCTGGCGAGTTGGCCTCTACGTCTCCGTGTAACCCTCATATACATCAATAACGTAATATAACGTAACCTAACCCCACCTATCATCTCGGCGGTAATATTTGACAACATTCCTGGCGAGTTGGCATCTACGTCTCCCTGGGACCTTTATATACATCATTAACGTAATATAGCCTAACATAACCCAACCTATCATCTCGGCGGTAATATTTGACAACATTCCTGGCGAGTTGGCCTCTACGTCTCCGTGTAACCCTCATATACATCAATAACGTAATATAACGTAACCTAACCCCACCTATCATCTCGACGGTAATATTTGACAACATTCCTGGCGAGTTGGCATCTACGTCTCCCTGGGACCTTTATGTACATCATTAACGTAATATAGCCTAACCTAACCCAACCTATCATCTCGGCGGTAATATTTGACAACATTCCTGGCGAGTTGGCCTCTACGTCACCGTGTAACCCTCATATACATCAATAACGTAATATAACGTAACCTAACACAACCTATCATCTCGGCGGTAATATTTGACAATATTCCTGGCGAGTTTGCATCTACGTCCCCCTGGGACCTTTATATACATCATTAACGTAATATAACCTAACCTAACCCAACCCAACATTTCGGCGGTAATATTTGACAACATTCCTGGCGAGTTGGCCTCCACGTCTCCGTGTAACCCTCATATACATCAATAACGTAATATAACGTAACCTTACCCCACCTATCATCTCGGCGGTAATATTTGACAACATTCCTGGCGAGTTGGCCTCCACGTCTCCGTGTAACCCTCATATACATCAATAACGTAATATAACGTAACCTAACCCAACCTATCATCTCGGCGGTGTTATTTGACAACAATCATGGCGAGTTGGCATCTGCGTCTCCCTGGGACCTTTATATACATCATTAACGTAATATAACCTAACCTAACCCAACCTAACATCTCGGTGGTAATATTTGACAACATTCCTGGCGAGTTGACCTTTACGTCTCCGTGTAACCCTCATATACGTCAATAACGTAATATAACCTAACCTAACACAACCTAACATTTCCGCCTTAATATTTGACAACATACCTGGCGAGTTGGCCTATACGTCTACGTGGGACCTTCATATACATCAATAACGAAATATAACCTAACCTAAACAAACCTATCATCTCAGCGATAATATTTGACAACATTCCTGGCGAGTTGGCCTCTACGTCTCCCTGGGACCTTTATATACATCATTAACGTAATATAGCTTAACCTAAACCAACCTAACATCTCGGCGGTAATATTTGACAACATTCCTGGCGAGTTGGCCTCTACGTCTCCGTTTGGCCTTCATATACATCAATAACGTAATATAACGTAACCTAACCCCACCTATCATCTCGGCGGTAATATTTGACAACATTCCTGGCGAGTTGGCATCTACGTCTTCCTGAGACCTTTATACATCATTAACGAAATATAGCCTAACCTAACCCAACCTATCATCTCGGCGGTAATATTTGACAACATTCCTGGCGAGTTGGCCTCTACGTCTCCATGTAACCCTCATATACATCAATAACTTAATATAACGTAACCTAACCCCACCTATCATCTCGGCGGTAATATTTGACAACATTCCTGGCGAGTTGGCATCTACGTCTCCCTGGGACCTTTATATACATCATTAACGTAATATAACCTAACCTAACCAAACCTAACATCTCGGCCTTAATATTTAACAACATTCCTGGCGAGTTGGCCTCTACTTCTCCGTTTGACCTTCATATACATCAATAACGTAATATAACGTAACCTAACCCAACCTATCATCTCGGCGGTAATATGTGACAACATTCCTGGCGAGTTGGCATCTACGTCTCCCTGGGAACTTTATATACATCATTAACGTAATATAACCTAACCTAACCCAACTTAACATATCGGCGGTAATATTTGACAACATTCCTGGCGAGTTGGCCTCTACGTCTCCGTGTAACCCGCATATACATCAATAACGTAATATAACGTAACCTAACCCCACCTATCATCTCGACGGTAATATTTGACAACATTCCTGGCGAGTTGGCATCTACGTCTCCCTGGGACCTTTATGTACATCATTAACGTAATATAGCCTAACCTAACCCAACCTATCATCTCGGCGGTAATATTTGACAACATTCCTGGCGAGTTGGCCTCCACGTCTCCGTGTAACCCTCATATACATCAATAACGTAATATAACGTAACCTTACCCCACCTATCATCTCGGCGGTAATATTTGACAACATTCCTGGCGAGTTGGCATCTACGTCCCCCTGGGACCTTTATATACATCATTAACGTAATATAACTTAACCTAACCCAACCTATCATCTCGGCGGTAATATTTGACAACATTCCTGGCGAGTTGGCCTCTACGTCTCCGTGTAACCCTCATATACATCAATGACGTAATATAACGTAACCTAACACAACCTATCATCTCGGCGGTAATATTTGACAATATTCCTGGCGAGTTTGCATCTACGTCCCCCTGGGACCTTTATATACATCATTAACGTAATATAACCTAACCTAACCCAACCCAACATTTCGGCGGTAATATTTGACAACATTCCTGGCGAGTTGGCCTCCACGTCTCCGTGTAACCCTCATATACATCAATAACGTAATATAACGTAACCTAACCCAACCTATCATCTCGGCGGTGTTATTTGACAACAATCATGGCGAGTTGGCATCTGCGTCTCCCTGGGACCTTTATATACATCATTAACGTAATATAACCTAACCTAACCCAACCTAACATCTCGGTGGTAATATTTGACAACATTCCTGGCGAGTTGACCTTTACGTCTCCGTGTAACCCTCATATACGTCAATAACGTAATATAACCTAACCTAACACAACCTAACATTTCCGCCTTAATATTTGACAACATACCTGGCGAGTTGGCCTATACGTCTACGTGGGACCTTCATATACATCAATAACGAAATATAACCTAACCTAAACAAACCTATCATCTCGGCGATAATATTTGACAACATTCCTGGCGAGTTGGCCTCTACGTCTCCCTGGGACCTTTATATACATCATTAACGTAATATAGCTTAACCTAAACCAACCTAACATCTCGGCGGTAATATTTGACAACATTCCTGGCGAGTTGGCCTCTACGTCTCCGTTTGGCCTTCATATACATCAATAACGTAATATAACGTAACCTAACCCCACCTATCATCTCGGCGGTAATATTTGACAACATTCCTGGCGAGTTGGCATCTACGTCTTCCTGAGACCTTTATACATCATTAACGAAATATAGCCTAACCTAACCCAACCTATCATCTCGGCGGTAATATTTGACAACATTCCTGGCGAGTTGGCCTCTACGTCACCGTGTAACCCTCATATACATCAATAACGTAATATAACGTAACCTAACACAACCTATCATCTCGGCGGTAATATTTGACAATATTCCTGGCGAGTTTGCATCTACGTCCCCCTGGGACCTTTATATACATCATTAACGTAATATAACCTAACCTAACCCAACCCAACATTTCGGCGGTAATATTTGACAACATTCCTGGCGAGTTGGCCTCCACGTCTCCGTGTAACCCTCATATACATCAATAACGTAATATAACGTAACCTTACCCCACCTATCATCTCGGCGGTAATATTTGACAACATTCCTGGCGAGTTGGCCTCCACGTCTCCGTGTAACCCTCATATACATCAATAACGTAATATAACGTAACCTAACCCAACCTATCATCTCGGCGGTGTTATTTGACAACAATCATGGCGAGTTGGCATCTGCGTCTCCCTGGGACCTTTATATACATCATTAACGTAATATAACCTAACCTAACCCAACCTAACATCTCGGTGGTAATATTTGACAACATTCCTGGCGAGTTGACCTTTACGTCTCCGTGTAACCCTCATATACGTCAATAACGTAATATAACCTAACCTAACACAACCTAACATTTCCGCCTTAATATTTGACAACATACCTGGCGAGTTGGCCTATACGTCTACGTGGGACCTTCATATACATCAATAACGAAATATAACCTAACCTAAACAAACCTATCATCTCAGCGATAATATTTGACAACATTCCTGGCGAGTTGGCCTCTACGTCTCCCTGGGACCTTTATATACATCATTAACGTAATATAGCTTAACCTAAACCAACCTAACATCTCGGCGGTAATATTTGACAATATTCCTGGCGAGTTTGCATCTACGTCCCCCTGGGACCTTTATATACATCATTAACGTAATATAACCTAACCTAACCCAACCCAACATTTCGGCGGTAATATTTGACAACATTCCTGGCGAGTTGGCCTCCACGTCTCCGTGTAACCCTCATATACATCAATAACGTAATATAACGTAACCTTACCCCACCTATCATCTCGGCGGTAATATTTGACAACATTCCTGGCGAGTTGGCCTCCACGTCTCCGTGTAACCCTCATATACATCAATAACGTAATATAACGTAACCTAACCCAACCTATCATCTCGGCGGTGTTATTTGACAACAATCATGGCGAGTTGGCATCTGCGTCTCCCTGGGACCTTTATATACATCATTAACGTAATATAACCTAACCTAACCCAACCTAACATCTCGGTGGTAATATTTGACAACATTCCTGGCGAGTTGACCTTTACGTCTCCGTGTAACCCTCATATACGTCAATAACGTAATATAACCTAACCTAACACAACCTAACATTTCCGCCTTAATATTTGACAACATACCTGGCGAGTTGGCCTATACGTCTACGTGGGACCTTCATATACATCAATAACGAAATATAACCTAACCTAAACAAACCTATCATCTCAGCGATAATATTTGACAACATTCCTGGCGAGTTGGCCTCTACGTCTCCCTGGGACCTTTATATACATCATTAACGTAATATAGCTTAACCTAAACCAACCTAACATCTCGGCGGTAATATTTGACAACATTCCTGGCGAGTTGGCCTCTACGTCTCCGTTTGGCCTTCATATACATCAATAACGTAATATAACGTAACCTAACCCCACCTATCATCTCGGCGGTAATATTTGACAACATTCCTGGCGAGTTGGCATCTACGTCTTCCTGAGACCTTTATACATCATTAACGAAATATAGCCTAACCTAACCCAACCTATCATCTCGGCGGTAATATTTGACAACATTCCTGGCGAGTTGGCCTCTACGTCTCCATGTAACCCTCATATACATCAATAACTTAATATAACGTAACCTAACCCCACCTATCATCTCGGCGGTAATATTTGACAACATTCCTGGCGAGTTGGCATCTACGTCTCCCTGGGACCTTTATATACATCATTAACGTAATATAACCTAACCTAACCAAACCTAACATCTCGGCCTTAATATTTAACAACATTCCTGGCGAGTTGGCCTCTACTTCTCCGTTTGACCTTCATATACATCAATAACGTAATATAACGTAACCTAACCCAACCTATCATCTCGGCGGTAATATGTGACAACATTCCTGGCGAGTTGGCATCTACGTCTCCCTGGGAACTTTATATACATCATTAACGTAATATAACCTAACCTAACCCAACTTAACATATCGGCGGTAATATTTGACAACATTCCTGGCGAGTTGGCCTCTACGTCTCCGTGTAACCCGCATATACATCAATAACGTAATATAACGTAACCTAACCCCACCTATCATCTCGACGGTAATATTTGACAACATTCCTGGCGAGTTGGCATCTACGTCTCCCTGGGACCTTTATGTACATCATTAACGTAATATAGCCTAACCTAACCCAACCTATCATCTCGGCGGTAATATTTGACAACATTCCTGGCGAGTTGGCCTCCACGTCTCCGTGTAACCCTCATATACATCAATAACGTAATATAACGTAACCTTACCCCACCTATCATCTCGGCGGTAATATTTGACAACATTCCTGGCGAGTTGGCATCTACGTCCCCCTGGGACCTTTATATACATCATTAACGTAATATAACTTAACCTAACCCAACCTATCATCTCGGCGGTAATATTTGACAACATTCCTGGCGAGTTGGCCTCTACGTCTCCGTGTAACCCTCATATACATCAATGACGTAATATAACGTAACCTAACACAACCTATCATCTCGGCGGTAATATTTGACAATATTCCTGGCGAGTTTGCATCTACGTCCCCCTGGGACCTTTATATACATCATTAACGTAATATAACCTAACCTAACCCAACCCAACATTTCGGCGGTAATATTTGACAACATTCCTGGCGAGTTGGCCTCCACGTCTCCGTGTAACCCTCATATACATCAATAACGTAATATAACGTAACCTAACCCAACCTATCATCTCGGCGGTGTTATTTGACAACAATCATGGCGAGTTGGCATCTGCGTCTCCCTGGGACCTTTATATACATCATTAACGTAATATAACCTAACCTAACCCAACCTAACATCTCGGTGGTAATATTTGACAACATTCCTGGCGAGTTGACCTTTACGTCTCCGTGTAACCCTCATATACGTCAATAACGTAATATAACCTAACCTAACACAACCTAACATTTCCGCCTTAATATTTGACAACATACCTGGCGAGTTGGCCTATACGTCTACGTGGGACCTTCATATACATCAATAACGAAATATAACCTAACCTAAACAAACCTATCATCTCGGCGATAATATTTGACAACATTCCTGGCGAGTTGGCCTCTACGTCTCCCTGGGACCTTTATATACATCATTAACGTAATATAGCTTAACCTAAACCAACCTAACATCTCGGCGGTAATATTTGACAACATTCCTGGCGAGTTGGCCTCTACGTCTCCGTTTGGCCTTCATATACATCAATAACGTAATATAACGTAACCTAACCCCACCTATCATCTCGGCGGTAATATTTGACAACATTCCTGGGGAGTTGGCATCTACGTCTTCCTGAGACCTTTATACATCATTAACGAAATATAGCCTAACCTAACCCAACCTATCATCTCGGCGGTAATATTTGACAACATTCCTGGCGAGTTGGCCTCTACGTCTCCATGTAACCCTCATATACATCAATAACTTAATATAACGTAACCTAACCCCACCTATCATCTCGGCGGTAATATTTGACAACATTCCTGGCGAGTTGGCATCTACGTCTCCCTGGGACCTTTATATACATCATTAACGTAATATAACCTAACCTAACCAAACCTAACATCTCGGCCTTAATATTTAACAACATTCCTGGCGAGTTGGCCTCTACGTCTCCGTTTGACCTTCATATACATCAATAACGTAATATAACGTAACCTAACCCAACCTATCATCTCGGCGGTAATATGTGACAACATTCCTGGCGAGTTGGCATCTACGTCTCCCTGGGAACTTTATATACATCATTAACGTAATATAACCTAACCTAACCCAACTTAACATATCGGCGGTAATATTTGACAACATTCCTGGCGAGTTGGCCTCTACGTCTCCGTGTAAACCTCATATACATCAATAACGTAATATAACGTAACCTAACCCAACCTATCATCTCGGCGGTAATATTTGACAACATTCCTGGCGAGTTGGCATCTACGTCTCCCTGGGAATTTTATATACATCATTAACGTAATATAGCCTAACCTAACCCAACCTATCATCTCGGCGGTAATATTTGACAACATTCCTGGCGAGTTGGCCTCTACGTCTCCGTGTAAACCTCATATACATCAATAACGTAATATAACGTAACCTAACCCCACCTATCATCTCGGCGGTAATATTTGACAACATTCCTGGCGAGTTGGCATCTACGTCTCCCTGGGACCTTTATATACATCATTAACGTAATATAGCCTAACCTAACCGAACCTATTCTCGGCGGTAATATTTGACAACATTCCTGGCGAGTTGGCCTCTAGGTCTCCGTGTAACCCTCATATACATCAATAACGTAATATAACGTAACCTAACCCAACCTATCATCTCGGCGGTAATATTTGACAACATTCCTGGCGAGTTGGCATGTACGCCTCCCTACGACCTATATATACATCATTATCGTAATATAACCTAACCTAACCAAACCTAACGTCTCGGCGGTAATATTTGACAACATTCCTGGCGAGTTGGCATCTACGTCTCCCTGGGACGTTTATATATATCATTACTGTAATATAACCTAACCTAACCCAAACTAACATCTCGGCGGTAATATTTGACAACATTCCTGGCGAGTTGGCATCTACGTCTCCGTTTGACCTTCATATACATCAATAACGTAATATAACCTAACCTAACCAAACCTAACGTCTCGGCGGTAATATTTGACAACATTCCTGGCGAGTTGGCCTCTACGTCTCCCTGGGACCTTTATATACATCATTAACGTAATATAGCTTAACCTAAACCAACCTAACATCTCGGCGGTAATATTTGACAACATTCCTGGCGAGTTGGCCTCTACGTCTCCGTTTGGCCTTCATATACATCAATAACGTAATATAACGTAACCTAACCCCACCTATCATCTCGGCGGTAATATTTGACAACATTCCTGGCGAGTTGGCATCTACGTCTTCCTGAGACCTTTATACATCATTAACGAAATATAGCCTAACCTAACCCAACCTATCATCTCGGCGGTAATATTTGACAACATTCCTGGCGAGTTGGCCTCTACGTCTCCATGTAACCCTCATATACATCAATAACTTAATATAACGTAACCTAACCCCACCTATCATCTCGGCGGTAATATTTGACAACATTCCTGGCGAGTTGGCATCTACGTCTCCCTGGGACCTTTATATACATCATTAACGTAATATAACCTAACCTAACCAAACCTAACATCTCGGCCTTAATATTTAACAACATTCCTGGCGAGTTGGCCTCTACGTCTCCGTTTGACCTTCATATACATCAATAACGTAATATAACCTAACCTAACCAAACCTAACGTCTCGGCGGTAATATTTGACAACATTCCTGGCGAGTTGGCCTCTACGTCTCCGTGTAAACCTCATATACATCAATAACGTAATATAACCTAACCTAACCAAACCTACCATCTCGGCGGTAATATTTAACAACATTCCTGGCGAGTTCGCCTCTACGTCTCCGTTTGACCTTCATATACATCAATAACGTAATATAACGTAACCTAACCCAACCTATCATCTCGGCGGTAATATTTGACAACATTCCTGGCGAGTTGCCATCTACGTCTCCCTGGGACCTTTATATACATCATTAACGTAATATAACCTAACCTAACCCAACTTAACATCTCGGCGGTAATATTTGACAACATTCCTGGCGAGTTGGCCTCTACGTCTCCGTGTTACCCTCATATACATCAATAACGTAATATAACGTAACCTAACCCCACCTATCATCTCGGCGGTAATATTTGACAACATTACTGGCGAGTTGGCATCTACGTCTCCCTGGGACCTTTATATACATCATTAACGTAATATAGCTTAACCTAAACCAACCTAACATCTCGGCGGTAATATTTGACAACATTCCTGGCGAGTTGGCCTCTACGTCTCCGTTTGGCCTTCATATACATCAATAACGTAATATAACGTAACCTAACCCCACCTATCATCTCGGCGGTAATATTTGACAACATTCCTGGCGAGTTGGCATCTACGTCTTCCTGAGACCTTTATACATCATTAACGAAATATAGCCTAACCTAACCCAACCTATCATCTCGGCGGTAATATTTGACAACATTCCTGGCGAGTTGGCCTCTACGTCTCCATGTAACCCTCATATACATCAATAACTTAATATAACGTAACCTAACCCCACCTATCATCTCGGCGGTAATATTTGACAACATTCCTGGCGAGTTGGCATCTACGTCTCCCTGGGACCTTTATATACATCATTAACGTAATATAACCTAACCTAACCAAACCTAACATCTCGGCCTTAATATTTAACAACATTCCTGGCGAGTTGGCCTCTACGTCTCCGTTTGACCTTCATATACATCAATAACGTAATATAACGTAACCTAACCCAACCTATCATCTCGGCGGTAATATGTGACAACATTCCTGGCGAGTTGGCATCTACGTCTCCCTGGGAACTTTATATACATCATTAACGTAATATAACCTAACCTAACCCAACTTAACATATCGGCGGTAATATTTGACAACATTCCTGGCGAGTTGGCCTCTACGTCTCCGTGTAACCCGCATATACATCAATAACGTAATATAACGTAACCTAACCCCACCTATCATCTCGACGGTAATATTTGACAACATTCCTGGCGAGTTGGCATCTACGTCTCCCTGGGACCTTTATGTACATCATTAACGTAATATAGCCTAACCTAACCCAACCTATCATCTCGGCGGTAATATTTGACAACATTCCTGGCGAGTTGGCATCTACGTCCCCCTGGGACCTTTATATACATCATTAACGTAATATAACTTAACCTAACCCAACCTATCATCTCGGCGGTAATATTTGACAACATTCCTGGCGAGTTGGCCTCTACGTCTCCGTGTAACCCTCATATACATCAATGACGTAATATAACGTAACCTAACACAACCTATCATCTCGGCGGTAATATTTGACAATATTCCTGGCGAGTTTGCATCTACGTCCCCCTGGGACCTTTATATACATCATTAACGTAATATAACCTAACCTAACCCAACCCAACATTTCGGCGGTAATATTTGACAACATTCCTGGCGAGTTGGCCTCCACGTCTCCGTGTAACCCTCATATACATCAATAACGTAATATAACGTAACCTAACCCAACCTATCATCTCGGCGGTGTTATTTGACAACAATCATGGCGAGTTGGCATCTGCGTCTCCCTGGGACCTTTATATACATCATTAACGTAATATAACCTAACCTAACCCAACCTAACATCTCGGTGGTAATATTTGACAACATTCCTGGCGAGTTGACCTTTACGTCTCCGTGTAACCCTCATATACGTCAATAACGTAATATAACCTAACCTAACACAACCTAACATTTCCGCCTTAATATTTGACAACATACCTGGCGAGTTGGCCTATACGTCTACGTGGGACCTTCATATACATCAATAACGAAATATAACCTAACCTAAACAAACCTATCATCTCGGCGATAATATTTGACAACATTCCTGGCGAGTTGGCCTCTACGTCTCCCTGGGACCTTTATATACATCATTAACGTAATATAGCTTAACCTAAACCAACCTAACATCTCGGCGGTAATATTTGACAACATTCCTGGCGAGTTGGCCTCTACGTCTCCGTTTGGCCTTCATATACATCAATAACGTAATATAACGTAACCTAACCCCACCTATCATCTCGGCGGTAATATTTGACAACATTCCTGGCGAGTTGGCATCTACGTCTTCCTGAGACCTTTATACATCATTAACGAAATATAGCCTAACCTAACCCAACCTATCATCTCGGCGGTAATATTTGACAACATTCCTGGCGAGTTGGCCTCTACGTCTCCATGTAACCCTCATATACATCAATAACTTAATATAACGTAACCTAACCCCACCTATCATCTCGGCGGTAATATTTGACAACATTCCTGGCGAGTTGGCATCTACGTCTCCCTGGGACCTTTATATACATCATTAACGTAATATAACCTAACCTAACCAAACCTAACATCTCGGCCTTAATATTTAACAACATTCCTGGCGAGTTGGCCTCTACGTCTCCGTTTGACCTTCATATACATCAATAACGTAATATAACGTAACCTAACCCAACCTATCATCTCGGCGGTAATATGTGACAACATTCCTGGCGAGTTGGCATCTACGTCTCCCTGGGAACTTTATATACATCATTAACGTAATATAACCTAACCTAACCCAACTTAACATATCGGCGGTAATATTTGACAACATTCCTGGCGAGTTGGCCTCTACGTCTCCGTGTAAACCTCATATACATCAATAACGTAATATAACGTAACCTAACCCAACCTATCATCTCGGCGGTAATATTTGACAACATTCCTGGCGAGTTGGCATCTACGTCTCCCTGGGAATTTTATATACATCATTAACGTAATATAGCCTAACCTAACCCAACCTATCATCTCGGCGGTAATATTTGACAACATTCCTGGCGAGTTGGCCTCTACGTCTCCGTGTAAACCTCATATACATCAATAACGTAATATAACGTAACCTAACCCCACCTATCATCTCGGCGGTAATATTTGACAACATTCCTGGCGAGTTGGCATCTACGTCTCCCTGGGACCTTTATATACATCATTAACGTAATATAGCCTAACCTAACCGAACCTATTCTCGGCGGTAATATTTGACAACATTCCTGGCGAGTTGGCCTCTAGGTCTCCGTGTAACCCTCATATACATCAATAACGTAATATAACGTAACCTAACCCAACCTATCATCTCGGCGGTAATATTTGACAACATTCCTGGCGAGTTGGCATGTACGCCTCCCTACGACCTATATATACATCATTATCGTAATATAACCTAACCTAACCAAACCTAACGTCTCGGCGGTAATATTTGACAACATTCCTGGCGAGTTGGCATCTACGTCTCCCTGGGACGTTTATATATATCATTACTGTAATATAACCTAACCTAACCCAAACTAACATCTCGGCGGTAATATTTGACAACATTCCTGGCGAGTTGGCATCTACGTCTCCGTTTGACCTTCATATACATCAATAACGTAATATAACCTAACCTAACCAAACCTAACGTCTCGGCGGTAATATTTGACAACATTCCTGGCGAGTTGGCCTCTACGTCTCCCTGGGACCTTTATATACATCATTAACGTAATATAGCTTAACCTAAACCAACCTAACATCTCGGCGGTAATATTTGACAACATTCCTGGCGAGTTGGCCTCTACGTCTCCGTTTGGCCTTCATATACATCAATAACGTAATATAACGTAACCTAACCCCACCTATCATCTCGGCGGTAATATTTGACAACATTCCTGGCGAGTTGGCATCTACGTCTTCCTGAGACCTTTATACATCATTAACGAAATATAGCCTAACCTAACCCAACCTATCATCTCGGCGGTAATATTTGACAACATTCCTGGCGAGTTGGCCTCTACGTCTCCATGTAACCCTCATATACATCAATAACTTAATATAACGTAACCTAACCCCACCTATCATCTCGGCGGTAATATTTGACAACATTCCTGGCGAGTTGGCATCTACGTCTCCCTGGGACCTTTATATACATCATTAACGTAATATAACCTAACCTAACCAAACCTAACATCTCGGCCTTAATATTTAACAACATTCCTGGCGAGTTGGCCTCTACGTCTCCGTTTGACCTTCATATACGTCAATAACGTAATATAACCTAACCTAACCAAACCTAACGTCTCGGCGGTAATATTTGACAACATTCCTGGCGAGTTGGCCTCTACGTCTCCGTGTAAACCTCATATACATCAATAACGTAATATAACCTAACCTAACCAAACCTACCATCTCGGCGGTAATATTTAACAACATTCCTGGCGAGTTCGCCTCTACGTCTCCGTTTGACCTTCATATACATCAATAACGTAATATAACGTAACCTAACCCAACCTATCATCTCGGCGGTAATATTTGACAACATTCCTGGCGAGTTGCCATCTACGTCTCCCTGGGACCTTTATATACATCATTAACGTAATATAACCTAACCTAACCCAACTTAACATCTCGGCGGTAATATTTGACAACATTCCTGGCGAGTTGGCCTCTACGTCTCCGTGTTACCCTCATATACATCAATAACGTAATATAACGTAACCTAACCCCACCTATCATCTCGGCGGTAATATTTGACAACATTACTGGCGAGTTGGCATCTACGTCTCCCTGGGACCTTTATATACATCATTAACGTAATATAGCCTAACCTAACCCAACCTATCATCTCGGCGGTAATATTTGACAACATTCCTGGCGAGTTGGCCTCTACGTCTCCGTGTAACCCTCATATACATCAATAACGTAATATAACGTAACCTAACCCAACCTATCATCTCGGCGGTAATATTTGACAACATTCCTGGCGAGTTGGCATGTACGTCTCCCTAGGACCTTTATATACATCATTAACGTAATATAACCTAACCTAACCAAACCCAACATTTCGGCGGTAATATTTGACAACATTCCTGGCGAGTTGGCCTCTACGTCTCCGTGTAACCCTCATATACATCAATAACGTAATATAACGTAACCTAACCCAACCTATCATGTCGGCGGTAATATTTGACAGCATTCCTGGCGAGTTGGCATCTACGTCTCCCTGGGACCTTTATATACATCAATAACGTAATATAACGTAACCTAACCCAACCTATCATCTCGGCGGTAATATTTGACAACATTCCTGGCGAGTTGTCATCAACGTCTCCCTGGGACCTTTATATACATCATTAATGTAATATAACCTAACCTAACCCAACCTAACATCTCGGCGGTAATATTTGACAACATTCCTGGCGAGTTGACCTTTACGTCTCCGTGTAACCCTCATATACGTCAATAACGTAATATAACCTAACCTAACACAACCTAACATTTCCGCCTTAATATTTGACAACATACCTGGCGAGTTGGCCTATACGTCTACGTGGGACCTTCATATACATCAATAACGAAATATAACCTAACCTAAACAAACCTATCATCTCGGCGATAATATTTGACAACATTCCTGGCGAGTTGGCCTCTACGTCTCCCTGGGACCTTTATATACATCATTAACGTAATATAGCTTAACCTAAACCAACCTAACATCTCGGCGGTAATATTTGACATCATTCCTGGCGAGTTGGCCTCTACGTCTTCGTGTAACCCTCATATACATCAATAACGTAATATAACGTAACCTAACCCAACCTATCATCTCGGCGGTAATATTTGACAACATTCCTGGCGAGTTGGCATGTACGTCTCCCAAGGACCTTTATATACATCATTAACGTAATATAACCTAACCTAACCAAACCTAACATCTCGGCGGTAATATTCAACATCATTCCTGGCGAGTTGGCCTCTACGTCTCCGTTTGACCTTCATATACATCAATAACGTAATATAACGTAACCTAACCCAACCTATCATCTCGGCGGTAATATTTGACAACATTCCTGGCGAGTTGGCATCTACGTCTCCCTGGGACCTTTCTATACATCATTAACGTAATATAACCTAACCTAACCCAACTTAACATCTCGGCGGTAATATTTGACAACATTCCTGGCGAGTTGGCCTCTACGTCTCCGTGTAACCCTCATATACATCAATAACGTAATATAACGTAACCTAACCCCACCTATCATCTCGGCGGTAATATTTGACAACATTCCTGGCGAGTTGGCATCTACGTCTCCCTGGGACCTTTATATACATCATTAACGTAATATAGCCTAACATAACCCAACCTATCATCTCGGCGGTAATATTTGACAACATTCCTGGCGAGTTGGCCTCTACGTCTCCGTGTAACCCTCATATACATCAATAACGTAATATAATGTAACCTAACCCCACCTATCATCTCGGCGGTAATATTTGACAACATTCCTGGCGAGTTGGCATCTACGTCTCCCTGGGACCTTTATGTACTTCATTAACGTAATATAGCCTAACCTAACCCAACCTATCATCTCGGCGGTAATATTTGACAACATTCCTGGCGAGTTGGCCTCTACGTCACCGTGTAACCCTCATATACATCAATAACGTAATATAACGTAACCTAACACAACCTATCATCTCGGCGGTAATATTTGACAATATTCCTGGCGAGTTTGCATCTACGTCCCCCTGGGACCTTTATATACATCATTAACGTAATATAACCTAACCTAACCCAACCCAACATTTCGGCGGTAATATTTGACAACATTCCTGGCGAGTTGGCCTCCACGTCTCCGTGTAACCCTCATATACATCAATAACGTAATATAACGTAACCTTACCCCACCTATCATCTCGGCGGTAATATTTGACAACATTCCTGGCGAGTTGGCCTCCACGTCTCCGTGTAACCCTCATATACATCAATAACGTAATATAACGTAACCTAACCCAACCTATCATCTCGGCGGTGTTATTTGACAACAATCATGGCGAGTTGGCATCTGCGTCTCCCTGGGACCTTTATATACATCATTAACGTAATATAACCTAACCTAACCCAACCTAACATCTCGGTGGTAATATTTGACAACATTCCTGGCGAGTTGACCTTTACGTCTCCGTGTAACCCTCATATACGTCAATAACGTAATATAACCTAACCTAACACAACCTAACATTTCCGCCTTAATATTTGACAACATACCTGGCGAGTTGGCCTATACGTCTACGTGGGACCTTCATATACATCAATAACGAAATATAACCTAACCTAAACAAACCTATCATCTCAGCGATAATATTTGACAACATTCCTGGCGAGTTGGCCTCTACGTCTCCCTGGGACCTTTATATACATCATTAACGTAATATAGCTTAACCTAAACCAACCTAACATCTCGGCGGTAATATTTGACAACATTCCTGGCGAGTTGGCCTCTACGTCTCCGTTTGGCCTTCATATACATCAATAACGTAATATAACGTAACCTAACCCCACCTATCATCTCGGCGGTAATATTTGACAACATTCCTGGCGAGTTGGCATCTACGTCTTCCTGAGACCTTTATACATCATTAACGAAATATAGCCTAACCTAACCCAACCTATCATCTCGGCGGTAATATTTGACAACATTCCTGGCGAGTTGGCCTCTACGTCTCCATGTAACCCTCATATACATCAATAACTTAATATAACGTAACCTAACCCCACCTATCATCTCGGCGGTAATATTTGACAACATTCCTGGCGAGTTGGCATCTACGTCTCCCTGGGACCTTTATATACATCATTAACGTAATATAACCTAACCTAACCAAACCTAACATCTCGGCCTTAATATTTAACAACATTCCTGGCGAGTTGGCCTCTACGTCTCCGTTTGACCTTCATATACATCAATAACGTAATATAACGTAACCTAACCCAACCTATCATCTCGGCGGTAATATGTGACAACATTCCTGGCGAGTTGGCATCTACGTCTCCCTGGGAACTTTATATACATCATTAACGTAATATAACCTAACCTAACCCAACTTAACATATCGGCGGTAATATTTGACAACATTCCTGGCGAGTTGGCCTCTACGTCTCCGTGTAACCCGCATATACATCAATAACGTAATATAACGTAACCTAACCCCACCTATCATCTCGACGGTAATATTTGACAACATTCCTGGCGAGTTGGCATCTACGTCTCCCTGGGACCTTTATGTACATCATTAACGTAATGTAGCCTAACCTAACCCAACCTATCATCTCGGCGGTAATATTTGACAACATTCCTGGCGAGTTGGCCTCCACGTCTCCGTGTAACCCTCATATACATCAATAACGTAATATAACGTAACCTTACCCCACCTATCATCTCGGCGGTAATATTTGACAACATTCCTGGCGAGTTGGCATCTACGTCCCCCTGGGACCTTTATATACATCATTAACGTAATATAACTTAACCTAACCCAACCTATCATCTCGGCGGTAATATTTGACAACATTCCTGGCGAGTTGGCCTCTACGTCTCCGTGTAACCCTCATATACATCAATGACGTAATATAACGTAACCTAACACAACCTATCATCTCGGCGGTAATATTTGACAATATTCCTGGCGAGTTTGCATCTACGTCCCCCTGGGACCTTTATATACATCATTAACGTAATATAACCTAACCTAACCCAACCCAACATTTCGGCGGTAATATTTGACAACATTCCTGGCGAGTTGGCCTCCACGTCTCCGTGTAACCCTCATATACATCAATAACGTAATATAACGTAACCTAACCCAACCTATCATCTCGGCGGTGTTATTTGACAACAATCATGGCGAGTTGGCATCTGCGTCTCCCTGGGACCTTTATATACATCATTAACGTAATATAACCTAACCTAACCCAACCTAACATCTCGGTGGTAATATTTGACAACATTCCTGGCGAGTTGACCTTTACGTCTCCGTGTAACCCTCATATACGTCAATAACGTAATATAACCTAACCTAACACAACCTAACATTTCCGCCTTAATATTTGACAACATACCTGGCGAGTTGGCCTATACGTCTACGTGGGACCTTCATATACATCAATAACGAAATATAACCTAACCTAAACAAACCTATCATCTCGGCGATAATATTTGACAACATTCCTGGCGAGTTGGCCTCTACGTCTCCCTGGGACCTTTATATACATCATTAACGTAATATAGCTTAACCTAAACCAACCTAACATCTCGGCGGTAATATTTGACAACATTCCTGGCGAGTTGGCCTCTACGTCTCCGTTTGGCCTTCATATACATCAATAACGTAATATAACGTAACCTAACCCCACCTATCATCTCGGCGGTAATATTTGACAACATTCCTGGCGAGTTGGCATCTACGTCTTCCTGAGACCTTTATACATCATTAACGAAATATAGCCTAACCTAACCCAACCTATCATCTCGGCGGTAATATTTGACAACATTCCTGGCGAGTTGGCCTCTACGTCTCCATGTAACCCTCATATACATCAATAACTTAATATAACGTAACCTAACCCCACCTATCATCTCGGCGGTAATATTTGACAACATTCCTGGCGAGTTGGCATCTACGTCTCCCTGGGACCTTTATATACATCATTAACGTAATATAACCTAACCTAACCAAACCTAACATCTCGGCCTTAATATTTAACAACATTCCTGGCGAGTTGGCCTCTACGTCTCCGTTTGACCTTCATATACATCAATAACGTAATATAACGTAACCTAACCCAACCTATCATCTCGGCGGTAATATGTGACAACATTCCTGGCGAGTTGGCATCTACGTCTCCCTAGGAACTTTATATACATCATTAACGTAATATAACCTAACCTAACCCAACTTAACATATCGGCGGTAATATTTGACAACATTCCTGGCGAGTTGGCCTCTACGTCTCCGTGTAAACCTCATATACATCAATAACGTAATATAACGTAACCTAACCCAACCTATCATCTCGGCGGTAATATTTGACAACATTCCTGGCGAGTTGGCATCTACGTCTCCCTGGGAATTTTATATACATCATTAACGTAATATAGCCTAACCTAACCCAACCTATCATCTCGGCGGTAATATTTGACAACATTCCTGGCGAGTTGGCCTCTACGTCTCCGTGTAAACCTCATATACATCAATAACGTAATATAACGTAACCTAACCCCACCTATCATCTCGGCGGTAATATTTGACAACATTCCTGGCGAGTTGGCATCTACGTCTCCCTGGGACCTTTATATACATCATTAACGTAATATAGCCTAACCTAACCGAACCTATTCTCGGCGGTAATATTTGACAACATTCCTGGCGAGTTGGCCTCTAGGTCTCCGTGTAACCCTCATATACATCAATAACGTAATATAACGTAACCTAACCCAACCTATCATCTCGGCGGTAATATTTGACAACATTCCTGGCGAGTTGGCATGTACGCCTCCCTACGACCTATATATACATCATTATCGTAATATAACCTAACCTAACCAAACCTAACGTCTCGGCGGTAATATTTGACAACATTCCTGGCGAGTTGGCATCTACGTCTCCCTGGGACGTTTATATATATCATTACTGTAATATAACCTAACCTAACCCAAACTAACATCTCGGCGGTAATATTTGACAACATTCCTGGCGAGTTGGCATCTACGTCTCCGTTTGACCTTCATATACATCAATAACGTAATATAACCTAACCTAACCAAACCTAACGTCTCGGCGGTAATATTTGACAACATTCCTGGCGAGTTGGCCTCTACGTCTCCCTGGGACCTTTATATACATCATTAACGTAATATGGCTTAACCTAGACCAACCTAACATCTCGGCGGTAATATTTGACAACATTCCTGGCGAGTTGGCCTCTACGTCTCCGTGTTACCCTCATATACATCAATAACGTAATATAACGTAACCTAACCCCACCTATCATCTCGGCGGTAATATTTGACAACATTACTGGCGAGTTGGCATCTACGTCTCCCTGGGACCTTTATATACATCATTAACGTAATATAGCCTAACATAACCCAACCTATCATCTCGGCGGTAATATTTGACAACATTCCTGGCGAGTTGGCCTCTACGTCTCCGTTTGACCTTCATATACATCAATAACGTAATATAACGTAACCTAACCCAACCTATCATCTCGGCGGTAATATTTGACAACATTCCTGGCGAGTTGGCATCTACGTCTCCCTGGGACCTTTCTATACATCATTAACGTAATATAACCTAACCTAACCCAACTTAACATCTCGGCGGTAATATTTGACATCATTCCTGGCGAGTTGGCCTCTACGTCTTCGTGTAACCCTCATATACATCAATAACGTAATATAACGTAACCTAACCCAACCTATCATCTCGGCGGTAATATTTGACAACATTCCTGGCGAGTTGGCATGTACGTCTCCCAAGGACCTTTATATACATCATTAACGTAATATAACCTAACCTAACCAAACCTAACATCTCGGCGGTAATATTCAACATCATTCCTGGCGAGTTGGCCTCTACGTCTCCGTTTGACCTTCATATACATCAATAACGTAATATAACGTAACCTAACCCAACCTATCATCTCGGCGGTAATATTTGACAACATTCCTGGCGAGTTGGCATCTACGTCTCCCTGGGACCTTTCTATACATCATTAACGTAATATAACCTAACCTAACCCAACTTAACATCTCGGCGGTAATATTTGACAACATTCCTGGCGAGTTGGCCTCTACGTCTCCGTGTAACCCTCATATACATCAATAACGTAATATAACGTAACCTAACCCCACCTATCATCTCGGCGGTAATATTTGACAACATTCCTGGCGAGTTGGCATCTACGTCTCCCTGGGACCTTTATATACATCATTAACGTAATATAGCCTAACATAACCCAACCTATCATCTCGGCGGTAATATTTGACAACATTCCTGGCGAGTTGGCCTCTACGTCTCCGTGTAACCCTCATATACATCAATAACGTAATATAACGTAACCTAACCCCACCTATCATCTCGACGGTAATATTTGACAACATTCCTGGCGAGTTGGCATCTACGTCTCCCTGGGACCTTTATGTACATCATTAACGTAATATAGCCTAACCTAACCCAACCTATCATCTCGGCGGTAATATTTGACAACAATCCTGGCGAGTTGGCCTCTACGTCACCGTGTAACCCTCATATACATCAATAACGTAATATAACGTAACCTAACACAACCTATCATCTCGGCGGTAATATTTGACAATATTCCTGGCGAGTTTGCATCTACGTCCCCCTGGGACCTTTATATACATCATTAACGTAATATAACCTAACCTAACCCAACCCAACATTTCGGCGGTAATATTTGACAACATTCCTGGCGAGTTGGCCTCCACGTCTCCGTGTAACCCTCATATACATCAATAACGTAATATAACGTAACCTTACCCCACCTATCATCTCGGCGGTAATATTTGACAACATTCCTGGCGAGTTGGCATCTACGTCCCCCTGGGACCTTTATATACATCATTAACGTAATATAACTTAACCTAACCCAACCTATCATCTCGGCGGTAATATTTGACAACATTCCTGGCGAGTTGGCCTCTACGTCTCCGTGTAACCCTCATATACATCAATGACGTAATATAACGTAACCTAACACAACCTATCATCTCGGCGGTAATATTTGACAATATTCCTGGCGAGTTTGCATCTACGTCCCCCTGGGACCTTTATATACATAATTAACGTAATATAACCTAACCTAACCCAACCCAACATTTCGGCGGTAATATTTGACAACATTCCTGGCGAGTTGGCCTCCACGTCTCCGTGTAACCCTCATATACATCAATAACGTAATATAACGTAACCTAACCCAACCTATCATCTCGGCGGTGTTATTTGACAACAATCATGGCGAGTTGGCATCTGCGTCTCCCTGGGACCTTTATATACATCATTAACGTAATATAACCTAACCTAACCCAACCTAACATCTCGGTGGTAATATTTGACAACATTCCTGGCGAGTTGACCTTTACGTCTCCGTGTAACCCTCATATACGTCAATAACGTAATATAACCTAACCTAACACAACCTAACATTTCCGCCTTAATATTTGACAACATACCTGGCGAGTTGGCCTATACGTCTACGTGGGACCTTCATATACATCAATAACGAAATATAACCTAACCTAAACAAACCTATCATCTCGGCGATAATATTTGACAACATTCCTGGCGAGTTGGCCTCTACGTCTCCCTGGGACCTTTATATACATCATTAACGTAATATAGCTTAACCTAAACCAACCTAACATCTCGGCGGTAATATTTGACAACATTCCTGGCGAGTTGGCCTCTACGTCTCCGTTTGGCCTTCATATACATCAATAACGTAATATAACGTAACCTAACCCCACCTATCATCTCGGCGGTAATATTTGACAACATTCCTGGCGAGTTGGCATCTACGTCTTCCTGAGACCTTTATACATCATTAACGTAATATAACCTAACCTAACCCAACTTAACATCTCGGCGGTAATATTTGACATCATTCCTGGCGAGTTGGCCTCTACGTCTTCGTGTAACCCTCATATACATCAATAACGTAATATAACGTAACCTAACCCAACCTATCATCTCGGCGGTAATATTTGACAACATTCCTGGCGAGTTGGCATGTACGTCTCCCAAGGACCTTTATATACATCATTAACGTAATATAACCTAACCTAACCAAACCTAACATCTCGGCGGTAATATTCAACATCATTCCTGGCGAGTTGGCCTCTACGTCTCCGTTTGACCTTCATATACATCAATAACGTAATATAACGTAACCTAACCCAACCTATCATCTCGGCGGTAATATTTGACAACATTCCTGGCGAGTTGGCATCTACGTCTCCCTGGGACCTTTCTATACATCATTAACGTAATATAACCTAACCTAACCCAACTTAACATCTCGGCGGTAATATTTGACAACATTCCTGGCGAGTTGGCCTCTACGTCTCCGTGTAACCCTCATATACATCAATAACGTAATATAACGTAACCTAACCCCACCTATCATCTCGGCGGTAATATTTGACAACATTCCTGGCGAGTTGGCATCTACGTCTCCCTGGGACCTTTATATACATCATTAACGTAATATAGCCTAACATAACCCAACCTATCATCTCGGCGGTAATATTTGACAACATTCCTGGCGAGTTGGCCTCTACGTCTCCGTGTAACCCTCATATACATCAATAACGTAATATAACGTAACCTAACCCCACCTATCATCTCGACGGTAATATTTGACAACATTCCTGGCGAGTTGGCATCTACGTCTCCCTGGGACCTTTATGTACATCATTAACGTAATATAGCCTAACCTAACCCAACCTATCATCTCGGCGGTAATATTTGACAACAATCCTGGCGAGTTGGCCTCTACGTCACCGTGTAACCCTCATATACATCAATAACGTAATATAACGTAACCTAACCAAACCTAACATCTCGGCGGTAATATATAACAACATTCCTGGCGAGTTCGCCACTACGTCTCCGTTTGACCTTCATATACATCAATAACGTAATATAACGTAACCTAACCCAACCTATCATCTCGGCGGTAATATTTGACAACATTCCTGGCGAGTTGCCATCTACGTCTCCCTGGGACCTTTATATACATCATTAACGTAATATAACCTAACCTAACCCAACTTAACATCTCGGCGGTAATATTTGACAACATTCCTGGCGAGTTGGCCTCTACGTCTCCGTGTTACCCTCATATACATCAATAACGTAATATAACGTAACCTAACCCCACCTATCATCTCGGCGCTAATATTTGACAACATTACTGGCGAGTTGGCATCTACGTCTCCCTGGGACCTTTATATACATCATTAACGTAATATAGCCTAACATAACCCAACCTATCATCTCGGCGGTAATATTTGACAACATTCCTGGCGAGTTGGCCTCTACGTCTCCGTGTAACCCTCATATACATCAATAACGTAATATAACGTAACCTAACCCCACCTATCATCTCGACGGTAATATTTGACAACATTCCTGGCGAGTTGGCATCTACGTCTCCCTGGGACCTTTATATACATCATTAACGTAATATAGCCTAACCTAACCCAACCTATCATCTCGGCGGTAATATTTGACAACATTCCTGGCGAGTTGGCCTCTACGTCTCCGTGTAACCCTCATATACATCAATAACGTAATATAACGTAACCTAACCCAACCTATCATCTCGGCGGTAATATTTGACAACATTCCTGGCGAGTTGGCATGTACGTCTCCCTAGGACCTTTATATACATCATTAACGTAATATAACCTAACCTAACCAAACCCAACATTTCGGCGGTAATATTTGACAACATTCCTGGCGAGTTGGCCTCTACGTCTCCGTGTAACCCTCATATACATCAATAACGTAATATAACGTAACCTAACCCAACCTATCATCTCGGCGGTAATATTTGACAGCATTCCTGGCGAGTTGGCATCTACGTCTCCCTGGGACCTTTATATACATCAATAACGTAATATAACGTAACCTAACCCAACCTATCATCTCGGCGGTAATATTTGACAACATTCCTGGCGAGTTGGCATCTACGTCCCCCTGGGACCTTTATATACATCATTAACGTAATATAACCTAACCTAACCCAACCCAACATTTCGGCGGTAATATTTGACAACATTCCTGGCGAGTTGGACTCCACGTCTCCGTGTAACCCTCATATACATCAATAACGTAATATAACGTAACCTAACCCAACCTATCATCTCGGCGGTGTTATTTGACAACAATCATGGCGAGTTGGCATCTGCGTCTCCCTGGGACCTTTATATACATCATTAACGTAATATAACCTAACCTAACCCAACCTAACATCTCGGTGGTAATATTTGACAACATTCCTGGCGAGTTGACCTTTACGTCTCCGTGTAACCCTCATATACGTCAATAACGTAATATAACCTAACCTAACACAACCTAACATTTCCGCCTTAATATTTGACAACATACCTGGCGAGTTGGCCTATACGTCTACGTGGGACCTTCATATACATCAATAACGAAATATAACCTAACCTAAACAAACCTATCAGCTCGGCGATAATATTTGACAACATTCCTGGCGAGTTGGCCTCTACGTCTCCCTGGGACCTTTATATACATCATTAACGTAATATAGCTTAACCTAAACCAACCTAACATCTCGGCGGTAATATTTGACAACATTCCTGGCGAGTTGGCCTCTACGTCTCCGTTTGGCCTTCATATACATCAATAACGTAATATAACGTAACCTAACCCCACCTATCATCTCGGCGGTAATATTTGACAACATTCCTGGCGAGTTGGCATCTACGTCTTCCTGAGACCTTTATACATCATTAACGAAATATAGCCTAACCTAACCCAACCTATCATCTCGGCGGTAATATTTGACAACATTCCTGGCGAGTTGGCCTCTACGTCTCCATGTAACCCTCATATACATCAATAACTTAATATAACGTAACCTAACCCCACCTATCATCTCGGCGGTAATATTTGACAACATTCCTGGCGAGTTGGCATCTACGTCTCCCTGGGACCTTTATATACATCATTAACGTAATATAACCTAACCTAACCAAACCTAACATCTCGGCGGTAATATTTAACAACATTCCTGGCGAGTTGGCCTCTACGTCTCCGTTTGACCTTCATATACATCAATAACGTAATATAACGTAACCTAACCCAACCTATCATCTCGGCGGTAATATGTGACAACATTCCTGGCGAGTTGGCATCTACGTCTCCCTGGGAACTTTATATACATCATTAACGTAATATAACCTAACCTAACCCAACTTAACATATCGGCGGTAATATTTGACAACATTCCTGGCGAGTTGGCCTCTACGTCTCCGTGTAAACCTCATATACATCAATAACGTAATATAACGTAACCTAACCCAACCTATCATCTCGGCGGTAATATTTGACAACATTCCTGGCGAGTTGGCATCTACGTCTCCCTGGGAACTTTATATACATCATTAACGTAATATAGCCTAACCTAACCCAACCTATCATCTCGGCGGTAATATTTGACAACATTCCTGGCGAGTTGGCCTCTACGTCTCCGTTTGACCTTCATATACATCAATAACGTAATATAACGTAACCTAACCCAACCTATCATCTCGGCGGTAATATTTGACAACATTCCTGGCGAGTTGCCATCTACGTCTCCCTGGGACCTTTATATACATCATTAACGTAATATAACCTAACCTAACCCAACTTAACATCTCGGCGGTAATATTTGACAACATTCCTGGCGAGTTGGCCTCTACGTCTCCGTGTTACCCTCATATACATCAATAACGTAATATAACGTAACCTAACCCCACCTATCATCTCGGCGCTAATATTTGACAACATTACTGGCGAGTTGGCATCTACGTCTCCCTGGGACCTTTATATACATCATTAACGTAATATAGCCTAACATAACCCAACCTATCATCTCGGCGGTAATATTTGACAACATTCCTGGCGAGTTGGCCTCTACGTCTCCGTGTAACCCTCATATACATCAATAACGTAATATAACGTAACCTAACCCCACCTATCATCTCGACGGTAATATTTGACAACATTCCTGGCGAGTTGGCATCTACGTCTCCCTGGGACCTTTATATACATCATTAACGTAATATAGCCTAACCTAACCCAACCTATCATCTCGGCGGTAATATTTGACAACATTCCTGGCGAGTTGGCCTCTACGTCTCCGTGTAACCCTCATATACATCAATAACGTAATATAACGTAACCTAACCCAACCTATCATCTCGGCGGTAATATTTGACAACATTCCTGGCGAGTTGGCATGTACGTCTCCCTAGGACCTTTATATACATCATTAACGTAATATAACCTAACCTAACCAAACCCAACATTTCGGCGGTAATATTTGACAACATTCCTGGCGAGTTGGCCTCTACGTCTCCGTGTAACCCTCATATACATCAATAACGTAATATAACGTAACCTAACCCAACCTATCATCTCGGCGGTAATATTTGACAGCATTCCTGGCGAGTTGGCATCTACGTCTCCCTGGGACCTTTATATACATCAATAACGTAATATAACGTAACCTAACCCAACCTATCATCTCGGCGGTAATATTTGACAACATTCCTGGCGAGTTGGCATCTACGTCCCCCTGGGACCTTTATATACATCATTAACGTAATATAACCTAACCTAACCCAACCCAACATTTCGGCGGTAATATTTGACAACATTCCTGGCGAGTTGGACTCCACGTCTCCGTGTAACCCTCATATACATCAATAACGTAATATAACGTAACCTAACCCAACCTATCATCTCGGCGGTGTTATTTGACAACAATCATGGCGAGTTGGCATCTGCGTCTCCCTGGGACCTTTATATACATCATTAACGTAATATAACCTAACCTAACCCAACCTAACATCTCGGTGGTAATATTTGACAACATTCCTGGCGAGTTGACCTTTACGTCTCCGTGTAACCCTCATATACGTCAATAACGTAATATAACCTAACCTAACACAACCTAACATTTCCGCCTTAATATTTGACAACATACCTGGCGAGTTGGCCTATACGTCTACGTGGGACCTTCATATACATCAATAACGAAATATAACCTAACCTAAACAAACCTATCAGCTCGGCGATAATATTTGACAACATTCCTGGCGAGTTGGCCTCTACGTCTCCCTGGGACCTTTATATACATCATTAACGTAATATAGCTTAACCTAAACCAACCTAACATCTCGGCGGTAATATTTGACAACATTCCTGGCGAGTTGGCCTCTACGTCTCCGTTTGGCCTTCATATACATCAATAACGTAATATAACGTAACCTAACCCCACCTATCATCTCGGCGGTAATATTTGACAACATTCCTGGCGAGTTGGCATCTACGTCTTCCTGAGACCTTTATACATCATTAACGAAATATAGCCTAACCTAACCCAACCTATCATCTCGGCGGTAATATTTGACAACATTCCTGGCGAGTTGGCCTCTACGTCTCCATGTAACCCTCATATACATCAATAACTTAATATAACGTAACCTAACCCCACCTATCATCTCGGCGGTAATATTTGACAACATTCCTGGCGAGTTGGCATCTACGTCTCCCTGGGACCTTTATATACATCATTAACGTAATATAACCTAACCTAACCAAACCTAACATCTCGGCGGTAATATTTAACAACATTCCTGGCGAGTTGGCCTCTACGTCTCCGTTTGACCTTCATATACATCAATAACGTAATATAACGTAACCTAACCCAACCTATCATCTCGGCGGTAATATGTGACAACATTCCTGGCGAGTTGGCATCTACGTCTCCCTGGGAACTTTATATACATCATTAACGTAATATAACCTAACCTAACCCAACTTAACATATCGGCGGTAATATTTGACAACATTCCTGGCGAGTTGGCCTCTACGTCTCCGTGTAAACCTCATATACATCAATAACGTAATATAACGTAACCTAACCCAACCTATCATCTCGGCGGTAATATTTGACAACATTCCTGGCGAGTTGGCATCTACGTCTCCCTGGGAACTTTATATACATCATTAACGTAATATAGCCTAACCTAACCCAACCTATCATCTCGGCGGTAATATTTGACAACATTCCTGGCGAGTTGGCCTCTACGTCTCCGTTTGACCTTCATATACATCAATAACGTAATATAACGTAACCTAACCCAACCTATCATCTCGGCGGTAATATTTGACAACATTCCTGGCGAGTTGCCATCTACGTCTCCCTGGGACCTTTATATACATCATTAACGTAATATAACCTAACCTAACCCAACTTAACATCTCGGCGGTAATATTTGACAACATTCCTGGCGAGTTGGCCTCTACGTCTCCGTGTTACCCTCATATACATCAATAACGTAATATAACGTAACCTAACCCCACCTATCATCTCGGCGCTAATATTTGACAACATTACTGGCGAGTTGGCATCTACGTCTCCCTGGGACCTTTATATACATCATTAACGTAATATAGCCTAACATAACCCAACCTATCATCTCGGCGGTAATATTTGACAACATTCCTGGCGAGTTGGCCTCTACGTCTCCGTGTAACCCTCATATACATCAATAACGTAATATAACGTAACCTAACCCCACCTATCATCTCGACGGTAATATTTGACAACATTCCTGGCGAGTTGGCATCTACGTCTCCCTGGGACCTTTATATACATCATTAACGTAATATAGCCTAACCTAACCCAACCTATCATCTCGGCGGTAATATTTGACAACATTCCTGGCGAGTTGGCCTCTACGTCTCCGTGTAACCCTCATATACATCAATAACGTAATATAACGTAACCTAACCCAACCTATCATCTCGGCGGTAATATTTGACAACATTCCTGGCGAGTTGGCATGTACGTCTCCGTAGGACCTTTATATACATCATTAACGTAATATAACCTAACCTAACCAAACCCAACATTTCGGCGGTAATATTTGACAACATTCCTGGCGAGTTGGCCTCTACGTCTCCGTGTAACCCTCATATACATCAATAACGTAATATAACGTAACCTAACCCAACCTATCATCTCGGCGGTAATATTTGACAGCATTCCTGGCGAGTTGGCATCTACGTCTCCCTGGGACCTTTATATACATCAATAACGTAATATAACGTAACCTAACCCAACCTATCATCTCGGCGGTAATATTTGACAACATTCCTGGCGAGTTGGCATCAACGTCTCCCTGGGACCTTTATATACATCATTAATGTAATATAACCTAACCTAACCCAACCTAACATCTCGGCGGTAATATTTGACAACATTCCTGGCGAGTTGACCTTTACGTCTCCGTGTAACACTCATATACGTCAATAACGTAATATAACCTAACCTAACACAACCTAACATTTCCGCCTTAATATTTGACAACATACCTGGCGAGTTGGCCTATACGTCTACGTGGGACCTTCATATACATCAATAACGAAATATAACCTAACCTAAACAAACCTATCATCTCGGCGATAATATTTGACAACATTCCTGGCGAGTTGGCCTCTACGTCTCCCTGGGACCTTTATATACATCATTAACGTAATATAGCTTAACCTAAACCAACCTAACATCTCGGCGGTAATATTTGACAACATTCCTGGCGAGTTGGCCTCTACGTCTTCGTGTAACCCTCATATACATCATTAACGTAATATAGCCTAACCTAACCCAACCTATCATCTCGGCGGTAATATTTGACAACATTCCTGGCGAGTTGGCATCAACGTCTCCCTGGGACCTTTATATACATCATTAATGTAATATAACCTAACCTAACCCAACCTAACATCTCGGCGGTAATATTTGACAACATTCCTGGCGAGTTGACCTTTACGTCTCCGTGTAACACTCATATACGTCAATAACGTAATATAACCTAACCTAACACAACCTAACATTTCCGCCTTAATATTTGACAACATACCTGGCGAGTTGGCCTATACGTCTACGTGGGACCTTCATATACATCAATAACGAAATATAACCTAACCTAAACAAACCTATCATCTCGGCGATAATATTTGACAACATTCCTGGCGAGTTGGCCTCTACGTCTCCCTGGGACCTTTATATACATCATTAACGTAATATAGCTTAACCTAAACCAACCTAACATCTCGGCGGTAATATTTGACAACATTCCTGGCGAGTTGGCCTCTACGTCTTCGTGTAACCCTCATATACATCATTAACGTAATATAGCCTAACCTAACCCAACCTATCATCTCGGCGGTAATATTTGACAACATTCCTGGCGAGTTGGCCTCTACGTCTCCGTGTAACCCTCATATACATCAATAACGTAATATAACGTAACCTAACCCAACCTATCATCTCGGCGGTAATATTTGACAACATTCCTGGCGAGTTGGCATCTACGTCTCCCTGGGACCTTTATATACATCATTAACGTAATATAGCCTAACATAACCCAACCTATCATCTCGGCGGTAATATTTGACAACATTCCTGGCGAGTTGGCCTCTACGTCTCCGTGTAACCCTCATATACATCAATAACGTAATATAACGTAACCTAACCCCACCTATCGTCTCGACGGTAATATTTGACAACATTCCTGGCGAGTTGGCATCTACGTCTCCCTGGGACCTTTATGTACATCATTAACGTAATATAGCCTAACCTAACCCAACCTATCATCTCGGCGGTAATATTTGACAACATTCCCGGCGAGTTGGCATCTACGTCTCCCTGGGACCTTTATATACATCATTAACGTATTATAGCCTAACCTAACCGAACCTATCATCTCGGCGGTAATATTTGACAACATTCCTGGCGAGTTGGCCTCTACGTCTCCGTGTAACCCTCATATACATCAATAACGTAATATAACGTAACCTAACCCAACCTATCATCTCGGCGGTAATATTTGACAACATTCCTGGCGAGTTGGCCTCTACGTCTCCGTGTAACCCTCATATACATCAATGACGTAATATAACGTAACCTAACACAACCTATCATCTCGGCGGTAATATTTGACAATATTCCTGGCGAGTTTGCATCTACGTCCCCCTGGGACCTTTATATACATCATTAACGTAATATAACCTAACCTAACCCAACCTAACATCTCGGTGGTAATATTTGACAACATTCCTGGCGAGTTGACCTTTACGTCTCCGTGTAACCCTCATATACGTCAATAACGTAATATAACCTAACCTAACACAACCTAACATTTCCGCCTTAATATTTGACAACATACCTGGCGAGTTAGCCTATACGTCTACGTGGGACCTTCATATACATCAATAACGAAATATAACCTAACCTAAACAAACCTATCATCTCGGCGATAATATTTGACAACATTCCTGGCGAGTTGGCCTCTACGTCTCCCTGGGACCTTTATATACATCATTAACGTAATATAGCTTAACCTAAACCAACCTAACATCTCGGCGGTAATATTTGACAACATTCCTGGCGAGTTGGCATCTACGTGTCCCTGGGACCTTTATATACATCATTAACGTAATATAACCTAACCTAACCCAACTTAACATCTCGGCGGTAATATTTGACAACATTCCTGGCGAGTTGGCCTCTACGTCTCCGTGTAACCCTCATATACATCAATAACGTAATATAACGTAACCTAACCCAACCTATCATCTCGGCGGTAATATTTGACAACATTCCTGGCGACTTGGCCTCCACGTCTCCGTGTAACCCTCATATACATCAATAACGTAATATAACGTAACCTAACCCCACCTATCATCTCGGCGGTAATATTTGACAACATTACTGGCGAGTTGGCCTCTACGTCTCCCTGGGACCTTTATATACATCATTAACGTAATATAGCTTAACCTAACCCAACTTAACATCTCGGCGGTAATATTTGACTACATTCCTGGCGAGTTGGCCTCTACGTCTCCGTGTAACCCTCATATACATCAATAACGTAATAGAACGTAACCTAACCCCACCTATCATCTCGGCGGTAATATTTGACAACATTACTGGCGAGTTGGCATCTACGTCTCCCTGGGACCTTTATATACATCATTAACGTAATATAACCTAACCTAACCCAACTTAACATCTCGGCGGTAATATTTGACAACATTCCTGGCGAGTTGGCCTCTACGTCTCCGTGTAAACCTCATATACATCAATAACGTAATATAACCTAACCTAACCAAACCTAACATCTCGGCGGTAATATATAACAACATTCCTGGCGAGTTCGCCACTACGTCTCCGTTTGACCTTCATATACATCAATAACGTAATATAACGTAACCTAACCCAACCTATCATCTCGGCGGTAATATTTGACAACATTCCTGGCGAGTTGCCATCTACGTCTCCCTGGGACCTTTATATACATCATTAACGTAATATAACCTAACCTAACCCAACTTAACATCTCGGCGGTAATATTTGACAACATTCCTGGCGAGTTGGCCTCTACGTCTCCGTGTTACCCTCATATACATCAATAACGTAATATAACGTAACCTAACCCCACCTATCATCTCGGCGCTAATATTTGACAACAGTACTGGTGAGTTGGCATCTACGTCTCCCTGGGACCTTTATATACATCATTAACGTAATATAGCCTAACATAACCCAACCTATCATCTCGGCGGTAATATTTGACAACATTCCTGGCGAGTTGGCCTCTACGTCTCCGTGTAACCCTCATATACATCAATAACGTAATATAACGTAACCTAACCCCACCTATCATCTCGACGGTAATATTTGACAACATTCCTGGCGAGTTGGCATCTACGTCTCCCTGGGACCTTTATATACATCATTAACGTAATATAGCCTAACCTAACCCAACCTATCATCTCGGCGGTAATATTTGACAACATTCCTGGCGAGTTGGCCTCTACGTCTCCGTGTAACCCTCATATACATCAATAACGTAATATAACGTAACCTAACCCAACCTATCATCTCGGCGGTAATATTTGACAACATTCCTGGCGAGTTGGCATGTACGTCTCCCTAGGACCTTTATATACATCATTAACGTAATATAACCTAACCTAACCAAACCCAACATCTCGGTGGTAATATTTGACAACATTCCTGGCGAGTTGACCTTTACGTCTCCGTGTAACCCTCATATACGTCAATAACGTAATATAACCTAACCTAACACAACCTAACATTTCCGCCTTAATATTTGACAACATACCTGGCGAGTTAGCCTATACGTCTACGTGGGACCTTCATATACATCAATAACGAAATATAACCTAACCTAAACAAACCTATCATCTCGGCGATAATATTTGACAACATTCCTGGCGAGTTGGCCTCTACGTCTCCCTGGGACCTTTATATACATCATTAACGTAATATAGCTTAACCTAAACCAACCTAACATCTCGGCGGTAATATTTGACAACATTCCTGGCGAGTTGGCATCTACGTGTCCCTGGGACCTTTATATACATCATTAACGTAATATAACCTAACCTAACCCAACTTAACATCTCGGCGGTAATATTTGACAACATTCCTGGCGAGTTGGCCTCTACGTCTCCGTGTAACCCTCATATACATCAATAACGTAATATAACGTAACCTAACCCAACCTATCATCTCGGCGGTAATATTTGACAACATTCCTGGCGACTTGGCCTCCACGTCTCCGTGGAACCCTCATATACATCAATAACGTAATATAACGTAACCTAACCCCACCTATCATCTCGGCGGTAATATTTGACAACATTACTGGCGAGTTGGCCTCTACGTCTCCCTGGGACCTTTATATACATCATTAACGTAATATAGCTTAACCTAACCCAACTTAACATCTCGGCGGTAATATTTGACTACATTCCTGGCGAGTTGGCCTCTACGTCTCCGTGTAACCCTCATATACATCAATAACGTAATAGAACGTAACCTAACCCCACCTATCATCTCGGCGGTAATATTTGACAACATTACTGGCGAGTTGGCATCTACGTCTCCCTGGGACCTTTATATACATCATTAACGTAATATAACCTAACCTAACCCAACTTAACATCTCGGCGGTAATATTTGACAACATTCCTGGCGAGTTGGCCTCTACGTCTCCGTGTAAACCTCATATACATCAATAACGTAATATAACCTAACCTAACCAAACCTAACATCTCGGCGGTAATATATAACAACATTCCTGGCGAGTTCGCCACTACGTCTCCGTTTGACCTTCATATACATCAATAACGTAATATAACGTAACCTAACCCAACCTATCATCTCGGCGGTAATATTTGACAACATTCCTGGCGAGTTGCCATCTACGTCTCCCTGGGACCTTTATATACATCATTAACGTAATATAACCTAACCTAACCCAACTTAACATCTCGGCGGTAATATTTGACAACATTCCTGGCGAGTTGGCCTCTACGTCTCCGTGTTACCCTCATATACATCAATAACGTAATATAACGTAACCTAACCCCACCTATCATCTCGGCGCTAATATTTGACAACATTACTGGCGAGTTGGCATCTACGTCTCCCTGGGACCTTTATATACATCATTAACGTAATATAGCCTAACATAACCCAACCTATCATCTCGGCGGTAATATTTGACAACATTCCTGGCGAGTTGGCCTCTACGTCTCCGTGTAACCCTCATATACATCAATAACGTAATATAACGTAACCTAACCCCACCTATCATCTCGACGGTAATATTTGACAACATTCCTGGCGAGTTGGCATCTACGTCTCCCTGGGACCTTTATATACATCATTAACGTAATATAGCCTAACCTAACCCAACCTATCATCTCGGCGGTAATATTTGACAACATTCCTGGCGAGTTGGCCTCTACGTCTCCGTGTAACCCTCATATACATCAATAACGTAATATAACGTAACCTAACCCAACCTATCATCTCGGCGGTAATATTTGACAACATTCCTGGCGAGTTGGCATGTACGTCTCCCTAGGACCTTTATATACATCATTAACGTAATATAACCTAACCTAACCAAACCCAACATTTCGGCGGTAATATTTGACAACATTCCTGGCGAGTTGGCCTCTACGTCTCCGTGTAACCCTCATATACATCAATAACGTAATATAACGTAACCTAACCCAACCTATCATCTCGGCGGTAATATTTGACAGCATTCCTGGCGAGTTGGCATCTACGTCTCCCTGGGACCTTTATATACATCAATAACGTAATATAACGTAACCTAACCCAACCTATCATCTCGGCGGTAATATTTGACAACATTCCTGGCGAGTTGACCTTTACGTCTCCGTGTAACACTCATATACGTCAATAACGTAATATAACCTAACCTAACACAACCTAACATTTCCGCCTTAATATTTGACAACATACCTGGCGAGTTGGCCTATACGTCTACGTGGGACCTTCATATACATCAATAACGAAATATAACCTAACCTAAACAAACCTATCATCTCGGCGATAATATTTGACAACATTCCTGGCGAGTTGGCCTCTACGTCTCCCTGGGACCTTTATATACATCATTAACGTAATATAGCTTAACCTAAACCAACCTAACATCTCGGCGGTAATATTTGACAACATTCCTGGCGAGTTGGCCTCTACGTCTTCGTGTAACCCTCATATACATCAATAACGTAATATAACGTAACCTAACCCAACCTATCATCTCGGCGGTAATATTTGACAACATTCCTGGCGAGTTGGCATGTACGTCTCCCAAGGACCTTTATATACATCATTAACGTAATATAACCTAACCTAACCAAACCTAACATCTCGGCGGTAATATTTGACAACATTCCTGGCGAGTTGGCATCTACGTCTCCCTGGGACCTTTATATACATCATTAACGTAATATAACCTAACCTAACCCAACTTACCATCTCGGCGGTAATATTTGACAACATTCCTGGCGTGTTGGCCTCTACGTCTCCGTGTAACCCTCATATACATCAATAACGTAATATAACGTAACCTAACCCCACCTATCATCTCGGCGGTAATATTTGACAACATTCCTGGCGAGTTGGCATCTACGTCTCCCTGGGACCTTTATATACATCATTAACGTAATATAGCCTAACATAACCCAACCTATCATCTCGGCGGTAATATTTGACAACATTCCTGGCGAGTTGGCCTCTACGTCTCCGTGTAACCCTCATATACATCAATAACGTAATATAACGTAACCTAACCCCACCTATCGTCTCGACGGTAATATTTGACAACATTCCTGGCGAGTTGGCATCTACGTCTCCCTGGGACCTTTATGTACATCATTAACGTAATATAGCCTAACCTAACCCAACCTATCATCTCGGCGGTAATATTTGACAACATTCCTGGCGAGTTGGCATCTACGTCTCCCTGGGACCTTTATATACATCATTAACGTATCATAGCCTAACCTAACCGAACCTATCATCTCGGCGGTAATATTTGACAACATTCCTGGCGAGTTGGCCTCTACGTCTCCGTGTAACCCTCATATACATCAATAACGTAATATAACGTAACCTAACCCAACCTATCATCTCGGCGGTAATATTTGACAACATTCCTGGCGAGTTGGCCTCTACGTCTCCGTGTAACCCTCATATACATCAATGACGTAATATAACGTAACCTAACACAACCTATCATCTCGGCGGTAATATTTGACAATATTCCTGGCGAGTTTGCATCTACGTCCCCCTGGGACCTTTATATACATCATTAACGTAATATAACCTAACCTAACCCAACCTAACATCTCGGTGGTAATATTTGACAACATTCCTGGCGAGTTGACCTTTACGTCTCCGTGTAACCCTCATATACGTCAATAACGTAATATAACCTAACCTAACACAACCTAACGTTTCCGCCTTAATATTTGACAACATACCTGGCGAGTTGGCCTATACGTCTACGTGGGACCTTCATATACATCAATAACGAAATATAACCTAACCTAAACAAACCTATCATCTCGGCGATAATATTTGACAACATTCCTGGCGAGTTGGCCTCTACGTCTCCCTGGGACCTTTATATACATCATTAACGTAATATAGCTTAACCTAAACCAACCTAACATCTCGGCGGTAATATTTGACAACATTCCTGGCGAGTTGGCATCTACGTGTCCCTGGGACCTTTATATACATCATTAACGTAATATAACCTAACCTAACCCAACTTAACATCTCGGCGGTAATATTTGACAACATTCCTGGCGAGTTGGCCTCTACGTCTCCGTGTAACCCTCATATACATCAATAACGTAATATAACGTAACCTAACCCAACCTATCATCTCGGCGGTAATATTTGACAACATTCCTGGCGACTTGGCCTCCACGTCTCCGTGTAACCCTCATATACATCAATAACGTAATATAATGTAACCTAACCCCACCTATCATCTCGGCGGTAATATTTGACAACATTACTGGCGAGTTGGCCTCTACGTCTCCCTGGGACCTTTATATACATCATTAACGTAATATAGCTTAACCTAACCCAACTTAACATCTCGGCGGTAATATTTGACTACATTCCTGGCGAGTTGGCCTCTACGTCTCCGTGTAACCCTCATATACATCAATAACGTAATAGAACGTAACCTAACCCCACCTATCATCTCGGCGGTAATATTTGACAACATTACTGGCGAGTTGGCATCTACGTCTCCCTGGGACCTTTATATACATCATTAACGTAATATAACCTAACCTAACCCAACTTAACATCTCGGCGGTAATATTTGACAACATTCCTGGCGAGTTGGCCTCTACGTCTCCGTGTAAACCTCATATACATCAATAACGTAATATAACCTAACCTAACCAAACCTAACATCTCGGCGGTAATATATAACAAAATTCCTGGCGAGTTCGCCACTACATCTCCGTTTGACCTTCATATACATCAATAACGTAATATAACGTAACCTAACCCAACCTATCATCTCGGCGGTAATATTTGACAACATTCCTGGCGAGTTGCCATCTACGTCTCCCTGGGACCTTTATATACATCATTAACGTAATATAACCTAACCTAACCCAACTTAACATCTCGGCGGTAATATTTGACAACATTCCTGGCGAGTTGGCCTCTACGTCTCCGTGTTACCCTCATATACATCAATAACGTAATATAACGTAACCTAACCCCACCTATCATCTCGGCGCTAATATTTGACAACATTACTGGCGAGTTGGCATCTACGTCTCCCTGGGACCTTTATATACATCATTAACGTAATATAGCCTAACATAACCCAACCTATCATCTCGGCGGTAATATTTGACAACATTCCTGGCGAGTTGGCCTCTACGTCTCCGTGTAACCCTCATATACATCAATAACGTAATATAACGTAACCTAACCCCACCTATCATCTCGACGGTAATATTTGACAACATTCCTGGCGAGTTGGCATCTACGTCTCCCTGGGACCTTTATATACATCATTAACGTAATATAGCCTAACCTAACCCAACCTATCATCTCGGCGGTAATATTTGACAACATTCCTGGCGAGTTGGCCTCTACGTCTCCGTGTAACCCTCATATACATCAATAACGTAATATAACGTAACCTAACCCAACCTATCATCTCGGCGGTAATATTTGACAACATTCCTGGCGAGTTGGCATGTACGTCTCCCTAGGACCTTTATATACATCATTAACGTAATATAACCTAACCTAACCAAACCCAACATTTCGGCGGTAATATTTGACAACATTCCTGGCGAGTTGGCCTCTACGTCTCCGTGTAACCCTCATATACATCAATAACGTAATATAACGTAACCTAACCCAACCTATCATCTCGGCGGTAATATTTGACAGCATTCCTGGCGAGTTGGCATCTACGTCTCCCTGGGACCTTTATATACATCAATAACGTAATATAACGTAACCTAACCCAACCTATCATCTCGGCGGTAATATTTGACAACATTCCTGGCGAGTTGGCATCAACGTCTCCCTGGGACCTTTATATACATCATTAATGTTATATAACCCGACCTAACCCAACCTAACATCTCGGCGGTAATATTTGACAACATTCCTGGCGAGTTGACCTTTACGTCTCCGTGTAACACTCATATACGTCAATAACGTAATATAACCTAACCTAACACAACCTAACATTTCCGCCTTAATATTTGCCAACATACCTGGCGAGTTGGCCTATACGTCTACGTGGGACCTTCATATACATCAATAACGAAATATAACCTAACCTAAACAAACCTATCATCTCGGCGATAATATTTGACAACATTCCTGGCGAGTTGGCCTCTACGTCTCCCTGGGACCTTTACATACATCATTAACGTAATATAGCTTAACCTAAACCAACCTAACATCTCGGCGGTAATATTTGACAACATTCCTGGCGAGTTGGCCTCTACGTCTTCGTGTAACCCTCATATACATCAATAACGTAATATAACGTAACCTAACCCAACCTATCATCTCGGCGGTAATATTTGACAACATTCCTGGCGAGTTGGCATGTACGTCTCCCAAGGACCTTTATATACATCATTAACGTAATATAACCTAACCTAACCAAACCTAACATCTCGGCGGTAATATTTGACAACATTCCTGGCGAGTTGGCATCTACGTCTCCCTGGGACCTTTATATACATCATTAACGTAATATAACCTAACCTAACCCAACTTACCATCTCGGCGGTAATATTTGACAACATTCCTGGCGTGTTGGCCTCTACGTCTCCGTGTAACCCTCATATACATCAATAACGTAATATAACGTAACCTAACCCCACCTATCATCTCGGCGGTAATATTTGACAACATTCCTGGCGAGTTGGCATCTACGTCTCCCTGGGACCTTTATATACATCATTAACGTAATATAGCCTAACATAACCCAACCTATCATCTCGGCGGTAATATTTGACAACATTCCTGGCGAGTTGGCCTCTACGTCTCCGTGTAACCCTCATATACATCAATAACGTAATATAACGTAACCTAACCCCACCTATCGTCTCGACGGTAATATTTGACAACATTCCTGGCGAGTTGGCATCTACGTCTCCCTGGGACCTTTATATACTTCATTAACGTAATATAACCTAACCTAACCCAACCTAACATCTCGGTGGTAATATTTGACAACATTCCTGGCGAGTTGACCTTTACGTCTCCGTGTAACCCTCATATACGTCAATAACGTAATATAACCTAACCTAACACAACCTAACATTTCCGCCTTAATATTTGACAACATACCTGGCGAGTTGGCCTATACGTCTACGTGGGACCTTCATATACATCAATAACGAAATATAACCTAACCTAAACAAACCTATCATCTCGGCGATAATATTTGACAACATTCCTGGCGAGTTGGCCTCTACCTCCCCCTGGGACCTTTATATACATCATTAACGTAATATAGCTTAACCTAAACCAACCTAACATCTCGGCGGTAATATTTGACTACATTCCTGGCGAGTTGGCCTCTACGTCTCCGTGTAACCCTCATATACATCAATAACGTAATAGAACGTAACCTAACCCCACCTATCATCTCGGCGGTAATATTTGACAACATTACTGGCGAGTTGGCATCTACGTCTCCCTGGGACCTTTATATACATCATTAACGTAATATAACCTAACCTAACCCAACTTAACATCTCGGCGGTAATATTTGACAACATTCCTGGCGAGTTGGCCTCTACGTCTCCGTGTAAACCTCATATACATCAATAACGTAATATAACGTAACCTAACCCCACCTATCATCTCGGCGGTAATATTTGACAACATTCCTGGCGAGTTGGCATCTACGTCTCCCTGGGACCTTTATATACATCATTAACGTAATATAGCCTAACCTAACCGAACCTATTCTCGGCGGTAATATTTGACAACATTCCTGGCGAGTTGGCCTCTAGGTCTCCGTGTAACCCTCATATATATCAATAACGTAATATAACGTAACCTAACCCAACCTATCATCTCGGCGGTAATATTTGACAACATTCCTGGCGTGTTGGCATGTACGCCTCCCTAGGACCTATATATACATCATTATCGTAATATAACCTAACCTAACCAAACCTAACGTCTCGGCGGTAATATTTGACAACATTCCTGGCGAGTTGGCATCTACGTCTCCCTGGGACCTTTATATATATCATTAATGTAATATAACCTAACCTAACCCAAACTAACATCTCGGGGGTAATATTTGACAACATTCCTGGCGAGTTGGCATCTACGTCTCCGTTTGACCTTCATATACATCAATAACGTAATATAACCTAACCTAACCCAACCTAACATCTCTGTGGTAATATTTGTCAACATTCCTGGCGAGTTGGTCTCTACGTCTCCGTGTAACCCTCATATACATCAATATCGTAATATAACGTAACCTAACCCAACCTATCATCTCGGCGGTGTTATTTGACAACATTCCTGGCGAGTTGGCCTCTACGTCTCCGTGTAACCCTCATATACATCAATAACGTAATATAACGTAACCTAACCCAACCTATCATCTCGGCGGTAATATTTGACAACATTCCTGGCGAGTTGGCATGTACGTCTCCCTAGGACCTTTATATACATCATTAAAGTAATATAACCTAACCTAACCCAACCCAACATTTCGGCGGTAATATTTGACAACATTCCTGGCGAGTTGGCATGTACGCCTCCCTAGGACCTATATATACATCATTATCGTAATATAACCTAACCTAACCAAACCTAACGTCTCGGCGGTAATATTTGACAACATTCCTGGCGAGTTGGCATCTACGTCTCCCTGGGACCTTTATATATATCATTAATGTAATATAACCTAACCTAACCCAAACTAACATCTCGGCGGTAATATTTGACAACATTCCTGGCGAGTTGGCATCTACGTCTCCGTTTGACCTTCATATACATCAATAACGTAATATAACCTAACCTAACCCAACCTAACATCTCTGTGGTAATATTTGTCAACATTCCTGCCGAGTTGGTCTCTACGTCTCCGTGTAACCCTCATATACATCAATATCGTAATATAACGTAACCTAACCCAACCTATCATCTCGGCGGTGTTATTTGACAACATTCCTGGCGAGTTGGCCTCTACGTCTCCGTGTAACCCTCATATACATCAATAACGTAATATAACGTAACCTAACCCAACCTATCATCTCGGCGGTAATATTTGACAACATTCCTGGCGAGTTGGCATGTACGTCTCCCTAGGACCTTTATATACATCATTAACGTAATATAACCTAACCTAACCAAACCCAACATTTCGGCGGTAATATTTGACAACATTCCTGGCGAGTTGGCCTCTACGTCTCCGTGTAACCCTCATATACATCAATAACGTAATATAACGTAACCTAACCCAACCTATCATCTCGGCGGTAATATTTGACAGCATTCCTGGCGAGTTGGCATCTACGTCTCCCTGGGACCTTTATATACATCAATAACGTAATATAACGTAACCTAACCCAACCTATCATCTCGGCGGTAATATTTGACAACATTCCTGGCGAGTTGGCATCAACGTCTCCCTGGGACCTTTATATACATCATTAATGTAATATAACGTAACCTAACCCCACCTATCATCTCGACGGTAATATTTGACAACATTCCTGGCGAGTTGGCATCTACGTCTCCCTGGGACCTTTATATACATCATTAACGTAATATAGCCTAACCTAACCCAACTTAACATCTCGGCGGTAATATTTGACAACATTCCTGGCGAGTTGGCCTCTACGTCTCCGTGTAAACCTCATATACATCAATAACGTAATATAACGTAACCTAACCCCACCTATCATCTCGGCGGTAATATTTGACAACATTCCTGGCGAGTTGGCATCTACGTCTCCCTGGGACCTTTATATACATCATTAACGTAATATAGCCTAACCTAACCGAACCTATTCTCGGCGGTAATATTTGACAACATTCCTGGCGAGTTGGCCTCTAGGTCTCCGTGTAACCCTCATATACATCAATAACGTAATATAACGTAACCTAACCCAACCTATCATCTCGGCGGTAATATTTGACAACATTCCTGGCGTGTTGGCATGTACGCCTCCCTAGGACCTATATATACATCATTATCGTAATATAACCTAACCTAACCAAACCTAACGTCTCGGCGGTAATATTTGACAACATTCCTGGCGAGTTGGCATCTACGTCTCCCTGGGACCTTTATATATATCATTAATGTAATATAACCTAACCTAACCCAAACTAACATCTCGGCGGTAATATTTGACAACATTCCTGGCGAGTTGGCATCTACGTCTCCCTGGGACCTTTGTATACATCATTAACGTAATATAACCTAACCTAACCCAACTTAACATCTCGGCGGTAATATTTGACAACATTCCTGGCGAGTTGGCCTCTACGTCTCCGTGTAACCCTCATATACATCAATATCGTAATATAACGTAACCTAACCCAACCTATCATCTCGGCGGTGTTATTTGACAACATTCCTGGCGAGTTGGCCTCTACGTCTCCGTGTAACCCTCATATACATCAATAACGTAATATAACGTAACCTAACCCAACCTATCATCTCGGCGGTAATATTTGACAACATTCCTGGCGAGTTGGCATGTACGTCTCCCTAGGACCTTTATATACATCATTAAAGTAATATAACCTAACCTAACCCAACCCAACATTTCGGCGGTAATATTTGACAACATTCCTGGCGAGTTGGCATGTACGCCTCCCAAGGACCTATATATACATCATTATCGTAATATAACCTAACCTAACCCAACCCAACATTTCGGCGGTAATATTTGACAACATTCCTGGCGAGTTGGCCTCTACGTCTCCGTGTAACCCTCCTATACATCAATAACGTAATATAACGTAACCTAACCCAACCTATCATCTCGGCGGTAATATTTGACAGCACTCCTGGCGAGTTGGCATCTACGTCTCCCTGGGAACTTTATATACATCATTAACGTAATATAACCTAACCTAACCAAACCTAACATCTCGGCGGTAACATTTAACAACATTCCTGGCGAGTTCGCCTCTACGTCTCCGTTTGACCTTCATATACATCAATAACGTAATATAACGTAACCTAACCCAACCTATCATCTCGGCGGTAATATTTGACAACATTCCTGGCGAGTTGGCATCTACGTCTCCCTGGGACCTTTATATACATCATTAACGTAATATAACCTAACCTAACCCAACTTAACATCTCGGCGGTAATATTTGACAACATTCCTGGCGAGTTGGCCTCTACGTCTCCGTGTTACCCTCATATACATCAATAACGTAATATAACGTAACCTAACCCCACCTATCATCTCGGCGGTAATATTTGACGACATTACTGGCGAGTTGGCATCTACGTCTCCCTGGGACCTTTATATACATCATTAACGTAATATAGCCTAACATAACCCAACCTATCATCTCGGCGGTAATATTTGACAACATACCTGGCGAGTTGGCCTCTACGTCTCCGTGTAACCCTCATATACATCAATAACGTAATATAACGTAACCTAACCCCACCTATCATCTCGACGGTAATATTTGACAACATTCCTGGCGAGTTGGCATCTACGTCTCCCTGGGACCTTTATATACATCATTAACGTAATATAGCCTAACCTAACCCAACCTATCATCTCGGCGGTAATATTTGACAACATTCCTGGCGAGTTGGCCTCTACGTCTCCGTGTAACCCTCATATACATCAATAACGTAATATAACGTAACCTAACCCAACCTATCATCTCGGCGGTAATATTTGACAACATTCCTGGCGAGTTGGCATGTACGTCTCCCTAGGACCTTTATATACATCATTAACGTAATATAACCTAACCTAACCAAACCCAACATTTCGGCGGTAATATTTGACAACATTCCTGGCGAGTTGGCCTCTACGTCTCCGTGTAACCCTCATATACATCAATAACGTAATATAACGTAACCTAACCCAACCTATCATCTCGGCGGTAATATTTGACAGCATTCCTGGCGAGTTGGCATCTACGTCTCCCTGGGACCTTTATATACATCAATAACGTAATATAACGTAACCTAACACAACCTATCATCTCGGCGGTAATATTTGACAATATTCCTGGCGAGTTTGCATCTACGTCCCCCTGGGACCTTTATATACATCATTAACGTAATATAACCTAACCTAACCCAACCTAACATCTCGGTGGTAATATTTGACAACATTCCTGGCGAGTTGACCTTTACGTCTCCGTGTAACCCTCATATACGTCAATAACGTAATATAACCTAACCTAACACAACCTAACATTTCCGCCTTAATATTTGACAACATACCTGGCGAGTTGGCCTATACGTCTACGTGGGACCTTCATATACATCAATAACGAAATATAACCTAACCTAAACAAACCTATCATCTCGGCGATAATATTTGACAACATTCCTGGCGAGTTGGCCTCTACCTCCCCCTGGGACCTTTATATACATCATTAACGTAATATAGCTTAACCTAAACCAACCTAACATCTCGGCGGTAATATTTGACTACATTCCTGGCGAGTTGGCCTCTACGTCTCCGTGTAACCCTCATATACATCAATAACGTAATAGAACGTAACCTAACCCCACCTATCATCTCGGCGGTAATATTTGACAACATTACTGGCGAGTTGGCATCTACGTCTCCCTGGGACCTTTATATACATCATTAACGTAATATAACCTAACCTAACCCAACTTAACATCTCGGCGGTAATATTTGACAACATTCCTGGCGAGTTGGCCTCTACGTCTCCGTGTAAACCTCATATACATCAATAACGTAATATAACGTAACCTAACCCCACCTATCATCTCGGCGGTAATATTTGACAACATTCCTGGCGAGTTGGCATCTACGTCTCCCTGGGACCTTTATATACATCATTAACGTAATATAGCCTAACCTAACCGAACCTATTCTCGGCGGTAATATTTGACAACATTCCTGGCGAGTTGGCCTCTAGGTCTCCGTGTAACCCTCATATATATCAATAACGTAATATAACGTAACCTAACCCAACCTATCATCTCGGCGGTAATATTTGACAACATTCCTGGCGTGTTGGCATGTACGCCTCCCTAGGACCTATATATACATCATTATCGTAATATAACCTAACCTAACCAAACCTAACGTCTCGGCGGTAATATTTGACAACATTCCTGGCGAGTTGGCATCTACGTCTCCCTGGGACCTTTATATATATCATTAATGTAATATAACCTAACCTAACCCAAACTAACATCTCGGCGGTAATATTTGACAACATTCCTGGCGAGTTGGCATCTACGTCTCCGTTTGACCTTCATATACATCAATAACGTAATATAACCTAACCTAACCCAACCTAACATCTCTGTGGTAATATTTGTCAACATTCCTGGCGAGTTGGTCTCTACGTCTCCGTGTAACCCTCATATACATCAATATCGTAATATAACGTAACCTAACCCAACCTATCATCTCGGCGGTGTTATTTGACAACATTCCTGGCGAGTTGGCCTCTACGTCTCCGTGTAACCCTCATATACATCAATAACGTAATATAACGTAACCTAACCCAACCTATCATCTCGGCGGTAATATTTGACAACATTCCTGGCGAGTTGGCATGTACGTCTCCCTAGGACCTTTATATACATCATTAAAGTAATATAACCTAACCTAACCCAACCCAACATTTCGGCGGTAATATTTGACAACATTCCTGGCGAGTTGGCATGTACGCCTCCCTAGGACCTATATATACATCATTATCGTAATATAACCTAACCTAACCAAACCTAACGTCTCGGCGGTAATATTTGACAACATTCCTGGCGAGTTGGCATCTACGTCTCCCTGGGACCTTTATATATATCATTAATGTAATATAACCTAACCTAACCCAAACTAACATCTCGGCGGTAATATTTGACAACATTCCTGGCGAGTTGGCATCTACGTCTCCGTTTGACCTTCATATACATCAATAACGTAATATAACCTAACCTAACCCAACCTAACATCTCTGTGGTAATATTTGTCAACATTCCTGCCGAGTTGGTCTCTACGTCTCCGTGTAACCCTCATATACATCAATATCGTAATATAACGTAACCTAACCCAACCTATCATCTCGGCGGTGTTATTTGACAACATTCCTGGCGAGTTGGCCTCTACGTCTCCGTGTAACCCTCATATACATCAATAACGTAATATAACGTAACCTAACCCAACCTATCATCTCGGCGGTAATATTTGACAACATTCCTGGCGAGTTGGCATGTACGTCTCCCTAGGACCTTTATATACATCATTAACGTAATATAACCTAACCTAACCAAACCCAACATCTCGGTGGTAATATTTGACAACATTCCTGGCGAGTTGACCTTTACGTCTCCGTGTAACCCTCATATACGTCAATAACGTAATATAACCTAACCTAACACAACCTAACATTTCCGCCTTAATATTTGACAACATACCTGGCGAGTTGGCCTATACGTCTACGTGGGACCTTCATATACATCAATAACGAAATATAACCTAACCTAAACAAACCTATCATCTCGGCGATAATATTTGACAACATTCCTGGCGAGTTGGCCTCTACCTCCCCCTGGGACCTTTATATACATCATTAACGTAATATAGCTTAACCTAAACCAACCTAACATCTCGGCGGTAATATTTGACTACATTCCTGGCGAGTTGGCCTCTACGTCTCCGTGTAACCCTCATATACATCAATAACGTAATAGAACGTAACCTAACCCCACCTATCATCTCGGCGGTAATATTTGACAACATTACTGGCGAGTTGGCATCTACGTCTCCCTGGGACCTTTATATACATCATTAACGTAATATAACCTAACCTAACCCAACTTAACATCTCGGCGGTAATATTTGACAACATTCCTGGCGAGTTGGCCTCTACGTCTCCGTGTAAACCTCATATACATCAATAACGTAATATAACGTAACCTAACCCCACCTATCATCTCGGCGGTAATATTTGACAACATTCCTGGCGAGTTGGCATCTACGTCTCCCTGGGACCTTTATATACATCATTAACGTAATATAGCCTAACCTAACCGAACCTATTCTCGGCGGTAATATTTGACAACATTCCTGGCGAGTTGGCCTCTAGGTCTCCGTGTAACCCTCATATATATCAATAACGTAATATAACGTAACCTAACCCAACCTATCATCTCGGCGGTAATATTTGACAACATTCCTGGCGTGTTGGCATGTACGCCTCCCTAGGACCTATATATACATCATTAAAGTAATATAACCTAACCTAACCCAACCCAACATTTCGGCGGTAATATTTGACAACATTCCTGGCGAGTTGGCATGTACGCCTCCCTAGGACCTATATATACATCATTATCGTAATATAACCTAACCTAACCAAACCTAACGTCTCGGCGGTAATATTTGACAACATTCCTGGCGAGTTGGCATCTACGTCTCCCTGGGACCTTTATATATATCATTAATGTAATATAACCTAACCTAACCCAAACTAACATCTCGGCGGTAATATTTGACAACATTCCTGGCGAGTTGGCATCTACGTCTCCGTTTGACCTTCATATACATCAATAACGTAATATAACCTAACCTAACCCAACCTAACATCTCTGTGGTAATATTTGTCAACATTCCTGGCGAGTTGGTCTCTACGTCTCCGTGTAACCCTCATATACATCAATATCGTAATATAACGTAACCTAACCCAACCTATCATCTCGGCGGTGTTATTTGACAACATTCCTGGCGAGTTGGCCTCTACGTCTCCGTGTAACCCTCATATACATCAATAACGTAATATAACGTAACCTAACCCAACCTATCATCTCGGCGGTAATATTTGACAACATTCCTGGCGAGTTGGCATGTACGTCTCCCTAGGACCTTTATATACATCATTAAAGTAATATAACCTAACCTAACCCAACCCAACATTTCGGCGGTAATATTTGACAACATTCCTGGCGAGTTGGCATGTACGCCTCCCTAGGACCTATATATACATCATTATCGTAATATAACCTAACCTAACCAAACCTAACGTCTCGGCGGTAATATTTGACAACATTCCTGGCGAGTTGGCATCTACGTCTCCCTGGGACCTTTATATATATCATTAATGTAATATAACCTAACCTAACCCAAACTAACATCTCGGCGGTAATATTTGACAACATTCCTGGCGAGTTGGCATCTACGTCTCCGTTTGACCTTCATATACATCAATAACGTAATATAACCTAACCTAACCCAACCTAACATCTCTGTGGTAATATTTGTCAACATTCCTGCCGAGTTGGTCTCTACGTCTCCGTGTAACCCTCATATACATCAATATCGTAATATAACGTAACCTAACCCAACCTATCATCTCGGCCGTGTTATTTGACAACATTCCTGGCGAGTTGGCCTCTACGTCTCCGTGTAACCCTCATATACATCAATAACGTAATATAACGTAACCTAACCCAACCTATCATCTCGGCGGTAATATTTGACAACATTCCTGGCGAGTTGGCATGTACGTCTCCCTAGGACCTTTATATACATCATTAACGTAATATAACCTAACCTAACCAAACCCAACATTTCGGCGGTAATATTTGACAACATTCCTGGCGAGTTGGCCTCTACGTCTCCGTGTAACCCTCATATACATCAATAACGTAATATAACGTAACCTAACCCAACCTATCATCTCGGCGGTAATATTTGACAGCATTCCTGGCGAGTTGGCATCTACGTCTCCCTGGGACCTTTATATACATCAATAACGTAATATAACGTAACCTAACCCAACCTATCATCTCGGCGGTAATATTTGACAACATTCCTGGCGAGTTGGCATCAACGTCTCCCTGGGACCTTTATATACATCATTAATGTAATATAACGTAACCTAACCCCACCTATCATCTCGACGGTAATATTTGACAACATTCCTGGCGAGTTGGCATCTACGTCTCCCTGGGACCTTTATATACATCATTAACGTAATATAGCCTAACCTAACCCAACTTAACATCTCGGCGGTAATATTTGACAACATTCCTGGCGAGTTGGCCTCTACGTCTCCGTGTAAACCTCATATACATCAATAACGTAATATAACGTAACCTAACCCCACCTATCTTCTCGGCGGTAATATTTGACAACATTCCTGGCGAGTTGGCATCTACGTCTCCCTGGGACCTTTATATACATCATTAACGTAATATAGCCTAACCTAACCGAACCTATTCTCGGCGGTAATATTTGACAACATTCCTGGCGAGTTGGCCTCTAGGTCTCCGTGTAACCCTCATATACATCAATAACGTAATATAACGTAACCTAACCCAACCTATCATCTCGGCGGTAATATTTGACAACATTCCTGGCGTGTTGGCATGTACGCCTCCCTAGGACCTATATATACATCATTATCGTAATATAACCTAACCTAACCAAACCTAACGTCTCGGCGGTAATATTTGACAACATTCCTGGCGAGTTGGCATCTACGTCTCCCTGGGACCTTTATATATATCATTAATGTAATATAACCTAACCTAACCCAAACTAACATCTCGGCGGTAATATTTGACAACATTCCTGGCGAGTTGGCATCTACGTCCCCCTGGGACCTTTATATACATCATTAACGTAATATAACCTAACCTAACCCAACCTAACATCTCGGTGGTAATATTTGACAACATTCCTGGCGAGTTGACCTTTACGTCTCCGTGTAACCCTCATATACGTCAATAACGTAATATAACCTAACCTAACACAACCTAACATTTCCGCCTTAATATTTGACAACATACCTGGCGAGTTGGCCTATACGTCTACGTGGGACCTTCATATACATCAATAACGAAATATAACCTAACCTAAACAAACCTATCATCTCGGCGATAATATTTGACAACATTCCTGGCGAGTTGGCCTCTACCTCTCCCTGGGACCTTTATATACATCATTAACGTAATATAGCTTAACCTAAACCAACCTAACATCTCGGCGGTAATATTTGACAACATTCCTGGCGAGTTGGCATCTACGTGTCCCTGGGACCTTTATATACATCATTAACGTAATATAACCTAACCTAACCCAACTTAACATCTCGGCGGTAATATTTGACAACATTCCTGGCGAGTTGGCCTCTACGTCTCCGTGTAACCCTCATATACATCAATAACGTAATATAACGTAACCTAACCCAACCTATCATCTCGGCGGTAATATTTGACAACATTCCTGGCGAGTTGGCCTCCACGTCTCCGTGTAACCCTCATATACATCAATAACGTAATATAACGTAACCTAACCCCACCTATCATTTCGGCGGTAATATTTGACAACATTCCTGGCGAGTTGGCCTCTACGTCTCCCTGGGACCTTTATATACATCATTAACGTAATATAGCTTAACCTAAACCAACCTAACATCTCGGCGGTAATATTTGACAACATTCCTGGCGAGTTGGCATCTACGTGTCCCTGGGACCTTTATATACATCATTAACGTAATATAACCTAACCTAACCCAACTTAACATCTCGGCGGTAATATTTGACAACATTCCTGGCGAGTTGGCCTCTACGTCTCCGTGTAACCCTCATATACATCAATAACGTAATATAACGTAACCTAACACCACCTATCATCTCGGCGGTAATATTTGACAACATTCCTGGCGAGTTGGCATGTACGTCTCCCTAGGACCTTTATATACATCATTAAAGTAATATAACCTAACCTAACCCAACCCAACATTTCGGCGGTAATATTTGACAACATTCCTGGCGAGTTGGCATGTACGCCTCCCTAGGACCTATATATACATCATTATCGTAATATAACCTAACCTAACCAAACCTAACGTCTCGGCGGTAATATTTGACAACATTCCTGGCGAGTTGGCATCTACGTCTCCCTGGGACCTTTATATATATCATTAATGTAATATAACCTAACCTAACCCAAACTAACATCTCGGCGGTAATATTTGACAACATTCCTGGCGAGTTGGCATCTACGTCTCCGTTTGACCTTCATATACATCAATAACGTAATATAACCTAACCTAACCCAACCTAACATCTCTGTGGTAATATTTGTCAACATTCCTGCCGAGTTGGTCTCTACGTCTCCGTGTAACCCTCATATACATCAATATCGTAATATAACGTAACCTAACCCAACCTATCATCTCGGCGGTGTTATTTGACAACATTCCTGGCGAGTTGGCCTCTACGTCTCCGTGTAACCCTCATATACATCAATAACGTAATATAACGTAACCTAACCCAACCTATCATCTCGGCGGTAATATTTGACAACATTCCTGGCGAGTTGGCATGTACGTCTCCCTAGGACCTTTATATACATCATTAAAGTAATATAACCTAACCTAACCCAACCCAACATTTCGGCGGTAATATTTGACAACATTCCTGGCGAGTTGGCCTCTACGTCTCCGTGTAACCCTCATATACATCAATAACGTAATATAACGTAACCTAACCCAACCTATCATCTCGGCGGTAACATTTGACAGCACTCCTGGCGAGTTGGCATCTACGTCTCCCTGGGAACTTTATATACATCATTAACGTAATATAACCTAACCTAACCCAACTTAACATATCGGCGGTAATATTTGACAACATTCCTGGCGAGTTGGCCTCTACGTCTCCGTGTAAACCTCATATACATCAATAACGTAATATAACGTAACCTAACCCAACCTATCATCTCGGCGGTAATATTTGACAACATTCCTGGCGAGTTGGCATCTACGTCTCCCTGGGAACTTTATATACATCATTAACGTAATATAGCCTAACCTAACCCAACCTATCATCTCGGCGGTAATATTTGACAACATTCCTGGCGAGTTGGCCTCTACGTCTCCGTGTAAACCTCATATACATCAATAACGTAATATAACGTAACCTAACCTCACCTATCATCTCGGCGGTAATATTTGACAACATTCCTGGCGAGTTGGCATCTACGTCTCCCTGGGACCTTTATATACATCATTAACGTAATATAGCCTAACCTAACCGAACCTATTCTCGGCGGTAATATTTGACAACATTCCTGGCGAGTTGGCCTCTAGGTCTCCGTGTAACCCTCATATACATCAATAACGTAATATAACGTAACCTAACCCAACCTATCATCTCGGCGGTAATATTTGACAACATTCCTGGCGAGTTGGCATGTACGCCTCCCTAGGACCTATATATACATCATTATCGTAATATAACCTAACCTAACCAAACCTAACGTCTCGGCGGTAATATTTGACAACATTCCTGGCGAGTTGGCATCTACGTCTCCCTGGGACCTTTATATATATCATTAATGTAATATAACCTAACCTAACCCAAACTAACATCTCGGCGGTAATATTTGACAACATTCCTGGCGAGTTGGCATCTACGTCTCCGTTTGACCTTCATATACATCAATAACGTAATATAACCTAACCTAACCCAACCTAACATCTCTGTGGTAATATTTGTCAACATTCCTGGCGAGTTGGTCTCTACGTCTCCGTGTAACCCTCATATACATCAATATCGTAATATAACGTAACCTAACCCAACCTATCATCTCGGCGGTGTTATTTGACAACATTCCTGGCGAGTTGGCCTCTACGTCTCCGTGTAACCCTCATATACATCAATAACGTAATATAACGTAACCTAACCCAACCTATCATCTCGGCGGTAATATTTGACAACATTCCTGGCGAGTTGGCATGTACGTCTCCCTAGGACCTTTATATACATCATTAAAGTAATATAACCTAACCTAACCCAACCCAACATTTCGGCGGTAATATTTGACAACATTCCTGGCGAGTTGGCATGTACGCCTCCCTAGGACCTATATATACATCATTATCGTAATATAACCTAACCTAACCAAACCTAACGTCTCGGCGGTAATATTTGACAACATTCCTGGCGAGTTGGCATCTACGTCTCCCTGGGACCTTTATATATATCATTAATGTAATATAACCTAACCTAACCCAAACTAACATCTCGGCGGTAATATTTGACAACATTCCTGGCGAGTTGGCATCTACGTCTCCGTTTGACCTTCATATACATCAATAACGTAATATAACCTAACCTAACCCAACCTAACATCTCTGTGGTAATATTTGTCAACATTCCTGCCGAGTTGGTCTCTACGTCTCCGTGTAACACTCATATACATCAATATCGTAATATAACGTAACCTAACCCAACCTATCATCTCGGCGGTGTTATTTGACAACATTCCTGGCGAGTTGGCCTCTACGTCTCCGTGTAACCCTCATATACATCAATAACGTAATATAACGTAACCTAACCCAACCTATCATCTCGGCGGTAATATTTGACAACATTCCTGGCGAGTTGGCATGTACGTCTCCCTAGGACCTTTATATACATCATTAAAGTAATATAACCTAACCTAACCCAACCCAACATTTCGGCGGTAATATTTGACAACATTCCTGGCGAGTTGGCCTCTACGTCTCCGTGTAACCCTCATATACATCAATAACGTAATATAACGTAACCTAACCCAACCTATCATCTCGGCGGTAATATTTGACAGCACTCCTGGCGAGTTGGCATCTACGTCTCCCTGGGAACTTTATATACATCATTAACGTAATATAACCTAACCTAACCCAACTTAACATATCGGCGGTAATATTTGACAACATTCCTGGCGAGTTGGCCTCTACGTCTCCGTGTAAACCTCATATACATCAATAACGTAATATAACGTAACCTAACCCAACCTATCATCTCGGCGGTAATATTTGACAACATTCCTGGCGAGTTGGCATCTACGTCTCCCTGGGACCTTTATATACATCATTAACGTAATATAGCCTAACCTAACCGAACCTATTCTCGGCGGTAATATTTGACAACATTCCTGGCGAGTTGGCCTCTAGGTCTCCGTGTAACCCTCATATACATCAATAACGTAATATAACGTAACCTAACCCAACCTATCATCTCGGCGGTAATATTTGACAACATTCCTGGCGAGTTGGCATGTACGCCTCCCTAGGACCTATATATACATCATTATCGTAATATAACCTAACCTAACCAAACCTAACGTCTCGGCGGTAATATTTGACAACATTCCTGGCGAGTTGGCATCTACGTCTCCCTGGGACCTTTATATATATCATTATTGTAATATAACCTAACCTAACCCAAACTAACATCTCGGCGGTAATATTTGACAACATTCCTGGCGAGTTGGCATCTACGTCTCCGTTTGACCTTCATATACATCAATAACGTAATATAACCTAACCTAACCCAACCTAACATTTCTGTGGTAATATTTGTCAACATTCCTGGCGAGTTGGTCTCTACGTCTCCGTGTAACCCTCATATACATCAATATCGTAATATAACGTAACCTTACCCAACCTATCATCTCGGCGGTAATATTTGACAACATTCCTGGCGAGTTGGCATGTACGTCTCCCAAGGACCTTTATATACATCATTAACGTAATATAACCTAACCTAACCAAACCTAACATCTCGGCGGTAATATTCAACATCATTCCTGGCGAGTTGGCCTCTACGTCTCCGTTTGACCTTCATATACATCAATAACGTAATATAACGTAACCTAACCCAACCTATCATCTCGGCGGTAATATTTGACAACATTCCTGGCGAGTTGGCATCTACGTCTCCCTGGGACCTTTATATACATCATTAACGTAATATAACCTAACCTAACCCAACTTAACATATCGGCGGTAATATTTGACAACATTCCTGGCGAGTTGGCCTCTACGTCTCCGTGTAAACCTCATATACATCAATAACGTAATATAACGTAACCTAACCCAACCTATCATCTCGGCGGTAATATTTGACAACATTCCTGGCGAGTTGGCATCTACGTCTCCCTGGGAACTTTATATACATCATTAACGTAAGATAGCCTAACCTAACCCAACCTATCATCTCGGCGGTAATATTTGACAACATTCCTGGCGAGTTGGCCTCTACGTCTCCGTGTAAACCTCATATACATCAATAACGTAATATAACGTAACCTAACCCCACCTATCATCTCGGCGGTAATATTTGACAACATTCCTGGCGAGTTGGCATCTACGTCTCCCTGGGACCTTTATATACATCATTAACGTAATATAGCCTAACCTAACCGAACCTATTCTCGGCGGTAATATTTGACAACATTCCTGGCGAGTTGGCCTCTAGGTCTCCGTGTAACCCTCATATACATCAATAACGTAATATAACGTAACCTAACCCAACCTATCATCTCGGCGGTAATATTTGACAACATTCCTGGCGAGTTGGCATGTACGCCTCCCTAGGACATATATATACATCATTATCGTAATATAACCTAACCTAACCAAACCTAACGTCTCGGCGGTAATATTTGACAACATTCCTGGCGAGTTGGCATCTACGTCTCCCTGGGACCTTTATATATATCATTAATGTAATATAACCTAACCTAACCCAAACTAACATCTCGGCGGTAATATTTGACAACATTCCTGGCGAGTTGGCATCTACGTCTCCGTTTGACCTTCATATACATCAATAACGTAATATAACCTAACCTAACCCAACCTAACATCTCTGTGGTAATATTTGTCAACATTCCTGGCGAGTTGGTCTCTACGTCTCCGTGTAACCCTCATATACATCAATATCGTAATATAACGTAACCTAACCCAACCTATCATCTCGGCGGTGTTATTTGACAACATTCCTGGCGAGTTGGCCTCTACGTCTCCGTGTAACCCTCATATACATCAATAACGTAATATAACGTAACCTAACCCAAGCTATCATCTCGGCGGTAATATTTGACAACATTCCTGGCGAGTTGGCATGTACGTCTCCCTAGGACCTTTATATACATCATTAAAGTAATATAACCTAACCTAACCCAACCCAACATTTCGGCGGTAATATTTGACAACATTCCTGGCGAGTTGGCATGTACGCCTCCCTAGGACCTATATATACATCATTATCGTAATATAACCTAACCTAACCAAACCTAACGTCTCGGCGGTAATATTTGACAACATTCCTGGCGAGTTGGCATCTACGTCTCCCTGGGACCTTTATATATATCATTAATGTAATATAACCTAACCTAACCCAAACTAACATCTCGGCGGTAATATTTGACAACATTCCTGGCGAGTTGGCATCCACGTCTCCGTTTGACCTTCATATACATCAATAACGTAATATAACCTAACCTAACCCAACCTAACATCTCTGTGGTAATATTTGTCAACATTCCTGCCGAGTTGGTCTCTACGTCTCCGTGTAACACTCATATACATCAATATCGTAATATAACGTAACCTAACCCAACCTATCATCTCGGCGGTGTTATTTGACAACATTCCTGGCGAGTTGGCCTCTACGTCTCCGTGTAACCCTCATATACATCAATAACGTAATATAACGTAACCTAACCCAACCTATCATCTCGGCGGTAATATTTGACAACATTCCTGGCGAGTTGGCATGTACGTCTCCCTAGGACCTTTATATACATCATTAAAGTAATATAACCTAACCTAACCCAACCCAACATTTCGGCGGTAATATTTGACAACATTCCTGGCGAGTTTGCCTCTACGTCTCCGTGTAACCCTCATATACATCAATAACGTAATATAACGTAACCTAACCCAACCTATCATCTCGGCGGTAATATTTGACAACATTCCTGGCGAGTTGGCATGTACGCCTCCCTAGGACCTATATATACATCATTATCGTAATATAACCTAACCTAACCAAACCTAACGTCTCGGCGGTAATATTTGACAACATTCCTGGCGAGTTGGCATCTACGTCTCCCTGGGACCTTTATATATATCATTACTGTAATATAACCTAACCTAACCCAAACTAACATCTCGGCGGTAATATTTGACAACATTCCTGGCGAGTTGGCATCTACGTCTCCGTTTGACCTTCATATACATCAATAACGTAATATAACCTAACCTAACCCAACCTAACATCTCTGTGGTAATATTTGTCAACATTCCTGGCGAGTTGGTCTCTACGTCTCCGTGTAACCCTCATATACATCAATATCGTAATATAACGTAACCTTACCCAACCTATCATCTCGGCGGTAATATTTGACAACATTCCTGGCGAGTTGGCATGTACGTCTCCCAAGGACCTTTATATACATCATTAACGTAATATAACCTAACCTAACCAAACCTAACATCTCGGCGGTAATATTCAACATCATTCCTGGCGAGTTGGCCTCTACGTCTCCGTTTGACCTTCATATACATCAATAACGTAATATAACGTAACCTAACCCAACCTATCATCTCGGCGGTAATATTTGACAACATTCCTGGCGAGTTGGCATCTACGGCTCCCTGGGACCTTTATATACATCATTAACGTAATATAGCCAAACATAACCCAACCTATCATCTCGGCGGTAATATTTGACAACATTCCTGGCGAGTTGGCCTCTACGTCTCCCTGGGACCTTTATGTACATCATTAACGTAATATAGCCTAACCTAACCCAACCTATCATCTCGGCGGTAATATTTGACAACATTCCTGGCGAGTTGGCATCTACGTCTCCCTGGGACCTTTATATACATCATTAACGTATTATAGCCTAACCTAACCGAACCTATCATCTCGGCGGTAATATTTGACAACATTCCTGGCGAGTTGGCCTCTACGTCTCCGTGTAACCCTCATATACATCAATAACGTAATATAACGTAACCTAACCCAACCTATCATCTCGGCGGTAATATTTGACAACATTCCTGGCGAGTTGGCCTCTACGTCTCCGTGTAACCCTCATATACATCAATGACGTAATATAACGTAACCTAACACAACCTATCATCTCGGCGGTAATATTTGACAATATTCCTGGCGAGTTTGCATCTACGTCCCCCTGGGACCTTTATATACATCATTAACGTAATATAACCTAACCTAACCCAACCTAACATCTCGGTGGTAATATTTGACAACATTCCTGGCGAGTTGACCTTTACGTCTCCGTGTAACCCTCATATACGTCAATAACGTAATATAACCTAACCTAACACAACCTAACATTTCCGCCTTAATATTTGACAACATACCTGGCGAGTTGGCCTATACGTCTACGTGGGACCTTCATATACATCAATAACGAAATATAACCTAACCTAAACAAACCTATCATCTCGGCGATAATATTTGACAACATTCCTGGCGAGTTGGCCTCTACCTCTCCCTGGGACCTTTATATACATCATTAACGTAATATAGCTTAACCTAAACCAACCTAACATCTCGGCGGTAATATTTGACAACATTCCTGGCGAGTTGGCATCTACGTGTCCCTGGGACCTTTATATACATCATTAACGTAATATAACCTAACCTAACCCAACTTAACATCTCGGCGGTAATATTTGACAACATTCCTGGCGAGTTGGCCTCTACGTCTCCGTGTAACCCTCATATACATCAATAACGTAATATAACGTAACCTAACCCAACCTATCATCTCGGCGGTAATATTTGACAACATTCCTGGCGAGTTGGCCTCCACGTCTCCGTGTAACCCTCATATACATCAATAACGTAATATAACGTAACCTAACCCCACCTATCATTTCGGCGGTAATATTTGACAACATTCCTGGCGAGTTGGCCTCTACGTCTCCCTGGGACCTTTATATACATCATTAACGTAATATAGCTTAACCTAAACCAACCTAACATCTCGGCGGTAATATTTGATAACATTCCTGGCGAGTTGGCATCTACGTGTCCCTGGGACCTTTATATACATCATTAACGTAATATAACCTAACCTAACCCAACTTAACATCTCGGCGGTAATATTTGACAACATTCCTGGCGAGTTGGCCTCTACGTCTCCGTGTAACCCTCATATACATCAATAGCGTAATATAACGTAACCTAACCCAACCTATCATCTCGGCGGTAATATTTGACAACATTCCTGGCGACTTGGCCTCCACGTCTCCGTGTAACCCTCATATACATCAATAACGTAATATAACGTAACCTAACCCCACCTATCATCTCGGCGGTAATATTTGACAACATTACTGGCGAGTTGGCCTCTACGTCTCCCTGGGACCTTTATATACATCATTAACGTAATATAGCTTAACCTAACCCAACTTAACATCTCGGCGGTAATATTTGACTACATTCCTGGCGAGTTGGCCTCTACGTCTCCGTGTAACCCTCATATACATCAATAACGTAATATAACGTAACCTAACCCCACCTATCATCTCGGCGGTAATATTTGAAACATTACTGGCGAGTTGGCATCTACGTCTCCCTGGGACCTTTATATACATCATTAACGTAATATAACCTAACCTAACCCAACTTAACATCTCGGCGGTAATATTTGACAACATTCCTGGCGAGTTGGCCTCTACGTCTCCGTGTAAACCTCATATACATCAATAACGTAATATAACGTAACCTAACCCCACCTATCATCTCGGCGGTAATATTTGACAACATTCCTGGCGAGTTGGCATCTACGTCTCCCTGGGACCTTTATATACATCATTAACGTAATATAGCCTAACCTAACCGAACCTATTCTCGGCGGTAATATTTGACAACATTCCTGGCGAGTTGGCCTCTAGGTCTCCGTGTAACCCTCATATACATCAATAACGTAATATAACCTAACCTAACCCAACCCAACATTTCGGCGGTAATATTTGACAACATTCCTGGCGAGTTGGCATGTACGCCTCCCTAGGACCTATATATACATCATTATCGTAATATAACCTAACCTAACCAAACCTAACGTCTCGGCGGTAATATTTGACAACATTCCTGGCGAGTTGGCATCTACGTCTCCCTGGGACCTTTATATATATCATTAATGTAATATAACCTAACCTAACCCAAACTAACATCTCGGCGGTAATATTTGACAACATTCCTGGCGAGTTGGCATCTACGTCTCCGTTTGACCTTCATATACATCAATAACGTAATATAACCTAACCTAACCCAACCTAACATCTCTGTGGTAATATTTGTCAACATTCCTGCCGAGTTGGTCTCTACGTCTCCGTGTAACCCTCATATACATCAATATCGTAATATAACGTAACCTAACCCAACCTATCATCTCGGCGGTGTTATTTGACAACATTCCTGGCGAGTTGGCCTCTACGTCTCCGTGTAACCCTCATATACATCAATAACGTAATATAACGTAACCTAACCCAACCTATCATCTCGGCGGTAATATTTGACAACATTCCTGGCGAGTTGGCATGTACGTCTCCCTAGGACCTTTATATACATCATTAAAGTAATATAACCTAACCTAACCCAACCCAACATTTCGGCGGTAATATTTGACAACATTCCTGGCGAGTTGGCCTCTACGTCTCCGTGTAACCCTCATATACATCAATAACGTAATATAACGTAACCTAACCCAACCTATCATCTCGACGATAATATTTGACAGCACTCCTGGCGAGTTGGCATCTACGTCTCCCTGGGAACTTTATATACATCATTAACGTAATATAACCTAACCTAACCAAACCTAACATCTCGGCGGTAATATTTAACAACATTCCTGGCGAGTTCGCCTCTACGTCTCCGTTTGACCTTCATATACATCAATAACGTAATATAACGTAACCTAACCCAACCTATCATCTCGGCGGTAATATTTGACAACATTCCTGGCGAGTTGGCATCTACGTCTCCCTGGGACCTTTATATACATCATTAACGTAATATAACCTAACCTAACCCAACTTAACATCTCGGCGGTAATATTTGACAACATTCCTGGCGAGTTGGCCTCTACGTCTCCGTGTTACCCTCATATACATCAATAACGTAATATAACGTAACCTAACCCCACCTATCATCTCGGCGGTAATATTTGACGACATTACTGGCGAGTTGGCATCTACGTCTCCCTGGGACCTTTATATACATCATTAACGTAATATAGCCTAACATAACCCAACCTATCATCTCGGCGGTAATATTTGACAACATTCCTGGCGAGTTGGCCTCTACGTCTCCGTGTAACCCTCATATACATCAATAACGTAATATAACGTAACCTAACCCCACCTATCATCTCGACGGTAATATTTGACAACATTCCTGGCGAGTTGGCATCTACGTCTCCCTGGGACCTTTATATACATCATTAACGTAATATAGCCTAACCTAACCCAACCTATCATCTCGGCGGTAATATTTGACAACATTCCTGGCGAGTTGGCCTCTACGTCTCCGTGTAACCCTCATATACATCAATAACGTAATATAACGTAACCTAACCCAACCTATCATATCGGCGGTAATATTTGACAACATTCCTGGCGAGTTGGCATCTACGTCTCCCTGGGACCTTTATATATATCATTAATGTAATATAACCTAACCTAACCCAAACTAACATCTCGGCGGTAATATTTGACAACATTCCTGGCGAGTTGGCATCTACGTCTCCGTTTGACCTTCATATACATCAATAACGTAATATAACCTAACCTAACCCAACCTAACATCTCTGTGGTAACATTTGTCAACATTCCTGGCGAGTTGGTCTCTACGTCTCCGTGTAACCCTCATATACATCAATATCGTAATATAACGTAACCTAACCCAACCTATCATCTCGGCGGTGTTATTTGACAACATTCCTGGCGAGTTGGCCTCTACGTCTCCGTGTAACCCTCATATACATCAATAACGTAATATAACGTAACCTAACCCAACCTATCATCTCGGCGGTAATATTTGACAACATTCCTGGCGAGTTGGCATCTACGTCTCCCTGGGACCTTTATATACATCATTAACGTAATATAACCTAACCTAACCCAACTTAACATCTCGGCGGTAATATTTGACAACATTCCTGGCGAGTTGGCCTCTACGTCTCCGTGTTACCCTCATATACATCAATAACGTAATATAACGTAACCTAACCCCACCTATCATCTCGGCGGTAATATTTGACAACATTCCTGGCGAGTTGGCCTCTACGTCCCCCTGGGACCTTTATATACATCATTAACGTAATATATCCTAACCTAACCCAACCCAACATTTCGGCGGTAATATTTGACAACATTCCTGGCGAGTTGGCCTCCACGTCTCCGTGTAACCCTCATATACATCAATAACGTAATATAACGTAACCTAACCCAACCTATCATCTCGGCGGTGTTATTTGACAACAATCATGGCGAGTTGGCATCTGCGTCTCCCTGGGACCTTTATATACATCATTAACGTAATATAACCTAACCTAACCCAACCTAACATCTCGGTGGTAATATTTGACAACATTCCTGGCGAGTTGACCTTTACGTCTCCGTGTAACCCTCATATACGTCAATAACGTAATATAACCTAACCTAACACAACCTAACATTTCCGCCTTAATATTTGACAACATACCTGGCGAGTTGGCCTATACGTCTACGTGGGACTTTCATATACATCAATAACGAAATATAACCTAACCTAAACAAACCTATCATCTCGGCGATAATATTTGACAACATTCCTGGCGAGTTGGCCTCTACGTCTCCCTGGGACCTTTATATACATCATTAACGTAATATAGCTTAACCTAAACCAACCTAACATCTCGGCGGTAATATTTGACAACATTCCTGGCGAGTTGGCATCTACGTGTCCCTGGGACCTTTATATACATCATTAACGTAATATAACCTAACCTAACCCAACTTAACATCTCGGCGGTAATATTTGACAACATTCCTGGCGAGTTGGCCTCTACGTCTCCGTGTAACCCTCATATACATCAATAACGTAATATAACGTAACCTAACCCCACCTATCATCTCGGCGGTAATATTTGACAACATTCCTGGCGAGTTGGCTTCTACGTCTCCGTGTAACCCTCATATACATCAATAACGTAATATAACGTAACCTAACCCAACCTATCATCTCGGCGGTAATATTGGACAACATTCCTGGCGAGTTGGCATCTACGTCTCCCTGGGACCTTTATATACATCATTAATGTAATATAACCTAACCTAACCCAACCTAACATCTCGGCGGTAATATTTGACAACATTCCTGGCGGGTTGACCTTTACGTCTCCGTGTAACCCTCATATACGTCAATAACGTAATATAACCTAACCTAACACAACCTAACATTTCCGCCTTAATATTTGACAACATACCTGGCGAGTTGGCCTATATGTCTCCGTGGGACCTTCATATACATCAATAACGAAATATAACCTAACCTAAACCAACCTATCATCTCGGCTATAATATTTGGCAATATTCCTGGCGAGTTGGCATCTACGTCCCCCTGGGACCTTTATATACATGATTAACGTAATATAACCTAACCTAACCCAAACTAACATCTCGGCGGTAATATTTGACAACATTCCTGGCGAGTTGGCCTCTAGGTCTCCGTGTAACCCTCATATACATCACTAACGTAATATAACGTAACCTAACCAAACCTAACATCTCGGCGGTAATATTTAACAACATTCCTGGCGAGTTGGCCTCTACGTCTCCGTTTGACCTTCATATACATCAATAACGTAATATAACGTAACCTAACCCAACCTATCATCTCGGCGGTAATATGTGACAACATTCCTGGCGAATTGGCATCTACGTCTCCCTGGGAACTTTATATACATCATTAACGTAATATAACCTAACCTAACCCAACTTAACATCTCGGCGGTAATATTTGACAACATTCCTGGCGAGTTGTCCTCTACGTTTCCGTGTAAACCTCATATACATCAATAACGTAATATAACGTGACCTAACCCCACCTATCATCTCGGCGGTAATATTTGACAACATTCCTGGCGAGTTGGCATCTACGTCTCCCTGGGACCTTTATATACATCATTAACGTAATATAACCTAACCTAACCCAACTTAACATCTCGGCGGTAATATTTGACAACATTCCTGGCGAGTTGGCCTCTACGTCTCCGTGTTACCCTCATATACATCAATAACGTAATATAACGTAACCTAACCCCACCTATCATCTCGGCGGTAATATTTGACAACATTCCTGGCGAGTTGGCCTCTACGTCCCCCTGGGACCTTTATATACATCATTAACGTAATATAACCTAACCTAGCCCAACCCAACATTTCGGCGGTAATATTTGACAACATTCCTGGCGAGTTGGCCTCCACGTCTCCGTGTAACCCTCATATACATCAATAACGTAATATAACGTAACCTAACCCAACCTATCATCTCGGCGGTGTTATTTGACAACAATCATGGCGAGTTGGCATCTGCGTCTCCCTGGGACCTTTATATACATCATTAACGTAATATAACCTAACCTAACCCAACCTAACATCTCGGTGGTAATATTTGACAACATTCCTGGCGAGTTGACCTTTACGTCTCCGTGTAACCCTCATATACGTCAATAACGTAATATAACCTAACCTAACACAACCTAACATTTCCGCCTTAATATTTGACAACATACCTGGCGAGTTGGCCTATACGTCTACGTGGGACCTTCATATACATCAATAACGAAATATAACCTAACCTAAACAAACCTATCATCTCGGCGATAATATTTGACAACATTCCTGGCGAGTTGGCCTCTACGTCTCCCTGGGACCTTTATATACATCATTAACGTAATATAGCTTAACCTAAACCAACCTAACATCTCGGCGGTAATATTTGACAACATTCCTGGCGAGTTGGCATCTACGTGTCCCTGGGACCTTTATATACATCATTAACGTAATATAACCTAACCTAACCCAACTTAACATCTCGGCGGTAATATTTGACAACATTCCTGGCGAGTTGGCCTCTACGTCTCCGTGTAACCCTCATATACATCAATAACGTAATATAACGTAACCTAACCCCACCTATCATCTCGGCGGTAATATTTGACAACATTCCTGGCGAGTTGGCCTCTACGTCTCCGTGTAACCCTCATATACATCAATAACGTAATATAACGTAACCTAACCCAACCTATCATCTCGGCGGTAATATTGGACAACATTCCTGGCGAGTTGGCATCTACGTCTCCCTGGGACCTTTATATACATCATTAATGTAATATAACCTAACCTAACCCAACCTAACATCTCGGCGGTAATATTTGACAACATTCCTGGCGGGTTGACCTTTACGTCTCCGTGTAACCCTCATATACGTCAATAACGTAATATAACCTAACCTAACACAACCTAACATTTCCGCCTTAATATTTGACAACATACCTGGCGAGTTGGCCCATATGTCTCCGTGGGACCTTCATATACATCAATAACGAAATATAACCTAACTTAAACCAACCTATCATCTCGGCTATAATATTTGGCAATATTCCTGGCGAGTTGGCATCTACGTCCCCCTGGGACCTTTATATACATGATTAACGTAATATAACCTAACCTAACCCAAACTAACATCTCGGCGGTAATATTTGACAACATTCCTGGCGAGTTGGCCTCTAGGTCTCCGTGTAACCCTCATATACATCACTAACGTAATATAACGTAACCTAACCAAACCTAACATCTCGGCGGTAATATTTAACAACATTCCTGGCGAGTTGGCCTCTACGTCTCCGTTTGACCTTCATATACATCAATAACGTAATATAACGTAACCTAACCCAACCTATCATCTCGGCGGTAATATGTGACAACATTCCTGGCGAATTGGCATCTACGTCTCCCTGGGAACTTTATATACATCATTAACGTAATATAACCTAACCTAACCCAACTTAACATCTCGGCGGTAATATTTGACAACATTCCTGGCGAGTTGTCCTCTACGTCTCCGTGTAAACCTCATATACATCAATAACGTAATATAACGTGACCTAACCCCACCTATCATCTCGGCGGTAATATTTGACAACATTCCTGGCGAGTTGGCATCTACGTCTCCCTGGGACCTTTATATACATCATTAACGTAATATAGCCTAACCTAACCGAACCTATTCTCGGCGGTAATATTTGACAACATTCCTGGCGAGTTGGCCTCTAGGTCTCCGTGTAACCCTCATATACATCACTAACGTAATATAACGTAACCTAACCAAACCTAACATCTCGGCAGTAATATTTAACAACATTCCTGGCGAGTTGGCCTCTACGTCTCCGTTTGACCTTCATATACATCAATAACGTAATATAAAGTAACCTAACCCAACCTATCATCTCGGCGGTAATATTTGACAGCATTCCTGGCGAGTTGGCATCTACGTCTCCCTGGGAACTTTATATACATCATTAACGTAATATAACCTAACCTAACCCAACTTAACATCTCGGCGGTAATATTTGACAACATTCCTGGCGAGTTGGCCTCTACGTCTCCGTGTTACCCTCATATACATCAATAACGTAATATAACGTAACCTAACCCCACCTATCATCTCGGCGGTAATATTTGACAACATTCCTGGCGAGTTGGCATCTACGTCTCCCTGGGACCTTTATATACATCATTAACGTAATATAGCCTAACATAACCCAACCTATCATCTCGGCGGTAATAACTTGACAACGTTCCTGGCGAGTTGGCCTCTACGTCTCCGTGTAACCCTCATATACATCAATAACGTAATATAACGTAACCTAACCCCACCTATCATCTCGGCGGTAATATTTGACAACATTCCTGGCGAGTTGGCCTCTACGTCTCCGTGTAACCCTCATATACATCAATAACGTAATATAACGTAACCTAACCCAACCTATCATCTCGGCGGTAATATGTGACAACATTCCTGGCGAATTGGCATCTACGTCTCCCTGGGAACTTTATATACATCATTAACGTAATATAACCTAACCTAACCCAACTTAACATCTCGGCGGTAATATTTGACAACATTCCTGGCGAGTTGTCCTCTACGTCTCCGTGTAAACCTCATATACATCAATAACGTAATATAACGTGACCTAACCCCACCTATCATCTCGGCGGTAATATTTGACAACATTCCTGGCGAGTTGGCATCTACGTCTCCCTGGGACCTTTATATACATCATTAACGTAATATAGCCTAACCTAACCGAACCTATTCTCGGCGGTAATATTTGACAACATTCCTGGCGAGTTGGCCTCTAGGTCTCCGTGTAACCCTCATATACATCACTAACGTAATATAACGTAACCTAACCAAACCTAACATCTCGGCGGTAATATTTAACAACATTCCTGGCGAGTTGGCCTCTACGTCTCCGTTTGACCTTCATATACATCAATAACGTAATATAACGTAACCTAACCCAACCTATCATCTCGGCGGTAATATGTGACAACATTCCTGGCGAGTTGGCATCTACGTCTCCCTGGGAACTTTATATACATCATTAACGTAATATAACCTAACCTAACCCAACTTAACATCTCGGCGGTAATATTTGACAACATTCCTGGCGAGTTGGCCTCTACGTCTCCGTGTAAACCTCATATACATCAATAACGTAATATAACGTAACCTAACCCCACCTATCATCTCGGCGGTAATATTTGACAACATTCCTGGCGAGTTAGCATCTACGTCTCCCTGGGACCTTTATATACATCATTAACGTAATATAGCCTAACCTAACCGAACCTATTCTCGGCGGTAATATTTGACAACATTCCTGGCGAGTTGGCCTCTACGTCTCCGTGTAACCCTCATATACATCAATAACGTAATATAACGTAACCTAACCCAACCTATCATCTCGGCGGTAATATTTGACAACATTCCTGGCGAGTTGGCCTCTACGTCTCCGTGTAACCCTCATATACATCAATAACGTAATATAACGTAACCTAACCCAACCTATCATCTCGGCGGTAATATTTGACAGCATTCCTGGCGAGTTGGCATCTACGTCTCCCTGGGAACTTTATATACATCATTAACGTAATATAACCTAACCTAACCCAACTTAACATCTCGGCGGTAATATTTGACAACATTCCTGGCGAGTTGGCCTCTACGTCTCCGTGTTACCCTCATATACATCAATAACGTAATATAACGTAACCTAACCCCACCTATCATCTCGGCGGTAATATTTGACAACATTCCTGGCGAGTTGGCATCTACGTCTCCCTGGGACCTTTATATACATCATTAACGTAATATAGCCTAACATAACCCAACCTATCATCTCGGCGGTAATATTTGACAACATTCCTGGCGAGTTGGCCTCTACGTCTCCGTGTAACCCTCATATACATCAATAACGTAATATAACGTAACCTAACCCAACCTATCATCTCGGCGGTAATATTTGACAACATTCCTGGCGAGTTGGCCTCTAGGTCTCCGTGTAACCCTCATATACATCACTAACGTAATATAACGTAACCTAACCAAACCTAACATCTCGGCGGTAATATTTAACAACATTCCTGGCGAGTTGGCCTCTACGTCTCCGTTTGACCTTCATATACATCAATAACGTAATATAACGTAACCTAACCCAACCTATAATCTCGGCGGTAATATGTGACAACATTCCTGGCGAATTGGCATCTACGTCTCCCTGGGAACTTTATATACATCATTAACGTAATATAACCTAACCTAACCCAACTTAACATCTCGGCGGTAATATTTGACAACATTCCTGGCGAGTTGTCCTCTACGTCTCCGTGTAAACCTCATATACATCAATAACGTAATATAACGTGACCTAACCCCACCTATCATCTCGGCGGTAATATTTGACAACATTCCTGGCGAGTTGGCATCTACGTCTCCCTGGGACCTTTATATACATCATTAACGTAATATAGCCTAACCTAACCGAACCTATTCTCGGCGGTAATATTTGACAACATTCCTGGCGAGTTGGCCTCTAGGTCTCCGTGTAACCCTCATATACATCACTAACGTAATATAACGTAACCTAACCAAACCTAACATCTCGGCGGTAATATTTAACAACATTCCTGGCGAGTTGGCCTCTACGTCTCCGTTTGACCTTCATATACATCAATAACGTAATATAACGTAACCTAACCCAACCTATCATCTCGGCGGTAGTATGTGACAACATTCCTGGCGAGTTAGCATCTACGTCTCCCTGGGACCTTTATATACATCATTAACGTAATATAGCCTAACCTAACCGAACCTATTCTCGGCGGTAATATTTGACAACATTCCTGGCGAGTTGGCCTCTAGGTCTCCGTGTAACCCTCATATACATCAATAACGTAATATAACGTAACCTAACCCAACCTATCATCTCGGCGGTAATATTTGACAACATTCCTGGCGAGTTGGCCTCTACGTCTCCGTGTAACCCTCATATACATCAATAACGTAATATAACGTAACCTAACCCAACCTATCATCTCGGCGGTAATATTTGACAGCATTCCTGGCGAGTTGGCATCTACGTCTCCCTGGGAACTTTATATACATCATTAACGTAATATAACCTAACCTAACCCAACTTAACATCTCGGCGGTAATATTTGACAACATTCCTGGCGAGTTGGCCTCTACGTCTCCGTGTTACCCTCATATACATCAATAACGTAATATAACGTAACCTAACCCCACCTATCATCTCGGCGGTAATATTTGACAACATTCCTGGCGAGTTGGCATCTACGTCTCCCTGGGACCTTTATATACATCATTAACGTAATATAGCCTAACATAACCCAACCTATCATCTCGGCGGTAATATTTGACAACATTCCTTGGGAGTTGGCCTCTACGTCTCCGTGTAACCCTCATATACATCAATAACGTAATATAACGTAACCTAACCCAACCTATCATCTCGGCGGTAATATTTGACAACATTCCTGGCGAGTTGGCCTCTACGTCTCCGTATAACCCTCATATACATCAATGACGTAATATAACGTAACCTAACACAACCTATCATCTCGGCGGTAATATTTGACAATATTCCTGGCGAGTTTGCATCTACGTCCCCCTGGGACCTTTATATACATCATTAACGTAATATAACCTAACCTACCCCAACCCAACATTTCGGCGGTAATATTTGACAACATTCCTGGCGAGTTGGCCTCCACGTCTCCGTGTAACCCTCATATACATCAATAACGTAATATAACGTAACCTAACCCAACCTATCATCTCGGCGGTGTTATTTGACAACAATCATGGCGAGTTGGCATCTGCGTCTCCCTGGGACCTTTATATACATCATTAACGTAATATAACCTAACCTAACCCAACCTAACATCTCGGTGGTAATATTTGACAACATTTCTGGCGAGTTGACCTTTACGTCTCCGTGTAACCCTCATATACGTCAATAACGTAATATAACCTAACCTAACACAACCTAACATTTCCGCCTTAATATTTGACAACATACCTGGCGAGTTGGCCTATATGTCTCCGTGGGACCTTCATATACATCAATAACGAAATATAACCTAACCTAAACCAACCTATCATCTCGGCTATAATATTTGACAATATTCCTGGCGAGTTGGCATCTACGTCCCCCTGGGACCTTTATATACATGATTAACGTAATATAACCTAACCTAACCCAAACTAACATCTCGGCGGTAATATTTGACAACATTCCGGGCGAATTGGCCTCTACGTCTCTGTGTAACCCTCATATACATCAATAACGTAATATAACGTAACCTAACCCAACCTATCATCTCGGCGGTAATATTTGACAACATTCCTGGCGAGTTGGCATGTACGTCTCCCTAGGACCTTTATATACATCATTAACGTAATATAACCTAACCTAACCCAACCCAACATTTCGGCGGTAATATTTGACAACATTCCTGGCGAGTTGGCCTCTAGGTCTCCGTGTAACCCTCATATACATCACTAACGTAATATAACGTAACCTAACCAAACCTAACATCTCGGCGGTAATATTTAACAACATTCCTGGCGAGTTGGCCTCTACGTCTCCGTTTGACCTTCATATACATCAATAACGTAATATAACGTAACCTAACCCAACCTATTATCTCGGCGGTAATATGTGACAACATTCCTGGCGAATTGGCATCTACGTCTCCCTGGGAACTTTATATACATCATTAACGTAATATAACCTAACCTAACCCAACTTAACATTTCGGCGGTAATATTTGACAACATTCCTGGCGAGTTGTCCTCTACGTCTCCGTGTAAACCTCATATACATCAATAACGTAATATAACGTGACCTAACCCCACCTATCATCTCGGCGGTAATATTTGACAACATTCCTGGCGAGTTGGCATCTACGTCTCCCTGGGACCTTTATATACATCATTAACGTAATATAGCCTAACCTAACCGAACCTATTCTCGGCGGTAATATTTGACAACATTCCTGGCGAGTTGGCCTCTACGTCTCCGTTTGACCTTCATATACATCAATAACGTAATATAACGTAACCTAACCCAACCTATCATCTCGGCGGTAGTATGTGACAACATTCCTGGCGAGTTGGCATCTACGTCTCCCTGGGAACTTTATATACATCATTAACGTAATATAACCTAACCTAACCCAACTTAACATCTCGGCGGTAATATTTGACAACATTCCTGGCGAGTTGGCCTCTACGTCTCCGTGTAAACCTCATATACATCAATAACGTAATATAACGTAACCTAACCCCACCTATCATCTCGGCGGTAATATTTGACAACATTCCTGGCGAGTTAGCATCTACGTCTCCCTGTGACCTTTATATACATCATTAACGTAATATAGCTTAACCTAAACCAACCTAACATCTCGGCGGTAATATTTGACAACATTCCTGGCGAGTTGGCATCTACGTGTCCCTGGGACCTTTATATACATCATTAACGTAAGATAACCTAACCTAACCCAACTTAACATCTCGGCGGTAATATTTGACAACATTCCTGGCGAGTTGGCCTCTACGTCTCCGTGTAACCCTCATATACATCAATAACGTAATATAACGTAACCTAACCCAACCTATCATCTCGGCGGTAATATTTGACAACATTCCTGGCGAGTAGGCCTCTACGTCTCCGTGCAACCCTCATATACATCAATAACGTAATATAACGTAACCTAACCCAACCTATCATCTCGGCGGTAATATTTGACAACATTCCTGGCGAGTTGGCATGTACGTCTCCCTAGGACCTTTATATACATCATTAACGTAATATAACCTAACCTAACCAAACCCAACATTTCGGCGGTAATATTTGACAACATTCCTGGCGAGTTGGCCTCTACGTCTCCGTGTAACCCTCATATACATCAATAACGTAATATAACGTAACCTAACCCAACCTATCATCTCGGCGGTAATATTTGACAGCATTCCTGGCGAGTTGGCATCTACGTCTCCCTGGGACCTTTATATACATCATTAACGTAATATAACCTAACCAAACCCAACCTAACATCTCGGCGGTAATATTTGACAACATTCCTGGCGAGTTGGCATCTACGTCTCTGTTTGACCTTCATATACATCAATAACGTAATATAACCTAACCTAACCCCACCTATCATCTCGGCGGTAATATTTGACAACATTCCTGGCGAGTTGGCATCTACGTGTCCCTGGGACCTTTATATACATCATTAACGTAATATAACCTAACCTAACCCAACTTAACATCTCGGCGGTAATATTTGACAACATTCCTGGCGAGTTGGCCTCTACGTCTCCGTGTAACCCTCATATACATCAATAACGTAATATAACGTAACCTAACCCCACCTATCATCTCGGCGGTAATATTTGACAACATTCCTGGCGAGTTGGCCTCTACGTCTCCGTGTAACCCTCATATACATCAATAACGTAATATAACGTAACCTAACCCAACCTATCATCTCGGCGGTAATATTGGACAACATTCCTGGCGAGTTGGCATCTACGTCTCCCTGGGACCTTTATATACATCATTAATGTAATATAACCTAACCTAACCCAAACTAACATCTCGGCGGTAATATTTGACAACATTCCGGGCGAATTGGCCTCTACGTCTCTGTGTAACCCTCATATACATCAATAACGTAATATAACGTAACCTAACCCAACCTATCATCTCGGCGGTAATATTTGACAACATTCCTGGCGAGTTGGCATGTACGTCTCCCTAGGACCTTTATATACATCATTAACGTAATATAACCTAACCTAACCCAACCCAACATTTCGGCGGTAATATTTGACAACATTCCTGGCGAGTTGGCCTCTAGGTCTCCGTGTAACCCTCATATACATCACTAACGTAATATAACGTAACCTAACCAAACCTAACATCTCGGCGGTAATATTTAACAACATTCCTGGCGAGTTGGCCTCTACGTCTCCGTTTGACCTTCATATACATCAATAACGTAATATAACGTAACCTAACCCAACCTATCGTCTCGGCGGTAATATGTGACAACATTCCTGGCGAATTGGCATCTACGTCTCCCTGGGAACTTTATATACATCATTAACGTAATATAACCTAACCTAACCCAACCTAACATCTCGGCGGTAATATTTGACAACATTCCTGGCGAGTTGTCCTCTACGTCTCCGTGTAAACCTCATATACATCAATAACGTAATATAACGTGACCTAACCCCACCTATCATCTCGGCGGTAATATTTGACAACATTCCTGGCGAGTTGGCATCTACGTCTCCCTGGGACCTTTATATACATCATTAACGTAATATAGCCTAACCTAACCGAACCTATTCTCGGCGGTAATATTTGACAACATTCCTGGCGAGTTGGCCTCTAGGTCTCCGTGTAACCCTCATATACATGACTAACGTAATATAACGTAACCTAACCAAACCTAACATCTCGGCGGTAATATTTAACAACATTCCTGGCGAGTTGGCCTCTACGTCTCCGTTTGACCTTCATATACATCAATAACGTAATATAACGTAACCTAACCCAACCTATCATCTCGGCGGTAATATGTGACAACATTCCTGGCGAGTTGGCATCTACGTCTCCCTGGGAACTTTATATACATCATTAACGTAATATAACCTAACCTAACCCAACTTAACATCTCGGCGGTAATATTTGACAACATTCCTGGCGAGTTGGCCTCTACGTCTCCGTGTAAACCTCATATACATCAATAACGTAATATAACGTAACCTAACCCCACCTATCATCTCGACGGTAATATTTGACAACATTCCTGGCGAGTTGGCATCTACGTCTCCCTGGGACCTTTATATACATCATTAACGTAATATAGCCTAACCTAACCCAACCTATCATCTCGGCGGTAATATTTGACAACATTCCTGGCGAGTTGGCCTCTACGTCTCCGTGCAACCCTCATATACATCAATAACGTAATATAACGTAACCTAACCCAACCTATCATCTCGGCGGTAATATTTGACAACATTCCTGGCGAGTTGGCATGTACGTCTCCCTAGGACCTTTATATACATCATTAACGTAATATAACCTAACCTAACCAAACCCAACATTTCGGCGGTAATATTTGACAACATTCCTGGCGAGTTGGCCTCTACGTCTCCGTGTAACCCTCATATACATCAATAACGTAATATAACGTAACCTAACCCCACCTATCATCTCGACGGTAATATTTGACAACATTCCTGGCGAGTTGGCATCTACGTCTCCCTGGGACCTTTATATACATCATTAACGTAATATAGCCTAACCTAACCCAACCTATCATCTCGGCGGTAATATTTGACAACATTCCTGGCGAGTTGGCCTCTACGTCTCCGTGTAACCCTCATATACATCAATAACGTAATATAACGTAACCTAACCCAACCTATCATCTCGGCGGTAATATTTGACAACATTCCTGGCGAGTTGGCCTCTACGTCTCCGTGTAACCCTCATATACATCAATGACGTAATATAACGTAACCTAACACAACCTATCATCTCGGCGGTAATATTTGACAATATTCCTGGCGAGTTTGCATCTACGTCCCCCTGGGACCTTTATATACATCATTAACGTAATATAACCTAACCTAACCCAACCCAACATTTCGGCGGTAATATTTGACAACATTCCTGGCGAGTTGGCCTCCACGTCTCCGTGTAACCCTCATATACATCAATAACGTAATATAACGTAACCTAACCCAACCTATCATCTCGGCGGTGTTATATGACAACAATCATGGCGAGTTGGCATCTGCGTCTCCCTGGGACCTTTATATACATCATTAACGTAATATAACCTAACCTAACCCAACCTAACATCTCGGCGGTAATATTTGACAACATTCCTGGCGGGTTGACCTTTACGTCTCCGTGTAACCCTCATATACGTCAATAACGTAATATAACCTAACCTAACACAACCTAACATTTCCGCCTTAATATTTGACAACATACCGGGCGAGTTGGCCTATATGTCTCCGTGGGACCTTCATATACATCAATAACGAAATATAACCTAACCTAAACCAACCTATCATCTCGGCTATAATATTTGACAATATTCCTGGCGAGTTGGCATCTACGTCCCCCTGGGACCTTTATATACATGGTTAACGTAATATAACCTAACCTAACCCAAACTAACATCTCGGCGGTAATATTTGACAACATTCCGGGCGAATTGGCCTCTACGTCTCTGTGTAACCCTCATATACATCAATAACGTAATATAACGTAACCTAACCCCACCTATCATCTCGGCGGTAATATTTGACAACATTCCTGGCGAGTTGGCCTCTAGGTCTCCGTGTAACCCTCATATACATCACTAACGTAATATAACGTAACCTAACCAAACCTAACATCTCGGCGGTAATATTTAACAACATTCCTGGCGAGTTGGCCTCTACGTCTCCGTTTGACCTTCATATACATCAATAACGTAATATAACGTAACCTAACCCAACCTATCGTCTCGGCGGTAATATGTGACAACATTCCTGGCGAATTGGCATCTACGTCTCCCTGGGAACTTTATATACATCATTAACGTAATATAACCTAACCTAACCCAACCTAACATCTCGGCGGTAATATTTGACAACATTCCTGGCGAGTTGTCCTCTACGTCTCCGTGTAAACCTCATATACATCAATAACGTAATATAACGTGACCTAACCCCACCTATCATCTCGGCGGTAATATTTGACAACATTCCTGGCGAGTTGGCATCTACGTCTCCCTGGGACCTTTATATACATCATTAACGTAATATAGCCTAACCTAACCGAACCTATTCTCGGCGGTAATATTTGACAACATTCCTGGCGAGTTGGCCTCTAGGTCTCCGTGTAACCCTCATATACATGACTAACGTAATATAACGTAACCTAACCAAACCTAACATCTCGGCGGTAATATTTAACAACATTCCTGGCGAGTTGGCCTCTACGTCTCCGTTTGACCTTCATATACATCAATAACGTAATATAACGTAACCTAACCCAACCTATCATCTCGGCGGTAATATGTGACAACATTCCTGGCGAGTTGGCATCTACGTCTCCCTGGGAACTTTATATACATCATTAACGTAATATAACCTAACCTAACCCAACTTAACATCTCGGCGGTAATATTTGACAACATTCCTGGCGAGTTGGCCTCTACGTCTCCGTGTAAACCTCATATACATCAATAACGTAATATAACGTAACCTAACCCCACCTATCATCTCGACGGTAATATTTGACAACATTCCTGGCGAGTTGGCATCTACGTCTCCCTGGGACCTTTATATACATCATTAACGTAATATAGCCTAACCTAACCCAACCTATCATCTCGGCGGTAATATTTGACAACATTCCTGGCGAGTTGGCCTCTACGTCTCCGTGTAACCCTCATATACATCAATAACGTAATATAACGTAACCTAACCCAACCTATCATCTCGGCGGTAATATTTGACAACATTCCTGGCGAGTTGGCCTCTACGTCTCCGTGTAACCCTCATATACATCAATGACGTAATATAACGTAACCTAACACAACCTATCATCTCGGCGGTAATATTTGACAATATTCCTGGCGAGTTTGCATCTACGTCCCCCTGGGACCTTTATATACATCATTAACGTAATATAACCTAACCTAAACCAACCCAACATTTCGGCGGTAATATTTGACAACATTCCTGGCGAGTTGGCCTCCACGTCTCCGTGTAACCCTCATATACATCAATAACGTAATATAACGTAACCTAACCCAACCTATCATCTCGGCGGTGTTATATGACAACAATCATGGCGAGTTGGCATCTGCGTCTCCCTGGGACCTTTATATACATCATTAACGTAATATAACCTAACCTAACCCAACCTAACATCTCGGCGGTAATATTTGACAACATTCCTGGCGGGTTGACCTTTACGTCTCCGTGTAACCCTCATATACGTCAATAACGTAATATAACCTAACCTAACACAACCTAACATTTCCGCCTTAATATTTGACAACATACCGGGCGAGTTGGCCTATATGTCTCCGTGGGACCTTCATATACATCAATAACGAAATATAACCTAACCTAAACCAACCTATCATCTCGGCTATAATATTTGACAATATTCCTGGCGAGTTGGCATCTACGTCCCCCTGGGACCTTTATATACATGATTAACGTAATATAACCTAACCTAACCCAAACTAACATCTCGGCGGTAATATTTGACAACATTCCGGGCGAATTGGCCTCTACGTCTCTGTGTAACCCTCATATACATCAATAACGTAATATAACGTAACCTAACCCCACCTATCATCTCGGCGGTAATATTTGACAACATTCCTGGCGAGTTAGCATCTACGTCTCCCTGGGACCTTTATATACATCATTAACGTAATATAGCCTAACCTAACCGAACCTATTCTCGGCGGTAATATTTGACAGCATTCCTGGCGAGTTGGCCTCTAGGTCTCCGTGTAACCCTCATATACATCAATAACGTAATATAACGTAACCTAACCCAACCTATCATCTCGGCGGTAATATTTGACAACATTCCTGGCGAGTTGGCATGTACGTCTCCCTAGGACCTTTATATACATCATTAACGTAATATAACCTAACCTAACCCAACCCAACATTTCGGCGGTAATATTTGACAACATTCCTGGCGAGTTGGCCTCTAGGTCTCCGTGTAACCCTCATATACATCACTAACGTAATATAACGTAACCTAACCAAACCTAACATCTCGGCGGCAATATTTAACAACATTCCTGGCGAGTTGGCCTCTACGTCTCCGTTTGACCTTCATATACATCAATAACGTAATATAACGTAACCTAACCCAACCTATCATCTCGGCGGTAATATGTGACAACATTCCTGGCGAATTGGCATCTACGTCTCCCTGGGAACTTTATATACATCATTAACTTAATATAACCTAACCTAACCCAACTTAACATCTCGGCGGTAATATTTGACAACATTCCTGGCGAGTTGTCCTCTACGTCTCCGTGTAAACCTCATATACATCAATAACGTAATATAACGTGACCTAACCCCACCTATCATCTCGGCGGTAATATTTGACAACATTCCTGGCGAGTTGGCATCTACGTCTCCCTGGGACCTTTATATACATCATTAACGTAATATAGCCTAACCTAACCGAACCTATTCTCGGCGGTAATATTTGACAACATTCCTGGCGAGTTGGCCTCTAGGTCTCCGTGTAACCCTCATATACATCACTAACGTAATATAACGTAACCTAACCAAACCTAACATCTCGGCAGTAATATTTAACAACATTCCTGGCGAGTTGGCCTCTACGTCTCCGTTTGACCTTCATATACATCAATAACGTAATATAACGTAACCTAACCCAACCTATCATCTCGGCGGTAATATGTGACAACATTCCTGGCGAGTTGGCATCTACGTCTCCCTGGGAACTTTATATACATCATTAACGTAATATAACCTAACCTAACCCAACTTAACATCTCGGCGGTAATATTTGACAACATTCCTGGCGAGTTGGCCTCTACGTCTCCGTGTAAACCTCATATACATCAATAACGTAATATAACGTAACCTAACCCCACCTATCATCTCGGCGGTAATATTTGACAACATTCCTGGCGAGTTAGCATCTACGTCTCCCTGGGACCTTTATATACATCATTAACGTAATATAGCTTAACCTAACCGAACCTATTCTCGGCGGTAATATTTGACAACATTCCTGGCGAGTTGGCCTCTAGGTCTCCGTGTAACCCTCATATACATCAATAACGTAATATAACGTAACCTAACCCAACCTATCATCTCGGCGGTAATATTTGACAACATTCCTGGCGAGTTGGCCTCTACGTCTCCATGTAACCCTCATATACATCAATAACGTAATATAACGTAACCTAACCCAACCTATCATCTCGGCGGTAATATTTGACAACATTCCTGGCGAGTTGGCATCTACGTCTCTGTTTGACCTTCATATACATCAATAACGTAATATAACCTAACCTAACCCCACCTATCATCTCGGCGGTAATATTTGACAACATTCCTGGCGAGTTGGCATCTACGTGTCCCTGGGACCTTTATATACATCATTAACGTAATATAACCTAACCTAACCCAACTTAACATCTCGGCGGTAATATTTGACAACATTCCTGGCGAGTTGGCCTCTACGTCTCCGTGTAACCCACATATACATCAATAACGTAATATAACGTAACCTAACCCCACCTATCATCTCGGCGGTAATATTTGACAACATTCCTGGCGAGTTGGCCTCTACGTCTCCGTGTAACCCTCATATACATCAATAACGTAATATAACGTAACCTAACCCAACCTATCATCTCGGCGGTAATATTGGACAACATTCCTGGCGAGTTGGCATCTACGTCTCCCTGGGACCTTTATATACATCATTAATGTAATATAACCTAACCTAACCCAAACTAACATCTCGGCGGTAATATTTGACAACATTCCGGGCGAATTGGCCTCTACGTCTCTGTGTAACCCTCATATACATCAATAACGTAATATAACGTAACCTAACCCAACCTATCATCTCGGCGGTAATATTTGACAACATTCCTGGCGAGTTGGCATGTACGTCTCCCTAGGACCTTTATATACATCATTAACGTAATATAACCTAACCTAACCCAACCCAACATTTCGGCGGTAATATTTGACAACATTCCTGGCGAGTTGGCCTCTAGGTCTCCGTGTAACCCTCATATACATCACTAACGTAATATAACGTAACCTAACCAAACCTAACATCTCGGCGGTAATATTTAACAACATTCCTGGCGAGTTGGCCTCTACGTCTCCGTTTGACCTTCATATACATCAATAACGTAATATAACGTAACCTAACCCAACCTATCATCTCGGCGGTAATATGTGACAACATTCCTGGCGAATTGGCATCTACGTCTCCCTGGGACCTTTATATACATCATTAACGTAATATAGCCTAACCTAACCGAACCTATTCTCAGCGGTAATATTTGACAACATTCCTGGCGAGTTGGCCTCTAGGTCTCCGTGTAACCCTCATATACATCACTAACGTAATATAACGTAACCTAACCAAACCTAACATCTCGGCGGTAATATTTAACAACATTCCTGGCGAGTTGGCCTCTACGTCTCCGTTTGACCTTCATATACATCAATAACGTAATATAACGTAACCTAACCCAACCTATCATCTCGGCGGTAATATGTGACAACATTCCTGGCGAGTTGGCATCTACGTCTCCCTGGGAACTTTATATAGATCATTAACGTAATATAACCTAACCTAACCCAACTTAACATCTCGGCGGTAATATTTGACAACATTCCTGGCGAGTTGGCCTCTACGTCTCCGTGTAACCCTCATATACATCATTAACGTAATATAACCTAACCTAACCCAACCCAACATTTCGGCGGTAATATTTGACAACATTCCTGGCGAGTTGGCCTCTAGGTCTCCGTGTAACCCTCATATACATCACTAACGTAATATAACGTAACCTAACCAAACCTAACATCTCGGCGGTAATATTTAACAACATTCCTGGCGAGTTGGCCTCTACGTCTCCGTTTGACCTTCATATACATCACTAACGTAATATAACGTAACCTAACCCAACCTATCATCTCGGCGGTAATATGTGACAACATTCCTGGCGAATTGGCATCTACGTCTCCCTGGGAACTTTATATACATCATTAACGTAATATAACCTAACCTAACCCAACTTAACATCTCGGCGGTAATATTTGACAACATTCCTGGCGAGTTGTCCTCTACGTATCCGTGTAAACCTCATATACATCAATAACGTAATATAACGTGACCTAACCCCACCTATCATCTCGGCGGTAATATTTGACAACATTCCTGGCGAGTTGGCATCTACGTCTCCCTGGGACTTTTATATACATCATTAACGTAATATAGCCTAACCTAACCGAACCTATTCTCGGCGGTAATATTTGACAACATTCCTGGCGAGTTGGCCTCTAGGTCTCCGTGTAACCCTCATATACATCACTAACGTAATATAACGTAACCTAACCAAACCTAACATCTCGGCGGTAATATTTAACAACATTCCTGGCGAGTTGGCCTCTACGTCTCCGTTTGACCTTCATATACATCAATAACGTAATATAACGTAACCTAACCCAACCTATCATCTCGGCGGTAATATGTGACAACATTCCTGGCGAGTTGGCATCTACGTCTCCCTGGGAACTTTATATAGATCATTAACGTAATATAACCTAACCTAACCCAACTTAACATCTCGGCGGTAATATTTGACAACATTCCTGGCGAGTTGGCCTCTACGTCTCCGTGTAAACCTCATATACATCAATAACGTAATATAACGTAACCTAACCCCACCTATCATCTCGGCGGTAATATTTGACAACATTCCTGGCGAGTTAGCATCTACGTCTCCCTGGGACCTTTATATACATCATTAACGTAATATAGCCTAACCTAACCGAACCTATTCTCGGCGGTAATATTTGACAACATTCCTGGCGAGTTGGCCTCTAGGTCTCCGTGTAACCCTCATATACATCAATAACGTAATATAACGTAACCTAACCCAACCTATCATCTCGGCGGTAATATTTGACAACATTCCTGGCGAGTTGGCCTCTTCGTCTCCCTGTAACCCTCATATACATCAATAACGTAATATAACGTAACCTAACCCCACCTATCATCTCGACGGTAATATTTGACAACATTCCTGGCGAGTTGGCATCTACGTCTCCCTGGGACCTTTATATACATCATTAACGTAATATAGCCTAACCTAACCCAACCTATCATCTCGGCGGTAATATTTGACAACATTCCTGGCGAGTTGGCCTCTACGTCTCCGTGTAACCCTCATATACATCAATAACGTAATATAACGTAACCTAACCCAACATATCATCTCGGCGGTAATATTTGACAGCATTCATGGCGAGTTGGCATCTACGTCTCCCTGGGACCTTTATATACATCATTAACGTAATATAACCTAACCTAACCTAACCTAACATCTCGGCGGTAATATTTGACAACATTCCTGGCGAGTTGGCCTCTACGTCTCCGTGTAACCCTCATATACATCAATAACGTAATGTAACGTAACCTAACCCCACCTATCATCTCGGCGGTAATATTTGACAACATTCCTGGCGAGTTTGCATCTACGTCTCCCTGGGACCTTTATATACATCATTAACGTAATATAGCTTAACCTAAACCAACCTAACATCTCGGCGGTAATATTTGACAACATTCCTGGCGAGTTGGCATCTACGTGTCCCTGGGACCTTTATATACATCATTAACGTAATATAACCTAACCTAACCCAACTTAACATCTCGGCGGTAATATTTGACAACATTCCTGGCGAGTTGGCCTCTACGTCTCCGTGTAACCCTCATATACATTAATAACGTAATATAACGTAACCTAACCCCACCTATCATCTCGGCGGTAATATTTGACAACATTCCTGGCGAGTTGGCATCTACGTCTCCCTGGGACCTTTATATACATCATTAACGTAATATAGCCTAACATAACCCAACCTATCATCTCGGCGGTAATATTTGACAACATTCCTGGCGAGTTGGCATGTACGTCTCCCTAGGACCTTTATATACATCATTAACGTAATATAACCTAACCTAACCCAACCCAACATTTCGGCGGTAATATTTGACAACATTCCTGGCGAGTTGGCCTCTACGTCTCCGTGTAACCCTCATATACATCATTAACGTAATATAACCTAACCTAACCCAACCCAACATTTCGGCGGTAATATTTGACAACATTCCTGGCGAGTTGGCCTCTAGGTCTCCGTGTAACCCTCATATACATCTCTAACGTAATATAACGTAACCTAACCAAACCTAACATCTCGGCGGTAATATTTAACAACATTCCTGGCGAGTTGGCCTCTACGTCTCCGTTTGACCTTCATATACATCACTAACGTAATATAACGTAACCTAACCCAACCTATCATCTCGGCGGTAATATGTGACAACATTCCTGGCGAATTGGCATCTACGTCTCCCTGGGAACTTTATATACATCATTAACGTAATATAACCTAACCTAACCCAACTTAACATCTCGGCGGTAATATTTGACAACATTCCTGGCGAGTTGTCCTCTACGTCTCCGTGTAAACCTCATATACATCAATAACGTAATATAACGTGACCTAACCCCACCTATCATCTCGGCGGTAATATTTGACAACATTCCTGGCGAGTTGGCATCTACGTCTCCCTGGGACCTTTATATACATCATTAACGTAATATAGCCTAACCTAACCGAACCTATTCTCGGCGGTAATATTTGACAACATTCCTGGCGAGTTGGCCTCTAGGTCTCCGTGTAACCCTCATATACATCACTAACGTAATATAACGTAACCTAACCAAACCTAACATCTCGGCGGTAATATTTAACAACATTCCTGGCGAGTTGGCCTCTACGTCTCCGTTTGACCTTCATATACATCAATAACGTAATATAACGTAACCTAACCCAACCTATCATCTCGGCGGTAATATGTGACAACATTCCTGGCGAGTTGGCATCTACGTCTCCCTGGGAACTTTATATAGATCATTAACGTAATATAACCTAACCTAACCCAACTTAACATCTCGGCGGTAATATTTGACAACATTCCTGGCTAGTTGGCCTCTACGTCTCCGTGTAAACCTCATATACATCAATAACGTAATATAACGTAACCTAACCCCACCTATCATCTCGGCGGTAATATTTGACAACATTCCTGGCGAGTTAGCATCTACGTCTCCCTGGGACCTTTATATACATCATTAACGTAATATAGCCTAACCTAACCGAACCTATTCTCGGCGGTAATATTTGACAACATTCCTGGCGAGTTGGCCTCTAGGTCTCCGTGTAACCCTCATATACATCAATAACGTAATATAACGTAACCTAACCAAACCTAACATCTCGGCGGTAATATTTAACAACATTCCTGGCGAGTTGGCCTCTACGTCTCCGTTTGACCTTCATACACATCAATAACGTAATATAACGTAACCTAACCCAACCTATCATCTCGGCGGTAATATGTGACAACATTCCTGGCGAGTTGGCATCTACGTCTCCCTGGGAACTTTATATAGATCATTAACGTAATATAACCTAACCTAACCCAACTTAACATCTCGGCGGTAATATTTGACAACATTCCTGGCGAGTTGGCCTCTACGTCTCCGTGTAAACCTCATATACATCAATAACGTAATATAACGTAACCTAACCCCACCTATCATCTCGGCGGTAATATTTGACAACATTCCTGGCGAGTTAGCATCTACGTCTCCCTGGGACCTTTATATACATCATTAACGTAATATAGCCTAACCTAACCGAACCTATTCTCGGCGGTAATATTTGACAACATTCCTGGCGAGTTGGCCTCTAGGTCTCCGTGTAACCCTCATATACATCAATAACGTAATATAACGTAACCTAACCCAACCTATCATCTCGGCGGTAATATTTGACAACATTCCTGGCGAGTTGGCCTCTACGTCTCCCTGTAACCCTCATATACATCAATAACGTAATATAACGTAACCTAACCCCACCTATCATCTCGACGGTAATATTTGACAACATTCCTGGCGAGTTGGCATCTACGTCTCCCTGGGACCTTTATATACATCATTAACGTAATATAGCCTAACCTAACCCAACCTATCATCTCGGCGGTAATATTTGACAACATTCCTGGCGAGTTGGCCTCTACGTCTCCGTGTAACCCTCATATACATCAATAACGTAATATAACGTAACCTAACCCAACATATCATCTCGGCGGTAATATTTGACAGCATTCATGGCGAGTTGGCATCTACGTCTCCCTGGGACCTTTATATACATCATTAACGTAATATAACCTAACCTAACCTAACCTAACATCTCGGCGGTAATATTTGACAACATTCCTGGCGAGTTGGCCTCTACGTCTCCGTGTAACCCTCATATACATCAATAACGTAATGTAACGTAACCTAACCCCACCTATCATCTCGGCGGTAATATTTGACAACATTCCTGGCGAGTTTGCATCTACGTCTCCCTGGGACCTTTATATACATCATTAACGTAATATAGCTTAACCTAAACCAACCCAACATCTCGGCGGTAATATTTGACAACATTCCTGGCGAGTTGGCATGTACGTCCCCCTAGGACCTTTATATACATCATTAACGTAATATAACCTAACCTAACCCAACCCAACATTTCGGCGGTAATATTTGACAACATTCCTGGCGAGTTGGCCTCTAGGTCTCCGTGTAACCCTCATATACATCACTAACGTAATATAACGTAACCTAACCAAACCTAACATCTCGGCGGTAATATTTAACAACATTCCTGGCGAGTTGGCCTCTACGTCTCCGTTTGACCTTCATATACATCAATAACGTAATATAACGTAACCTAACCCAACCTATCATCCCGGCGGTAATATGTGACAACATTCCTGGCGAATTGGCATCTACGTCTCCCTGGGAACTTTATATACATCATTAACGTAATATAACCTAACCTAACCCAACCTAACATCTCGGCGGTAATATTTGACAACATTCCTGGCGAGTTGTCCTCTACGTCTCCGTGTAAACCTCATATACATCAATAACGTAATATAACGTGACCTAACCCCACCTATCATCTCGGCGGTAATATTTGACAACATTCCTGGCGAGTTGGCATCTACGTCTCCCTGGGACCTTTATATACATCATTAACGTAATATAGCCTAACCTACCCGAACCTATTCTCGGCGGTAATATTTGACAACATTCCTGGCGAGTTGGCCTCTACGTCTCCGTGTAACCCTCATATACATCAATGACGTAATATAACGTAACCTAACACAACCTATCATCTCGGCGGTAATATTTGACAATATTCCTGGCGAGTTTGCATCTACGTCCCCCTGGGACCTTTATATACATCATTAACGTAATATAACCTAACCTAACCCAACGCAACATTTCGGCGGTAATATTTGACAACATTCCGGGCGAATTGGCCTCTACGTCTCTGTGTAACCCTCATATACATCAATAACGTAATATAACGTAACCTAACCCAACCTATCATCTCGGCGGTAATATTTGACAACATTCCTGGCGAGTTGGCATGTACGTCTCCCTAGGACCTTTATATACATCATTAACGTAATATAACCTAACCTAACCCAACCCAACATTTCGGCGGTAATATTTGACAACATTCCTGGCGAGTTGGCCTCTAGGTCTCCGTGTAACCCTCATATACATCACTAACGTAATATAACGTAACCTAACCAAACCTAACATCTCGGCGGTAATATTTAACAACATTCCTGGCGAGTTGGCCTCTACGTCTCCGTTTGACCTTCATATACATCAATAACGTAATATAACGTAACCTAACCCAACCTATCGTCTCGGCGGTAATATGTGACAACATTCCTGGCGAATTGGCATCTACGTCTCCCTGGGAACTTTATATACATCATTAACGTAATATAACCTAACCTAACCCAACCTAACATCTCGGCGGTAATATTTGACAACATTCCTGGCGAGTTGTCCTCTACGTCTCCGTGTAAACCTCATATACATCAATAACGTAATATAACGTGACCTAACCCCACCTATCATCTCGGCGGTAATATTTGACAACATTCCTGGCGAGTTGGCATCTACGTCTCCCTGGGACCTTTATATACATCATTAACGTAATATAGCCTAACCTAACCGAACCTATTCTCGGCGGTAATATTTGACAACATTCCTGGCGAGTTGGCCTCTAGGTCTCCGTGTAACCCTCATATACATGACTAACGTAATATAACGTAACCTAACCAAACCTAACATCTCGGCGGTAATATTTAACAACATTCCTGGCGAGTTGGCCTCTACGTCTCCGTTTGACCTTCATATACATCAATAACGTAATATAACGTAACCTAACCCAACCTATCATCTCGGCGGTAATATGTGACAACATTCCTGGCGAGTTGGCATCTACGTCTCCCTGGGATCTTTATATACATCATTAACGTAATATAACCTAACCTAACCCAACTTAACATCTCGGCGGTAATATTTGACAACATTCCTGGCGAGTTGGCCTCTACGTCTCCGTGTAAACCTCATATACATCAATAACGTAATATAACGTAACCTAACCCCACCTATCATCTCGACGGTAATATTTGACAACATTCCTGGCGAGTTGGCATCTACGTCTCCCTGGGACCTTTATATACATCATTAACGTAATATAGCCTAACCTAACCCAACCTATCATCTCGGCGGTAATATTTGACAACATTCCTGGCGAGTTGGCCTCTACGTCTCCGTGCAACCCTCATATACATCAATAACGTAATATAACGTAACCTAACCCAACCTATCATCTCGGCGGTAATATTTGACAACATTCCTGGCGAGTTGGCATGTACGTCTCCCTAGGACCTTTATATACATCATTAACGTAATATAACCTAACCTAACCAAACCCAACATTTCGGCGGTAATATTTGACAACATTCCTGGCGAGTTGGCCTCTACGTCTCCGTGTAACCCTCATATACATCAATAACGTAATATAACGTAACCTAACCCCACCTATCATCTCGACGGTAATATTTGACAACATTCCTGGCGAGTTGGCATCTACGTCTCCCTGGGACCTTTATATACATCATTAACGTAATATAGCCTAACCTAACCCAACCTATCATCTCGGCGGTAATATTTGACAACATTCCTGGCGAGTTGGCCTCTACGTCTCCGTGTAACCCTCATATACATCAATAACGTAATATAACGTAACCTAACCCAACCTATCATCTCGGCGGTAATATTTGACAACATTCCTGGCGAGTTGGCCTCTACGTCTCCGTGTAACCCTCATATACATCAATGACGTAATATAACGTAACCTAACACAACCTATCATCTCGGCGGTAATATTTGACAATATTCCTGGCGAGTTTGCATCTACGTCCCCCTGGGACCTTTATATACATCATTAACGTAATATAACCTAACCTAACCCAACCCAACATTTCGGCGGTAATATTTGACAACATTCCTGGCGAGTTGGCCTCCACGTCTCCGTGTAACCCTCATATACATCAATAACGTAATATAACGTAACCTAACCCAACCTATCATCTCGGCGGTGTTATATGACAACAATCATGGCGAGTTGGCATCTGCGTCTCCCTGGGACCTTTATATACATCATTAACGTAATATAACCTAACCTAACCCAACCTAACATCTCGGCGGTAATATTTGACAACATTCCTGGCGGGTTGACCTTTACGTCTCCGTGTAACCCTCATATACGTCAATAACGTAATATAACCTAACCTAACACAACCTAACATTTCCGCCTTAATATTTGACAACATACCGGGCGAGTTGGCCTATATGTCTCCGTGGGACCTTCATATACATCAATAACGAAATATAACCTAACCTAAACCAACCTATCATCTCGGCTATAATATTTGACAATATTCCTGGCGAGTTGGCATCTACGTCCCCCTGGGACCTTTATATACATGATTAACGTAATATAACCTAACCTAACCCAAACTAACATCTCGGCGGTAATATTTGACAACATTCCGGGCGAATTGGCCTCTACGTCTCTGTGTAACCCTCATATACATCAATAACGTAATATAACGTAACCTAACCCCACCTATCATCTCGGCGGTAATATTTGACAACATTCCTGGCGAGTTAGCATCTACGTCTCCCTGGGACCTTTATATACATCATTAACGTAATATAGCCTAACCTAACCGAACCTATTCTCGGCGGTAATATTTGACAGCATTCCTGGCGAGTTGGCCTCTAGGTCTCCGTGTAACCCTCATATACATCAATAACGTAATATAACGTAACCTAACCCAACCTATCATCTCGGCGGTAATATTTGACAACATTCCTGGCGAGTTGGCATGTACGTCTCCCTAGGACCTTTATATACATCATTAACGTAATATAACCTAACCTAACCCAACCCAACATTTCGGCGGTAATATTTGACAACATTCCTGGCGAGTTGGCCTCTAGGTCTCCGTGTAACCCTCATATACATCACTAACGTAATATAACGTAACCTAACCAAACCTAACATCTCGGCGGTAATATTTAACAACATTCCTGGCGAGTTGGCCTCTACGTCTCCGTTTGACCTTCATATACATCAATAACGTAATATAACGTAACCTAACCCAACCTATCATCTCGGCGGTAATATGTGACAACATTCCTGGCGAATTGGCATCTACGTCTCCCTGGGAACTTTATATACATCATTAACTTAATATAACCTAACCTAACCCAACTTAACATCTCGGCGGTAATATTTGACAACATTCCTGGCGAGTTGTCCTCTACGTCTCCGTGTAAACCTCATATACATCAATAACGTAATATAACGTGACCTAACCCCACCTATCATCTCATCGGTAATATTTGACAACATTCCTGGCGAGTTGGCATCTACGTCTCCCTGGGACCTTTATATACATCATTAACGTAATATAGCCTAACCTAACCGAACCTATTCTCGGCGGTAATATTTGACAACATTCCTGGCGAGTTGGCCTCTAGGTCTCCGTGTAACCCTCATATACATCACTAACGTAATATAACGTAACCTAACCAAACCTAACATCTCGGCAGTAATATTTAACAACATTCCTGGCGAGTTGGCCTCTACGTCTCCGTTTGACCTTCATATACATCAATAACGTAATATAACGTAACCTAACCCAACCTATCATCTCGGCGGTAATATGTGACAACATTCCTGGCGAGTTGGCATCTACGTCTCCCTGGGAACTTTATATACATCATTAACGTAATATAACCTAACCTAACCCAACTTAACATCTCGGCGGTAATATTTGACAACATTCCTGGCAGGTTGGCCTCTACGTCTCCGTGTAAACCTCATATACATCAATAACGTAATATAACGTAACCTAACCCCACCTATCATCTCGGCGGTAATATTTGACAACATTCCTGGCGAGTTAGCATCTACGTCTCCCTGGGACCTTTATATACATCATTAACGTAATATAGCTTAACCTAACCGAACCTATTCTCGGCGGTAATATTTGACAACATTCCTAGCGAGTTGGCCTCTAGGTCTCCGTGTAACCCTCATATACATCAATAACGTAATATAACGTAACCTAACCCAACCTATCATCTCGGCGGTAATATTTGACAACATTCCTGGCGAGTTGGCCTCTACGTCTCCATGTAACCCTCATATACATCAATAACGTAATATAACGTAACCTAACCCAACCTATCATCTCGGCGGTAATATTTGACAGCATTCCTGGCGAGTTGGCATCTACGTCTCTGTTTGACCTTCATATACATCAATAACGTAATATAACCTAACCTAACCCCACCTATCATCTCGGCGGTAATATTTGACAACATTCCTGGCGAGTTGGCATCTACGTGTCCCTGGGACCTTTATATACATCATTAACGTAATATAACCTAACCTAACCCAACTTAACATCTCGGCGGTAATATTTGACAACATTCCTGGAGAGTTGGCCTCTACGTCTCCGTGTAACCCACATATACATCAATAACGTAATATAACGTAACCTAACCCCACCTATCATCTCGGCGGTAATATTTGACAACATTCCTGGCGAGTTGGCCTCTACGTCTCCGTGTAACCCTCATATACATCAATAACGTAATATAACGTAACCTAACCCAACCTATCATCTCGGCGGTAATATTGGACAACATTCCTGGCGAGTTGGCATCTACGTCTCCCTGGGACCTTTATATACATCATTAATGTAATATAACCTAACCTAACCCAAACTAACATCTCGGCGGTAATATTTGACAACATTCCGGGCGAATTGGCCTCTACGTCTCTGTGTAACCCTCATATACATCAATAACGTAATATAACGTAACCTAACCCAACCTATCATCTCGGCGGTAATATTTGACAACATTCCTGGCGAGTTGGCATGTACGTCTCCCTAGGACCTTTATATACATCATTAACGTAATATAACCTAACCTAACCCAACCCAACATTTCGGCGGTAATATTTGACAACATTCCTGGCGAGTTGGCCTCTAGGTCTCCGTGTAACCCTCATATACATCACTAACGTAATATAACGTAACCTAACCAAACCTAACATCTCGGCGGTAATATGTGACAACATTCCTGGCGAATTGGCATCTACGTCTCCCTGGGAACTTTATATACATCATTAACGTAATATAACCTAACCTAACCCAACCTAACATCTCGGCGGTAATATTTGACAACATTCCTGGCGAGTTGTCCTCTACGTCTCCGTGTAAACCTCATATACATCAATAACGTAATATAACGTGACCTAACCCCACCTATCATCTCGGCGGTAATATTTGACAACATTCCAGGCGAGTTGGCATCTACGTCTCCCTGGGACCTTTATATACATCATTAACGTAATATAGCCTAACCTAACCGAACCTATTCTCGGCGGTAATATTTGACAACATTCCTGGCGAGTTGGCCTCTAGGTCTCCGTGTAACCCTCATATACATCACTAACGTAATATAACGTAACCTAACCAAACCTAACATCTCGGCGGTAATATTTAACAACATTCCTGGCGAGTTGGCCTCTACGTCTCCGTTTGACCTTCATATACATCAATAACGTAATATAACGTAACCTAACCCAACCTATCATCTCGGCGGTAATATGTGACAACATTCCTGGCGAGTTGGCATCTACGTCTCCCTGGGAACTTTATATAGATCATTAACGTAATATAACCTAACCTAACCCAACTTAACATCTCGGCGGTAATATTTGACAACATTCCTGGCGAGTTGGCCTCTACGTCTCCGTGTAACCCTCATATACATCATTAACGTAATATAACCTAACCTAACCCAACCCAACATTTCGGCGGTAATATTTGACAACATTCCTGGCGAGTTGGCCTCTAGGTCTCCGTGTAACCCTCATATACATCACTAACGTAATATAACGTAACCTAACCAAACCTAACATCTCGGCGGTAATATTTAACAACATTCCTGGCGAGTTGGCCTCTACGTCTCCGTTTGACCTTCATATACATCACTAACGTAATATAACGTAACCTAACCCAACCTATCATCTCGGCGGTAATATGTGACAACATTCCTGGCGAATTGGCATCTACGTCTCCCTGGGAACTTTATATACATCATTAACGTAATATAACCTAACCTAACCCAACTTAACATCTCGGCGGTAATATTTGACAACATTCCTGGCGAGTTGTCCTCTACGTCTCCGTGTAAACCTCATATACATCAATAACGTAATATAACGTGACCTAACCCCACCTATCATCTCGGCGGTAATATTTGACAACATTCCAGGCGAGTTGGCATCTACGTCTCCCTGGGACCTTTATATACATCATTAACGTAATATAGCCTAACCTAACCGAACCTATTCTCGGCGGTAATATTTGACAACATTCCTGGCGAGTTGGCCTCTAGGTCTCCGTGTAACCCTCATATACATCACTAACGTAATATAACGTAACCTAACCAAACCTAACATCTCGGCGGTAATATTTAACAACATTCCTGGCGAGTTGGCCTCTACGTCTCCGTTTGACCTTCATATACATCAATAACGTAATATAACGTAACCTAACCCAACCTATCATCTCGGCGGTAATATGTGACAACATTCCTGGCGAGTTGGCATCTACGTCTCCCTGGGAACTTTATATAGATCATTAACGTAATATAACCTAACCTAACCCAACTTAACATCTCGGCGGTAATATTTGACAACATTCCTGGCGAGTTGGCCTCTACGTCTCCGTGTAACCCTCATATACATCATTAACGTAATATAACCTAACCTAACCCAACCCAACATTTCGGCGGTAATATTTGACAACATTCCTGGCGAGTTGGCCTCTAGGTCTCCGTGTAACCCTCATATACATCACTAACGTAATATAACGTAACCTAACCAAACCTAACATCTCGGCGGTAATATTTAACAACATTCCTGGCGAGTTGGCCTCTACGTCTCCGTTTGACCTTCATATACATCACTAACGTAATATAACGTAACCTAACCCAACCTATCATCTCGGCGGTAATATGTGACAACATTCCTGGCGAATTGGCATCTACGTCTCCCTGGGAACTTTATATACATCATTAACGTAATATAACCTAACCTAACCCAACTTAACATCTCGGCGGTAATATTTGACAACATTCCTGGCGAGTTGTCCTCTACGTCTCCGTGTAAACCTCATATACATCAATAACGTAATATAACGTGACCTAACCCCACCTATCATCTCGGCGGTAATATTTGACAACATTCCTGGCGAGTTGGCATCTACGTCTCCCTGGGACCTTTATATACATCATTAACGTAATATAGCCTAACCTAACCGAACCTATTCTCGGCGGTAATATTTGACAACATTCCTGGCGAGTTGGCCTCTAGGTCTCCGTGTAACCCTCATATACATCACTAACGTAATATAACGTAACCTAACCAAACCTAACATCTCGGCGGTAATATTTAACAACATTCCTGGCGAGTTGGCCTCTACGTCTCCGTTTGACCTTCATATACATCAATAACGTAATATAACGTAACCTAACCCAACCTATCATCTCGGCGGTAATATGTGACAACATTCCTGGCGAGTTGGCATCTACGTCTCCCTGGGAACTTTATATAGATCATTAACGTAATATAACCTAACCTAACCCAACTTAACATCTCGGCGGTAATATTTGACAACATTCCTGGCTAGTTGGCCTCTACGTCTCCGTGTAAACCTCATATACATCAATAACGTAATATAACGTAACCTAACCCCACCTATCATCTCGGCGGTAATATTTGACAACATTCCTGGCGAGTTAGCATCTACGTCTCCCTGGGACCTTTATATACATCATTAACGTAATATAGCCTAACCTAACCGAACCTATTCTCGGCGGTAATATTTGACAACATTCCTGGCGAGTTGGCCTCTAGGTCTCCGTGTAACCCTCATATACATCAATAACGTAATATAACGTAACCTAACCAAACCTAACATCTCGGCGGTAATATTTAACAACATTCCTGGCGAGTTGGCCTCTACGTCTCCGTTTGACCTTCATACACATCAATAACGTAATATAACGTAACCTAACCCAACCTATCATCTCGGCGGTAATATGTGACAACATTCCTGGCGAGTTGGCATCTACGTCTCCCTGGGAACTTTATATAGATCATTAACGTAATATAACCTAACCTAACCCAACTTAACATCTCGGCGGTAATATTTGACAACATTCCTGGCGAGTTGGCCTCTACGTCTCCGTGTAAACCTCATATACATCAATAACGTAATATAACGTAACCTAACCCCACCTATCATCTCGGCGGTAATATTTGACAACATTCCTGGCGAGTTGGCATCTACGTCTCCCTGGGACCTTTATATACATCATTAACGTAATATAGCCTAACCTAACCGAACCTATTCTCGGCGGTAATATTTGACAACATTCCTGGCGAGTTGGCCTCTAGGTCTCCGTGTAACCCTCATATACATGACTAACGTAATATAACGTAACCTAACCAAACCTAACATCTCGGCGGTAATATTTAACAACATTCCTGGCGAGTTGGCCTCTACGTCTCCGTTTGACCTTCATATACATCAATAACGTAATATAACGTAACCTAACCCAACCTATCATCTCGGCGGTAATATGTGACAACATTCCTGGCGAGTTGGCATCTACGTCTCCCTGGGATCTTTATATACATCATTAACGTAATATAACCTAACCTAACCCAACTTAACATCTCGGCGGTAATATTTGACAACATTCCTGGCGAGTTGGCCTCTACGTCTCCGTGTAAACCTCATATACATCAATAACGTAATATAACGTAACCTAACCCCACCTATCATCTCGACGGTAATATTTGACAACATTCCTGGCGAGTTGGCATCTACGTCTCCCTGGGACCTTTATATACATCATTAACGTAATATAGCCTAACCTAACCCAACCTATCATCTCGGCGGTAATATTTGACAACATTCCTGGCGAGTTGGCCTCTACGTCTCCGTGCAACCCTCATATACATCAATAACGTAATATAACGTAACCTAACCCAACCTATCATCTCGGCGGTAATATTTGACAACATTCCTGGCGAGTTGGCATGTACGTCTCCCTAGGACCTTTATATACATCATTAACGTAATATAACCTAACCTAACCAAACCCAACATTTCGGCGGTAATATTTGACAACATTCCTGGCGAGTTGGCCTCTACGTCTCCGTGTAACCCTCATATACATCAATAACGTAATATAACGTAACCTAACCCCACCTATCATCTCGACGGTAATATTTGACAACATTCCTGGCGAGTTGGCATCTACGTCTCCCTGGGACCTTTATATACATCATTAACGTAATATAGCCTAACCTAACCCAACCTATCATCTCGGCGGTAATATTTGACAACATTCCTGGCGAGTTGGCCTCTACGTCTCCGTGTAACCCTCATATACATCAATAACGTAATATAACGTAACCTAACCCAACCTATCATCTCGGCGGTAATATTTGACAACATTCCTGGCGAGTTGGCCTCTACGTCTCCGTGTAACCCTCATATACATCAATGACGTAATATAACGTAACCTAACACAACCTATCATCTCGGCGGTAATATTTGACAATATTCCTGGCGAGTTTGCATCTACGTCCCCCTGGGACCTTTATATACATCATTAACGTAATATAACCTAACCTAACCCAACCCAACATTTCGGCGGTAATATTTGACAACATTCCTGGCGAGTTGGCCTCCACGTCTCCGTGTAACCCTCATATACATCAATAACGTAATATAACGTAACCTAACCCAACCTATCATCTCGGCGGTGTTATATGACAACAATCATGGCGAGTTGGCATCTGCGTCTCCCTGGGACCTTTATATACATCATTAACGTAATATAACCTAACCTAACCCAACCTAACATCTCGGCGGTAATATTTGACAACATTCCTGGCGGGTTGACCTTTACGTCTCCGTGTAACCCTCATATACGTCAATAACGTAATATAACCTAACCTAACACAACCTAACATTTCCGCCTTAATATTTGACAACATACCGGGCGAGTTGGCCTATATGTCTCCGTGGGACCTTCATATACATCAATAACGAAATATAACCTAACCTAAACCAACCTATCATCTCGGCTATAATATTTGACAATATTCCTGGCGAGTTGGCATCTACGTCCCCCTGGGACCTTTATATACATGATTAACGTAATATAACCTAACCTAACCCAAACTAACATCTCGGCGGTAATATTTGACAACATTCCGGGCGAATTGGCCTCTACGTCTCTGTGTAACCCTCATATACATCAATAACGTAATATAACGTAACCTAACCCCACCTATCATCTCGGCGGTAATATTTGACAACATTCCTGGCGAGTTGGCATCTACGTCTCCCTGGGACCTTTATATACATCATTAACGTAATATAGCCTAACCTAACCGAACCTATTCTCGGCGGTAATATTTGACAACATTCCTGGCGAGTTGGCCTCTAGGTCTCCGTGTAACCCTCATATACATCACTAACGTAATATAACGTAACCTAACCAAACCTAACATCTCGGCGGTAATATTTAACAACATTCCTGGCGAGTTGGCCTCTACGTCTCCGTTTGACCTTCATATACATCAATAACGTAATATAACGTAACCTAACCCAACCTATCATCTCGGCGGTAATATGTGACAACATTCCTGGCGAGTTGGCATCTACGTCTCCCTGGGAACTTTATATAGATCATTAACGTAATATAACCTAACCTAACCCAACTTAACATCTCGGCGGTAATATTTGACAACATTCCTGGCTAGTTGGCCTCTACGTCTCCGTGTAAACCTCATATACATCAATAACGTAATATAACGTAACCTAACCCCACCTATCATCTCGGCGGTAATATTTGACAACATTCCTGGCGAGTTAGCATCTACGTCTCCCTGGGACCTTTATATACATCATTAACGTAATATAGCCTAACCTAACCGAACCTATTCTCGGCGGTAATATTTGACAACATTCCTGGCGAGTTGGCCTCTAGGTCTCCGTGTAACCCTCATATACATCAATAACGTAATATAACGTAACCTAACCAAACCTAACATCTCGGCGGTAATATTTAACAACATTCCTGGCGAGTTGGCCTCTACGTCTCCGTTTGACCTTCATACACATCAATAACGTAATATAACGTAACCTAACCCAACCTATCATCTCGGCGGTAATATGTGACAACATTCCTGGCGAGTTGGCATCTACGTCTCCCTGGGAACTTTATATAGATCATTAACGTAATATAACCTAACCTAACCCAACTTAACATCTCGGCGGTAATATTTGACAACATTCCTGGCGAGTTGGCCTCTACGTCTCCGTGTAAACCTCATATACATCAATAACGTAATATAACGTAACCTAACCCCACCTATCATCTCGGCGGTAATATTTGACAACATTCCTGGCGAGTTGGCATCTACGTCTCCCTGGGACCTTTATATACATCATTAACGTAATATAGCCTAACCTAACCGAACCTATTCTCGGCGGTAATATTTGACAACATTCCTGGCGAGTTGGCCTCTAGGTCTCCGTGTAACCCTCATATACATGACTAACGTAATATAACGTAACCTAACCAAACCTAACATCTCGGCGGTAATATTTAACAACATTCCTGGCGAGTTGGCCTCTACGTCTCCGTTTGACCTTCATATACATCAATAACGTAATATAACGTAACCTAACCCAACCTATCATCTCGGCGGTAATATGTGACAACATTCCTGGCGAGTTGGCATCTACGTCTCCCTGGGATCTTTATATACATCATTAACGTAATATAACCTAACCTAACCCAACTTAACATCTCGGCGGTAATATTTGACAACATTCCTGGCGAGTTGGCCTCTACGTCTCCGTGTAAACCTCATATACATCAATAACGTAATATAACGTAACCTAACCCCACCTATCATCTCGACGGTAATATTTGACAACATTCCTGGCGAGTTGGCATCTACGTCTCCCTGGGACCTTTATATACATCATTAACGTAATATAGCCTAACCTAACCCAACCTATCATCTCGGCGGTAATATTTGACAACATTCCTGGCGAGTTGGCCTCTACGTCTCCGTGCAACCCTCATATACATCAATAACGTAATATAACGTAACCTAACCCAACCTATCATCTCGGCGGTAATATTTGACAACATTCCTGGCGAGTTGGCATGTACGTCTCCCTAGGACCTTTATATACATCATTAACGTAATATAACCTAACCTAACCAAACCCAACATTTCGGCGGTAATATTTGACAACATTCCTGGCGAGTTGGCCTCTACGTCTCCGTGTAACCCTCATATACATCAATAACGTAATATAACGTAACCTAACCCCACCTATCATCTCGACGGTAATATTTGACAACATTCCTGGCGAGTTGGCATCTACGTCTCCCTGGGACCTTTATATACATCATTAACGTAATATAGCCTAACCTAACCCAACCTATCATCTCGGCGGTAATATTTGACAACATTCCTGGCGAGTTGGCCTCTACGTCTCCGTGTAACCCTCATATACATCAATAACGTAATATAACGTAACCTAACCCAACCTATCATCTCGGCGGTAATATTTGACAACATTCCTGGCGAGTTGGCCTCTACGTCTCCGTGTAACCCTCATATACATCAATGACGTAATATAACGTAACCTAACACAACCTATCATCTCGGCGGTAATATTTGACAATATTCCTGGCGAGTTTGCATCTACGTCCCCCTGGGACCTTTATATACATCATTAACGTAATATAACCTAACCTAACCCAACCCAACATTTCGGCGGTAATATTTGACAACATTCCTGGCGAGTTGGCCTCCACGTCTCCGTGTAACCCTCATATACATCAATAACGTAATATAACGTAACCTAACCCAACCTATCATCTCGGCGGTGTTATATGACAACAATCATGGCGAGTTGGCATCTGCGTCTCCCTGGGACCTTTATATACATCATTAACGTAATATAACCTAACCTAACCCAACCTAACATCTCGGCGGTAATATTTGACAACATTCCTGGCGGGTTGACCTTTACGTCTCCGTGTAACCCTCATATACGTCAATAACGTAATATAACCTAACCTAACACAACCTAACATTTCCGCCTTAATATTTGACAACATACCGGGCGAGTTGGCCTATATGTCTCCGTGGGACCTTCATATACATCAATAACGAAATATAACCTAACCTAAACCAACCTATCATCTCGGCTATAATATTTGACAATATTCCTGGCGAGTTGGCATCTACGTCCCCCTGGGACCTTTATATACATGATTAACGTAATATAACCTAACCTAACCCAAACTAACATCTCGGCGGTAATATTTGACAACATTCCGGGCGAATTGGCCTCTACGTCTCTGTGTAACCCTCATATACATCAATAACGTAATATAACGTAACCTAACCCCACCTATCATCTCGGCGGTAATATTTGACAACATTCCTGGCGAGTTAGCATCTACGTCTCCCTGGGACCTTTATATACATCATTAACGTAATATAGCCTAACCTAACCGAACCTATTCTCGGCGGTAATATTTGACAGCATTCCTGGCGAGTTGGCCTCTAGGTCTCCGTGTAACCCTCATATACATCAATAACGTAATATAACGTAACCTAACCCAACCTATCATCTCGGCGGTAATATTTGACAACATTCCTGGCGAGTTGGCATGTACGTCTCCCTAGGACCTTTATATACATCATTAACGTAATATAACCTAACCTAACCCAACCCAACATTTCGGCGGTAATATTTGACAACATTCCTGGCGAGTTGGCCTCTAGGTCTCCGTGTAACCCTCATATACATCACTAACGTAATATAACGTAACCTAACCAAACCTAACATCTCGGCGGTAATATTTAACAACATTCCTGGCGAGTTGGCCTCTACGTCTCCGTTTGACCTTCATATACATCAATAACGTAATATAACGTAACCTAACCCAACCTATCATCTCGGCGGTAATATGTGACAACATTCCTGGCGAATTGGCATCTACGTCTCCCTGGGAACTTTATATACATCATTAACTTAATATAACCTAACCTAACCCAACTTAACATCTCGGCGGTAATATTTGACAACATTCCTGGCGAGTTGTCCTCTACGTCTCCGTGTAAACCTCATATACATCAATAACGTAATATAACGTGACCTAACCCCACCTATCATCTCATCGGTAATATTTGACAACATTCCTGGCGAGTTGGCATCTACGTCTCCCTGGGACCTTTATATACATCATTAACGTAATATAGCCTAACCTAACCGAACCTATTCTCGGCGGTAATATTTGACAACATTCCTGGCGAGTTGGCCTCTAGGTCTCCGTGTAACCCTCATATACATCACTAACGTAATATAACGTAACCTAACCAAACCTAACATCTCGGCAGTAATATTTAACAACATTCCTGGCGAGTTGGCCTCTACGTCTCCGTTTGACCTTCATATACATCAATAACGTAATATAACGTAACCTAACCCAACCTATCATCTCGGCGGTAATATGTGACAACATTCCTGGCGAGTTGGCATCTACGTCTCCCTGGGAACTTTATATACATCATTAACGTAATATAACCTAACCTAACCCAACTTAACATCTCGGCGGTAATATTTGACAACATTCCTGGCAGGTTGGCCTCTACGTCTCCGTGTAAACCTCATATACATCAATAACGTAATATAACGTAACCTAACCCCACCTATCATCTCGGCGGTAATATTTGACAACATTCCTGGCGAGTTAGCATCTACGTCTCCCTGGGACCTTTATATACATCATTAACGTAATATAGCTTAACCTAACCGAACCTATTCTCGGCGGTAATATTTGACAACATTCCTGGCGAGTTGGCCTCTAGGTCTCCGTGTAACCCTCATATACATCAATAACGTAATATAACGTAACCTAACCCAACCTATCATCTCGGCGGTAATATTTGACAACATTCCTGGCGAGTTGGCCTCTACGTCTCCATGTAACCCTCATATACATCAATAACGTAATATAACGTAACCTAACCCAACCTATCATCTCGGCGGTAATATTTGACAGCATTCCTGGCGAGTTGGCATCTACGTCTCTGTTTGACCTTCATATACATCAATAACGTAATATAACCTAACCTAACCCCACCTATCATCTCGGCGGTAATATTTGACAACATTCCTGGCGAGTTGGCATCTACGTGTCCCTGGGACCTTTATATACATCATTAACGTAATATAACCTAACCTAACCCAACTTAACATCTCGGCGGTAATATTTGACAACATTCCTGGAGAGTTGGCCTCTACGTCTCCGTGTAACCCACATATACATCAATAACGTAATATAACGTAACCTAACCCCACCTATCATCTCGGCGGTAATATTTGACAACATTCCTGGCGAGTTGGCCTCTACGTCTCCGTGTAACCCTCATATACATCAATAACGTAATATAACGTAACCTAACCCAACCTATCATCTCGGCGGTAATATTGGACAACATTCCTGGCGAGTTGGCATCTACGTCTCCCTGGGACCTTTATATACATCATTAATGTAATATAACCTAACCTAACCCAAACTAACATCTCGGCGGTAATATTTGACAACATTCCGGGCGAATTGGCCTCTACGTCTCTGTGTAACCCTCATATACATCAATAACGTAATATAACGTAACCTAACCCAACCTATCATCTCGGCGGTAATATTTGACAACATTCCTGGCGAGTTGGCATGTACGTCTCCCTAGGACCTTTATATACATCATTAACGTAATATAACCTAACCTAACCCAACCCAACATTTCGGCGGTAATATTTGACAACATTCCTGGCGAGTTGGCCTCTAGGTCTCCGTGTAACCCTCATATACATCACTAACGTAATATAACGTAACCTAACCAAACCTAACATCTCGGCGGTAATATGTGACAACATTCCTGGCGAATTGGCATCTACGTCTCCCTGGGAACTTTATATACATCATTAACGTAATATAACCTAACCTAACCCAACCTAACATCTCGGCGGTAATATTTGACAACATTCCTGGCGAGTTGTCCTCTACGTCTCCGTGTAAACCTCATATACATCAATAACGTAATATAACGTGACCTAACCCCACCTATCATCTCGGCGGTAATATTTGACAACATTCCAGGCGAGTTGGCATCTACGTCTCCCTGGGACCTTTATATACATCATTAACGTAATATAGCCTAACCTAACCGAACCTATTCTCGGCGGTAATATTTGACAACATTCCTGGCGAGTTGGCATCTACGTCTCCCTGGGAACTTTATATAGATCATTAACGTAATATAACCTAACCTAACCCAACTTAACATCTCGGCGGTAATATTTGACAACATTCCTGGCGAGTTGGCCTCTACGTCTCCGTGTAACCCTCATATACATCATTAACGTAATATAACCTAACCTAACCCAACCCAACATTTCGGCGGTAATATTTGACAACATTCCTGGCGAGTTGGCCTCTAGGTCTCCGTGTAACCCTCATATACATCACTAACGTAATATAACGTAACCTAACCAAACCTAACATCTCGGCGGTAATATTTAACAACATTCCTGGCGAGTTGGCCTCTACGTCTCCGTTTGACCTTCATATACATCACTAACGTAATATAACGTAACCTAACCCAACCTATCATCTCGGCGGTAATATGTGACAACATTCCTGGCGAATTGGCATCTACGTCTCCCTGGGAACTTTATATACATCATTAACGTAATATAACCTAACCTAACCCAACTTAACATCTCGGCGGTAATATTTGACAACATTCCTGGCGAGTTGTCCTCTACGTATCCGTGTAAACCTCATATACATCAATAACGTAATATAACGTGACCTAACCCCACCTATCATCTCGGCGGTAATATTTGACAACATTCCTGGCGAGTTGGCATCTACGTCTCCCTGGGACTTTTATATACATCATTAACGTAATATAGCCAAACCTAACCGAACCTATTCTCGGCGGTAATATTTGACAACATTCCTGGCGAGTTGGCCTCTAGGTCTCCGTGTAACCCTCATATACATCACTAACGTAATATAACGTAACCTAACCAAACCTAACATCTCGGCGGTAATATTTAACAACATTCCTGGCGAGTTGGCCTCTACGTCTCCGTTTGACCTTCATATACATCAATAACGTAATATAACGTAACCTAACCCAACCTATCATCTCGGCGGTAATATGTGACAACATTCCTGGCGAGTTGGCATCTACGTCTCCCTGGGAACTTTATATAGATCATTAACGTAATATAACCTAACCTAACCCAACTTAACATCTCGGCGGTAATATTTGACAACATTCCTGGCGAGTTGGCCTCTACGTCTCCGTGTAAACCTCATATACATCAATAACGTAATATAACGTAACCTAACCCCACCTATCATCTCGGCGGTAATATTTGACAACATTCCTGGCGAGTTAGCATCTACGTCTCCCTGGGACCTTTATATACATCATTAACGTAATATAGCCTAACCTAACCGAACCTATTCTCGGCGGTAATATTTGACAACATTCCTGGCGAGTTGGCCTCTAGGTCTCCGTGTAACCCTCATATACATCAATAACGTAATATAACGTAACCTAACCCAACCTATCATCTCGGCGGTAATATTTGACAACATTCCTGGCGAGTTGGCCTCTACGTCTCCCTGTAACCCTCATATACATCAATAACGTAATATAACGTAACCTAACCCCACCTATCATCTCGACGGTAATATTTGACAACATTCCTGGCGAGTTGGCATCTACGTCTCCCTGGGACCTTTATATACATCATTAACGTAATATAGCCTAACCTAACCCAACCTATCATCTCGGCGGTAATATTTGACAACATTCCTGGCGAGTTGGCCTCTACGTCTCCGTGTATCCCTCATATACATCAATAACGTAATATAACGTAACCTAACCCAACATATCATCTCGGCGGTAATATTTGACAGCATTCATGGCGAGTTGGCATCTACGTCTCCCTGGGACCTTTATATACATCATTAACGTAATATAACCTCACCTAACCTAACCTAACATCTCGGCGGTAATATTTGACAACATTCCTGGCGAGTTGGCCTCTACGTCTCCGTGTAACCCTCATATACATCAATAACGTAATGTAACGTAACCTAACCCCACCTATCATCTCGGCGGTAATATTTGACAACATTCCTGGCGAGTTTGCATCTACGTCTCCCTGGGACCTTTATATACATCATTAACGTAATATAGCTTAACCTAAACCAACCTAACATCTCGGCGGTAATATTTGACAACATTCCTGGCGAGTTGGCATCTACGTGTCCCTGGGACCTTTATATACATCATTAACGTAATATAACCTAACCTAACCCAACTTAACATCTCGGCGGTAATATTTGACAACATTCCTGGCGAGTTGGCCTCTACGTCTCCGTGTAACCCTCATATACATTAATAACGTAATATAACGTAACCTAACCCCACCTATCATCTCGGCGGTAATATTTGACAACATTCCTGGCGAGTTGGCATCTACGTCTCCCTGGGACCTTTATATACATCATTAACGTAATATAGCCTAACATAACCCAACCTATCATCTCGGCGGTAATATTTGACAACATTCCTGGCGAGTTGGCATGTACGTCTCCCTAGGACCTTTATATACATCATTAACGTAATATAACCTAACCTAACCCAACCCAACATTTCGGCGGTAATATTTGACAACATTCCTGGCGAGTTGGCCTCTACGTCTCCGTGTAACCCTCATATACATCATTAACGTAATATAACCTAACCTAACCCAACCCAACATTTCGGCGGTAATATTTGACAACATTCCTGGCGAGTTGGCCTCTAGGTCTCCGTGTAACCCTCATATACATCACTAACGTAATATAACGTAACCTAACCAAACCTAACATCTCGGCGGTAATATTTAACAACATTCCTGGCGAGTTGGCCTCTACGTCTCCGTTTGACCTTCATATACATCACTAACGTAATATAACGTAACCTAACCCAACCTATCATCTCGGCGGTAATATGTGACAACATTCCTGGCGAATTGGCATCTACGTCTCCCTGGGAACTTTATATACATCATTAACGTAATATAACCTAACCTAACCCAACTTAACATCTCGGCGGTAATATTTGACAACATTCCTGGCGAGTTGTCCTCTACGTATCCGTGTAAACCTCATATACATCAATAACGTAATATAACGTGACCTAACCCCACCTATCATCTCGGCGGTAATATTTGACAACATTCCTGGCGAGTTGGCATCTACGTCTCCCTGGGACCTTTATATACATCATTAACGTAATATAGCCTAACCTAACCGAACCTATTCTCGGCGGTAATATTTGACAACATTCCTGGCGAGTTGGCCTCTAGGTCTCCGTGTAACCCTCATATACATCACTAACGTAATATAACGTAACCTAACCAAACCTAACATCTCGGCGGTAATATTTAACAACATTCCTGGCGAGTTGGCCTCTACGTCTCCGTTTGACCTTCATATACATCAATAACGTAATATAACGTAACCTAACCCAACCTATCATCTCGGCGGTAATATGTGACAACATTCCTGGCGAGTTGGCATCTACGTCTCCCTGGGAACTTTATATAGATCATTAACGTAATATAACCTAACCTAACCCAACTTAACATCTCGGCGGTAATATTTGACAACATTCCTGGCGAGTTGGCCTCTACGTCTCCGTGTAAACATCATATACATCAATAACGTAATATAACGTAACCTAACCCCACCTATCATCTCGGCGGTAATATTTGACAACATTCCTGGCGAGTTAGCATCTACGTCTCCCTGGGACCTTTATATACATCATTAACGTAATATAGCCTAACCTAACCGAACCTATTCTCGGCGGTAATATTTGACAACATTCCTGGCGAGTTGGCCTCTAGGTCTCCGTGTAACCCTCATATACATCAATAACGTAATATAACGTAACCTAACCAAACCTAACATCTCGGCGGTAATATTTAACAACATTCCTGGCGAGTTGGCCTCTACGTCTCCGTTTGACCTTCATACACATCAATAACGTAATATAACGTAACCTAACCCAACCTATCATCTCGGCGGTAATATGTGACAACATTCCTGGCGAGTTGGCATCTACGTCTCCCTGGGAACTTTATATAGATCATTAACGTAATATAACCTAACCTAACCCAACTTAACATCTCGGCGGTAATATTTGACAACATTCCTGGCGAGTTGGCCTCTACGTCTCCGTGTAAACCTCATATACATCAATAACGTAATATAACGTAACCTAACCCCACCTATCATCTCGGCGGTAATATTTGACAACATTCCTGGCGAGTTAGCATCTACGTCTCCCTGGGACCTTTATATACATCATTAACGTAATATAGCCTAACCTAACCGAACCTATTCTCGGCGGTAATATTTGACAACATTCCTGGCGAGTTGGCCTCTAGGTCTCCGTGTAACCCTCATATACATCAATAACGTAATATAACGTAACCTAACCCAACCTATCATCTCGGCGGTAATATTTGACAACATTCCTGGCGAGTTGGCCTCTACGTCTCCCTGTAACCCTCATATACATCAATAACGTAATATAACGTAACCTAACCCCACCTATCATCTCGACGGTAATATTTGACAACATTCCTGGCGAGTTGGCATCTACGTCTCCCTGGGACCTTTATATACATCATTAACGTAATATAGCCTAACCTAACCCAACCTATCATCTCGGCGGTAATATTTGACAACATTCCTGGCGAGTTGGCCTCTACGTCTCCGTGTAACCCTCATATACATCAATAACGTAATATAACGTAACCTAACCCAACATATCATCTCGGCGGTAATATTTGACAGCATTCATGGCGAGTTGGCATCTACGTCTCCCTGGGACCTTTATATACATCATTAACGTAATATAACCTAACCTAACCTAACCTAACATCTCGGCGGTAATATTTGACAACATTCCTGGCGAGTTGGCCTCTACGTCTCCGTGTAACCCTCATATACATCAATAACGTAATGTAACGTAACCTAACCCCACCTATCATCTCGGCGGTAATATTTGACAACATTCCTGGCGAGTTTGCATCTACGTCTCCCTGGGACCTTTATATACATCATTAACGTAATATAGCTTAACCTAAACCAACCCAACATCTCGGCGGTAATATTTGACAACATTCCTGGCGAGTTGGCATCTACGTGTCCCTGGGACCTTTATATACATCATTAACGTAATATAACCTAACCTAACCCAACTTAACATCTCGGCGGTAATATTTGACAACATTCCTGGCGAGTTGGCCTCTACGTCTCCGTGTAACCCTCATATACATTAATAACGTAATATAACGTAACCTAACCCCACCTATCATCTCGGCGGTAATATTTGACAACATTCCTGGCGAGTTGGCATCTACGTCTCCCTGGGACCTTTATATACATCATTAACGTAATATAGCCTAACATAACCCAACCTATCATCTCGGCGGTAATATTTGACAACATTCCTGGCGAGTTGGCATGTACGTCTCCCTAGGACCTTTATATACATCATTAACGTAATATAACCTAACCTAACCCAACCCAACATTTCGGCGGTAATATTTGACAACATTCCTGGCGAGTTGGCCTCTACGTCTCCGTGTAACCCTCATATACATCAATAACGTAATATAACGTAACCTAATCCCACCTATCATCTCGGCGGTAATATTTGACAACATTCCTGGCGAGTTGGCATCTACGTCTCCCTGGGACGTTTATATACATCATTAACGTAATATAGCCTAACATAACCCAACCTATCATCTCGGCGGTAATATTTGACAACATTCCTCTCGAGTTGGCCTCTACGTCTCCGTGTAACCCTCATATACATCAATAACGTAATATAACGTAACCTAACCCCACCTATCATCTCGGCGGTAATATTTGACAACATTCCTGGCGAGTTGGCCTCTACGTCTCCGTGTAACCCTCATATACATCAATAACGTAATATAACGTAACCTAACCCAACCTATCATCTCGGCGGTGTTATTTGACAACAATCATGGCGAGTTGGCATCTGCGTCTACCTGGGACTTTTATATACATCATTAACGTAATATAACCTAACCTAACCCAACCTAACATCTCGGCGGTAATATTTGACAACATTCCTGGCGGGTTGACCTTTACGTCTCCGTGTAACCCTCATATACGTCAATAACGTAATATAACCTAACCTAACACAACCTATCATCTCGGCGGTAATATTTGACAACATTCCTGGCGAGTTGGCATGTACGTCTCCCTAGGACCTTTATATACATCATTAACGTAATATAACCTAACCTAACCCAACCCAACACTTCGGCGGTAATATTTGACAACATTCCTGGCGAGTTGGCCTCTAGGTCTCCGTGTAACCCTCATATACATCACTAACGTAATATAACGTAACCTAACCAAACCTAACCTCTCGGCGGTAATATTTAACAACATTCCTGGCGAGTTGGCCTCTACGTCTCCGTTTGACCTTCATATACATCAATAACGTAATATAACGTAACCTAACCCAACCTATCATCTCGGCGGTAATATTTGACAACATTCCTCTCGAGTTGGCCTCTACGTCTCCGTGTAACCCTCATATACATCAATAACGTAATATAACGTAACCTAACCCAACCTATCATCTCGGCGGTAATATTTGACAACATTCCTGGCGAGTTGGCATCTACGTCTCCCTGGGACCTTTATATACATCAATAACGTAATATAACCTAACCTAACCCAACTTAACATCTCGGCGGTAATATTTGACTACATTCCTGGCGAGTTGGCCTCTACGTCTCCGTGTAACCCTCATATACATCAATAACGTAATATAACGTAACCTAACCCCACCTATCATCTCGGCGGTAATATTTGACAACATTCCTGGCGAGTTGGCCTCTACGTCTCCGTGTAACCCTCATATAAATCAATAACGTAATATAACGTAACCTAACCCAACCTATCATCGCGGCGGTAATATTTGACATCATTCCTGGCGTGTTGGCCTCTACGTCTCCGTGTAACCCTCATATACATCAATAACGTAATATAACGTAACCTAACCCAACCTATCATCTCGGCGGTAATATTGGACAACATTCCTGGCGAGTTGGCATCTACGTCTCCCTGGGACCTTTATATACATCATTAATGTAATATAACCTAACCTAACCCAACCTAACATCTCGGCGGTAATATTTGACAACATTCCTGGCGGGTTGACCTTTACGTCTCCGTGTAACCCTCATATACGTCAATAACGTAATATAACCTAACCTAACACAACCTAACATTTCCGCCTTAATATTTGACAACATACCTGGCGAGTTGGCCTATATGTCTCGGTGGGACCTTCATATACATCAATAACGAAATATAACCTAACCTAAACCAACCTATCATCTCGGCTATAATATTTGACAATATTCCTGGCGAGTTGGCATCTACGTCCCCCTGGGAACTTTATATACATCATTAACGTAATATAACCTAACCTAACCCAAACTAACATCTCGGCGGTAATATTTGACAACATTCCGGGCGAATTGGCCTCTACGTCTCTGTGTAACCCTCATATACATCAATAACGTAATATAACGTAACCTAACCCAACCTATCATCTCGGCGGTAATATTTGACAACATTCCTGGCGAGTTGACATGTACGTCTCCCTAGGACCTTTATATACGTCATTAACGTAATATAACCTAACCTAACCCAACTTAACATCTCGGCGGTAATATTTGACAACATTCCTGGCGAGTTGGCCTCTACGTCTCCGTGTTACCCTCATATACATCAATAACGTAATATAACGTAACCTAACCCCACCTATCATCTCGGCGGTAATATTTGACAACATTCCTGGCGAGTTGGCATCTACGTCTCCCTGGGACCTTTATATACATCATTAACGTAATATAGCCTAACATAACCCAACCTATCATCTCGGCGGTAATATTTGACAACATTCGTGGCGAGTTGGCTTCTCCGTCTCCGTGGGACCTATATATACATCCATAACGTAATGTAACCAACCCTAACCCAACCTAACATGTCGGCGGTAATATTTGACAACATTCCTGGCGAGTTAACCTCTACGTCTGCGTATAACCCTCATATACGTCAATAACGTAATATAACCTAACCTAACCCAACCTAACATCCCGGCGGTAATATTTGACAAAATTCCTGGCGAGTTGAATTCTCCGTCTCCGTGGGACCCTTATATACATCAATAACGTAATATAATCAAACCTAACCCAACTTAACATCTCGGCGGTAATATTTGACAACATTCCTGGAGAGTTGGCCTCTACGTCTCCGTGTAACCCACATATACATCAATAACGTAATATAACGTAACCTAACCCCACCTATCATCTCGGCGGTAATATTTGACAACATTCCTGGCGAGTTGGCCTCTACGTCTCCGTGTAACCCTCATATACATCAATAACGTAATATAACGTAACCTAACCCAACCTATCATCTCGGCGGTAATATTGGACAACATTCCTGGCGAGTTGGCATCTACGTCTCCCTGGGACCTTTATATACATCATTAATGTAATATAACCTAACCTAACCCAAACTAACATCTCGGCGGTAATATTTGACAACATTCCGGGCGAATTGGCCTCTACGTCTCTGTGTAACCCTCATATACATCAATAACGTAATATAACGTAACCTAACCCAACCTATCATCTCGGCGGTAATATTTGACAACATTCCTGGCGAGTTGGCATGTACGTCTCCCTAGGACCTTTATATACATCATTAACGTAATATAACCTAACCTAACCCAACCCAACATTTCGGCGGTAATATTTGACAACATTCCTGGCGAGTTGGCATCTACGTCTCCCTGGGACCTTTATATACATCATTAACGTAATATAGCCTAACATAACCCAACCTATCATCTCGGCGGTAATATTTGACAACATTCCTCTCGAGTTGGCCTCTACGTCTCCGTGTAACCCTCATATACATCAATAACGTAATATAACGTAACCTAACCCCACCTATCATCTCGGCGGTAATATTTGACAACATTCCTGGCGAGTTGGCCTCTACGTCTCCGTGTAACCCTCATATACATCAATAACGTAATATAACGTAACCTAACCCAACCTATCATCTCGGCGGTGTTATTTGACAACAATCATGGCGAGTTGGCATCTGCGTCTACCTGGGACTTTTATATACATCATTAACGTAATATAACCTAACCTAACCCAACCTAACATCTCGGCGGTAATATTTGACAACATTCCTGGCGGGTTGACCTTTACGTCTCCGTGTAACCCTCATATACGTCAATAACGTAATATAACCTAACCTAACACAACCTATCATCTCGGCGGTAATATTTGACAACATTCCTGGCGAGTTGGCATGTACGTCTCCCTAGGACCTTTATATACATCATTAACGTAATATAACCTAACCTAACCCAACCCAACACTTCGGCGGTAATATTTGACAACATTCCTGGCGAGTTGGCCTCTAGGTCTCCGTGTAACCCTCATATACATCACTAACGTAATATAACGTAACCTAACCAAACCTAACCTCTCGGCGGTAATATTTAACAACATTCCTGGCGAGTTGGCCTCTACGTCTCCGTTTGACCTTCATATACATCAATAACGTAATATAACGTAACCTAACCCAACCTATCATCTCGGCGGTAATATTTGACAACATTCCTCTCGAGTTGGCCTCTACGTCTCCGTGTAACCCTCATATACATCAATAACGTAATATAACGTAACCTAACCCAACCTATCATCTCGGCGGTAATATTTGACAACATTCCTGGCGAGTTGGCATCTACGTCTCCCTGGGACCTTTATATACATCAATAACGTAATATAACCTAACCTAACCCAACTTAACATCTCGGCGGTAATATTTGACTACATTCCTGGCGAGTTGGCCTCTACGTCTCCGTGTAACCCTCATATACATCAATAACGTAATATAACGTAACCTAACCCCACCTATCATCTCGGCGGTAATATTTGACAACATTCCTGGCGAGTTGGCCTCTACGTCTCCGTGTAACCCTCATATAAATCAATAACGTAATATAACGTAACCTAACCCAACCTATCATCGCGGCGGTAATATTTGACATCATTCCTGGCGTGTTGGCCTCTACGTCTCCGTGTAACCCTCATATACATCAATAACGTAATATAACGTAACCTAACCCAACCTATCATCTCGGCGGTAATATTGGACAACATTCCTGGCGAGTTGGCATCTACGTCTCCCTGGGACCTTTATATACATCATTAATGTAATATAACCTAACCTAACCCAAACTAACATCTCGGCGGTAATATTTGACAACATTCCGGGCGAATTGGCCTCTACGTCTCTGTGTAACCCTCATATACATCAATAACGTAATATAACGTAACCTAACCCAACCTATCATCTCGGCGGTAATATTTGACAACATTCCTGGCGAGTTGGCATGTACGTCTCCCTAGGACCTTTATATACATCATTAACGTAATATAACCTAACCTAACCCAACCCAACATTTCGGCGGTAATATTTGACAACATTCCTGGCGAGTTGGCATCTACGTCTCCCTGGGACCTTTATATACATCATTAACGTAATATAGCCTAACATAACCCAACCTATCATCTCGGCGGTAATATTTGACAACATTCCTCTCGAGTTGGCCTCTACGTCTCCGTGTAACCCTCATATACATCAATAACGTAATATAACGTAACCTAACCCCACCTATCATCTCGGCGGTAATATTTGACAACATTCCTGGCGAGTTGGCCTCTACGTCTCCGTGTAACCCTCATATAAATCAATAACGTAATATAACGTAACCTAACCCAACCTATCATCGCGGCGGTAATATTTGACATCATTCCTGGCGTGTTGGCCTCTACGTCTCCGTGTAACCCTCATATACATCAATAACGTAATATAACGTAACCTAACCCAACCTATCATCTCGGCGGTAATATTGGACAACATTCCTGGCGAGTTGGCATCTACGTCTCCCTGGGACCTTTATATACATCATTAATGTAATATAACCTAACCTAACCCAACCTAACATCTCGGCGGTAATATTTGACAACATTCCTGGCGGGTTGACCTTTACGTCTCCGTGTAACCCTCATATACGTCAATAACGTAATATAACCTAACCTAACACAACCTAACATTTCCGCCTTAATATTTGACAACATACCTGGCGAGTTGGCCTATATGTCTCGGTGGGACCTTCATATACATCAATAACGAAATATAACCTAACCTAAACCAACCTATCATCTCGGCTATAATATTTGACAATATTCCTGGCGAGTTGGCATCTACGTCCCCCTGGGAACTTTATATACATCATTAACGTAATATAACCTAACCTAACCCAAACTAACATCTCGGCGGTAATATTTGACAACATTCCGGGCGAATTGGCCTCTACGTCTCTGTGTAACCCTCATATACATCAATAACGTAATATAACGTAACCTAACCCAACCTATCATCTCGGCGGTAATATTTGACAACATTCCTGGCGAGTTGACATGTACGTCTCCCTAGGACCTTTATATACGTCATTAACGTAATATAACCTAACCTAACCCAACTTAACATCTCGGCGGTAATATTTGACAACATTCCTGGCGAGTTGGCCTCTACGTCTCCGTGTTACCCTCATATACATCAATAACGTAATATAACGTAACCTAACCCCACCTATCATCTCGGCGGTAATATTTGACAACATTCCTGGCGAGTTGGCATCTACGTCTCCCTGGGACCTTTATATACATCATTAACGTAATATAGCCTAACATAACCCAACCTATCATCTCGGCGGTAATATTTGACAACATTCGTGGCGAGTTGGCTTCTCCGTCTCCGTGGGACCTATATATACATCCATAACGTAATGTAACCAACCCTAACCCAACCTAACATGTCGGCGGTAATATTTGACAACATTCCTGGCGAGTTAACCTCTACGTCTGCGTATAACCCTCATATACGTCAATAACGTAATATAACCTAACCTAACCCAACCTAACATCCCGGCGGTAATATTTGACAAAATTCCTGGCGAGTTGAATTCTCCGTCTCCGTGGGACCCTTATATACATCAATAACGTAATATAATCAAACCTAACCCAACTTAACATCTCGGCGGTAATATTTGACAACATTCCTGGAGAGTTGGCCTCTACGTCTCCGTGTAACCCACATATACATCAATAACGTAATATAACGTAACCTAACCCCACCTATCATCTCGGCGGTAATATTTGACAACATTCCTGGCGAGTTGGCCTCTACGTCTCCGTGTAACCCTCATATACATCAATAACGTAATATAACGTAACCTAACCCAACCTATCATCTCGGCGGTAATATTGGACAACATTCCTGGCGAGTTGGCATCTACGTCTCCCTGGGACCTTTATATACATCATTAATGTAATATAACCTAACCTAACCCAAACTAACATCTCGGCGGTAATATTTGACAACATTCCGGGCGAATTGGCCTCTACGTCTCTGTGTAACCCTCATATACATCAATAACGTAATATAACGTAACCTAACCCAACCTATCATCTCGGCGGTAATATTTGACAACATTCCTGGCGAGTTGGCATGTACGTCTCCCTAGGACCTTTATATACATCATTAACGTAATATAACCTAACCTAACCCAACCCAACATTTCGGCGGTAATATTTGACAACATTCCTGGCGAGTTGGCATCTACGTCTCCCTGGGACCTTTATATACATCATTAACGTAATATAGCCTAACATAACCCAACCTATCATCTCGGCGGTAATATTTGACAACATTCCTCTCGAGTTGGCCTCTACGTCTCCGTGTAACCCTCATATACATCAATAACGTAATATAACGTAACCTAACCCCACCTATCATCTCGGCGGTAATATTTGACAACATTCCTGGCGAGTTGGCCTCTACGTCTCCGTGTAACCCTCATATACATCAATAACGTAATATAACGTAACCTAACCCAACCTATCATCTCGGCGGTGTTATTTGACAACAATCATGGCGAGTTGGCATCTGCGTCTACCTGGGACTTTTATATACATCATTAACGTAATATAACCTAACCTAACCCAACCTAACATCTCGGCGGTAATATTTGACAACATTCCTGGCGGGTTGACCTTTACGTCTCCGTGTAACCCTCATATACGTCAATAACGTAATATAACCTAACCTAACACAACCTATCATCTCGGCGGTAATATTTGACAACATTCCTGGCGAGTTGGCATGTACGTCTCCCTAGGACCTTTATATACATCATTAACGTAATATAACCTAACCTAACCCAACCCAACACTTCGGCGGTAATATTTGACAACATTCCTGGCGAGTTGGCCTCTAGGTCTCCGTGTAACCCTCATATACATCACTAACGTAATATAACGTAACCTAACCAAACCTAACCTCTCGGCGGTAATATTTAACAACATTCCTGGCGAGTTGGCCTCTACGTCTCCGTTTGACCTTCATATACATCAATAACGTAATATAACGTAACCTAACCCAACCTATCATCTCGGCGGTAATATTTGACAACATTCCTCTCGAGTTGGCCTCTACGTCTCCGTGTAACCCTCATATACATCAATAACGTAATATAACGTAACCTAACCCAACCTATCATCTCGGCGGTAATATTTGACAACATTCCTGGCGAGTTGGCATCTACGTCTCCCTGGGACCTTTATATACATCAATAACGTAATATAACCTAACCTAACCCAACTTAACATCTCGGCGGTAATATTTGACTACATTCCTGGCGAGTTGGCCTCTACGTCTCCGTGTAACCCTCATATACATCAATAACGTAATATAACGTAACCTAACCCCACCTATCATCTCGGCGGTAATATTTGACAACATTCCTGGCGAGTTGGCCTCTACGTCTCCGTGTAACCCTCATATAAATCAATAACGTAATATAACGTAACCTAACCCAACCTATCATCGCGGCGGTAATATTTGACATCATTCCTGGCGTGTTGGCCTCTACGTCTCCGTGTAACCCTCATATACATCAATAACGTAATATAACGTAACCTAACCCAACCTATCATCTCGGCGGTAATATTGGACAACATTCCTGGCGAGTTGGCATCTACGTCTCCCTGGGACCTTTATATACATCATTAATGTAATATAACCTAACCTAACCCAACCTAACATCTCGGCGGTAATATTTGACAACATTCCTGGCGGGTTGACCTTTACGTCTCCGTGTAACCCTCATATACGTCAATAACGTAATATAACCTAACCTAACACAACCTAACATTTCCGCCTTAATATTTGACAACATACCTGGCGAGTTGGCCTATATGTCTCGGTGGGACCTTCATATACATCAATAACGAAATATAACCTAACCTAAACCAACCTATCATCTCGGCTATAATATTTGACAATATTCCTGGCGAGTTGGCATCTACGTCCCCCTGGGAACTTTATATACATCATTAACGTAATATAACCTAACCTAACCCAAACTAACATCTCGGCGGTAATATTTGACAACATTCCGGGCGAATTGGCCTCTACGTCTCTGTGTAACCCTCATATACATCAATAACGTAATATAACGTAACCTAACCCAACCTATCATCTCGGCGGTAATATTTGACAACATTCCTGGCGAGTTGACATGTACGTCTCCCTAGGACCTTTATATACGTCATTAACGTAATATAACCTAACCTAACCCAACTTAACATCTCGGCGGTAATATTTGACAACATTCCTGGCGAGTTGGCCTCTACGTCTCCGTGTTACCCTCATATACATCAATAACGTAATATAACGTAACCTAACCCCACCTATCATCTCGGCGGTAATATTTGACAACATTCCTGGCGAGTTGGCATCTACGTCTCCCTGGGACCTTTATATACATCATTAACGTAATATAGCCTAACATAACCCAACCTATCATCTCGGCGGTAATATTTGACAACATTCGTGGCGAGTTGGCTTCTCCGTCTCCGTGGGACCTATATATACATCCATAACGTAATGTAACCAACCCTAACCCAACCTAACATGTCGGCGGTAATATTTGACAACATTCCTGGCGAGTTAACCTCTACGTCTGCGTATAACCCTCATATACGTCAATAACGTAATATAACCTAACCTAACCCAACCTAACATCCCGGCGGTAATATTTGACAAAATTCCTGGCGAGTTGAATTCTCCGTCTCCGTGGGACCCTTATATACATCAATAACGTAATATAATCAAACCTAACCCAACTTAACATCTCGGCGGTAATATTTGACAACATTCCTGGAGAGTTGGCCTCTACGTCTCCGTGTAACCCACATATACATCAATAACGTAATATAACGTAACCTAACCCCACCTATCATCTCGGCGGTAATATTTGACAACATTCCTGGCGAGTTGGCCTCTACGTCTCCGTGTAACCCTCATATACATCAATAACGTAATATAACGTAACCTAACCCAACCTATCATCTCGGCGGTAATATTGGACAACATTCCTGGCGAGTTGGCATCTACGTCTCCCTGGGACCTTTATATACATCATTAATGTAATATAACCTAACCTAACCCAAACTAACATCTCGGCGGTAATATTTGACAACATTCCGGGCGAATTGGCCTCTACGTCTCTGTGTAACCCTCATATACATCAATAACGTAATATAACGTAACCTAACCCAACCTATCATCTCGGCGGTAATATTTGACAACATTCCTGGCGAGTTGGCATGTACGTCTCCCTAGGACCTTTATATACATCATTAACGTAATATAACCTAACCTAACCCAACCCAACATTTCGGCGGTAATATTTGACAACATTCCTGGCGAGTTGGCATCTACGTCTCCCTGGGACCTTTATATACATCATTAACGTAATATAGCCTAACATAACCCAACCTATCATCTCGGCGGTAATATTTGACAACATTCCTCTCGAGTTGGCCTCTACGTCTCCGTGTAACCCTCATATACATCAATAACGTAATATAACGTAACCTAACCCCACCTATCATCTCGGCGGTAATATTTGACAACATTCCTGGCGAGTTGGCCTCTACGTCTCCGTTTGACCTTCATATACATCAATAACGTAATATAACGTAACCTAACCCAACCTATCATCTCGGCGGTAATATTTGACAACATTCCTCTCGAGTTGGCCTCTACGTCTCCGTGTAACCCTCATATACATCAATAACGTAATATAACGTAACCTAACCCAACCTATCATCTCGGCGGTAATATTTGACAACATTCCTGGCGAGTTGGCATCTACGTCTCCCTGGGACCTTTATATACATCAATAACGTAATATAACCTAACCTAACCCAACTTAACATCTCGGCGGTAATATTTGACTACATTCCTGGCGAGTTGGCCTCTACGTCTCCGTGTAACCCTCATATACATCAATAACGTAATATAACGTAACCTAACCCCACCTATCATCTCGGCGGTAATATTTGACAACATTCCTGGCGAGTTGGCCTCTACGTCTCCGTGTAACCCTCATATAAATCAATAACGTAATATAACGTAACCTAACCCAACCTATCATCGCGGCGGTAATATTTGACATCATTCCTGGCGTGTTGGCCTCTACGTCTCCGTGTAACCCTCATATACATCAATAACGTAATATAACGTAACCTAACCCAACCTATCATCTCGGCGGTAATATTGGACAACATTCCTGGCGAGTTGGCATCTACGTCTCCCTGGGACCTTTATATACATCATTAATGTAATATAACCTAACCTAACCCAACCTAACATCTCGGCGGTAATATTTGACAACATTCCTGGCGGGTTGACCTTTACGTCTCCGTGTAACCCTCATATACGTCAATAACGTAATATAACCTAACCTAACACAACCTAACATTTCCGCCTTAATATTTGACAACATACCTGGCGAGTTGGCCTATATGTCTCGGTGGGACCTTCATATACATCAATAACGAAATATAACCTAACCTAAACCAACCTATCATCTCGGCTATAATATTTGACAATATTCCTGGCGAGTTGGCATCTACGTCCCCCTGGGAACTTTATATACATCATTCACGTAATATAACCTAACCTAACCCAAACTAACATCTCGGCGGTAATATTTGACAACATTCCGGGCGAATTGGCCTCTACGTCTCTGTGTAACCCTCATATACATCAATAACGTAATATAACGTAACCTAACCCAACCTATCATCTCGGCGGTAATATTTGACAACATTCCTGGCGAGTTGACATGTACGTCTCCCTAGGACCTTTATATACGTCATTAACGTAATATAACCTAACCTAACCCAACTTAACATCTCGGCGGTAATATTTGACAACATTCCTGGCGAGTTGGCCTCTACGTCTCCGTGTTACCCTCATATACATCAATAACGTAATATAACGTAACCTAACCCCACCTATCATCTCGGCGGTAATATTTGACAACATTCCTGGCGAGTTGGCATCTACGTCTCCCTGGGACCTTTATATACATCATTAACGTAATATAGCCTAACATAACCCAACCTATCATCTCGGCGGTAATATTTGACAACATTCGTGGCGAGTTGGCTTCTCCGTCTCCGTGGGACCTATATATACATCCATAACGTAATGTAACCAACCCTAACCCAACCTAACATGTCGGCGGTAATATTTGACAACATTCCTGGCGAGTTAACCTCTACGTCTGCGTATAACCCTCATATACGTCAATAACGTAATATAACCTAACCTAACCCAACCTAACATCCCGGCGGTAATATTTGACAAAATTCCTGGCGAGTTGAATTCTCCGTCTCCGTGGGACCCTTATATACATCAATAACGTAATATAATCAAACCTAACACAACCTAACATGTCGGGGGTAATACTTGACAGCATTCCTGACGAGTTGGCCTCTACGTCTCCGTGTAACCCTCATATACATCAATAACGTAATATATCGTAACCTAACCCAACCTATCATCTCGGCGGTAATATTTGACAACATTCCTGGCGAGTTGGCATCTACGTCTCCGTGTAACCCTCATATACATCAATAACGTAATATAACGTAACCTAACCCAACCTCTCATCTCGGCGGTAATATTTGACAGCATTCCTGGCGAGTTGGCATCTACGTCTCCCTGGGACCTTTATATACATCATTAACGTAATATAACCTAACCAAACCCAACCTAACATCTCGGCGGTAATATTTGACAACATTCCTGGCGAGTTGTCCTCTACGTATCCGTGTAAACCTCATATACATCAATAACGTAATATAACGTGACCTAACCCCACCTATCATCTCGGCGGTAATATTTGACAACATTCCTGGCGAGTTGGCATCTACGTCTCCCTGGGACCTTTATATACATCATTAACGTAATATAGCCTAACCTAACCGAACCTATTCTCGGCGGTAATATTTGACAACATTCCTGGCGAGTTGGCCTCTAGGTCTCCGTGTAACCCTCATATACATCACTAACGTAATATAACGTAACCTAACCAAACCTAACATCTCGGCGGTAATATTTAACAACATTCCTGGCGAGTTGGCCTCTACGTCTCCGTTTGACCTTCATATACATCAATAACGTAATATAACGTAACCTAACCCAACCTATCATCTCGGCGGTAATATGTGACAACATTCCTGGCGAGTTGGCATCTACGTCTCCCTGGGAACTTTATATAGATCATTAACGTAATATAACCTAACCTAACCCAACTTAACATCTCGGCGGTAATATTTGACAACATTCCTGGCGAGTTGGCCTCTACGTCTCCGTGTAAACCTCATATACATCAATAACGTAATATAACGTAACCTAACCCCACCTATCATCTCGGCGGTAATATTTGACAACATTCCTGGCGAGTTAGCATCTACGTCTCCCTGGGACCTTTATATACATCATTAACGTAATATAGCCTAACCTAACCGAACCTATTCTCGGCGGTAATATTTGACAACATTCCTGGCGAGTTGGCCTCTAGGTCTCCGTGTAACCCTCATATACATCAATAACGTAATATAACGTAACCTAACCCAACCTATCATCTCGGCGGTAATATTTGACAACATTCCTGGCGAGTTGGCCTCTACGTCTCCCTGTAACCCTCATATACATCAATAACGTAATATAACGTAACCTAACCCCACCTATCATCTCGACGGTAATATTTGACAACATTCCTGGCGAGTTGGCATCTACGTCTCCCTGGGACCTTTATATACATCATTAACGTAATATAGCCTAACCTAACCCAACCTATCATCTCGGCGGTAATATTTGACAACATTCCTGGCGAGTTGGCCTCTAGGTCTCCGTGTAACCCTCATATACATCAATAACGTAATATAACGTAACCTAACCCAACCTATCATCTCGGCGGTAATATTTGACAGCATTCATGGCGAGTTGGCATCTACGTCTCCCTGGGACCTTTATATACATCATTAACGTAATATAACCTAACCAAACCCAACCTAACATCTCGGCGGTAATATTTGACAACATTCCTGGCGAGTTGGCCTCTACGTCTCCCTGTAACCCTCATATACATCAATAACGTAATATAACGTAACCTAACCCCACCTATCATCTCGACGGTAATATTTGACAACATTCCTGGCGAGTTGGCATCTACGTCTCCCTGGGACCTTTATATACATCATTAACGTAATATAGCCTAACCTAACCCAACCTATCCTCTCGGCGGTAATATTTGACAACATTCCTGGCGAGTTGGCCTCTAGGTCTCCGTGTAACCCTCATATACATCAATAACGTAATATAACGTAACCTAACCCAACCTATCATCTCGGCGGTAATATTTGACAGCATTCATGGCGAGTTGGCATCTACGTCTCCCTGGGACCTTTATATACATCATTAACGTAATATAACCTAACCAAACCCAACCTAACATCTCGGCGGTAATATTTGACAACATTCCTGGCGAGTTGGCATCTACGTCTCTGTTTGACCTTCATATACATCAATAACGTAATATAACCTAACCTAACCCAACCTAACATCTCGGTGGTAATATTTGTCAAAATTCCTGGCGAGTTGGCATCTACGTCTCGGTGGGACCTTTATATACATCTATAACGTAATATAACCTTAGCTAACCCAATCTAACATCTCAGCGGTAATATTTGACAACATTCCTGGCAGGTTGGCATCTACGTCTACCTGGGACCTTTATATACATCATTAACGTAATATAACCTAACCTAACCCAACTTAACATCTCGGCGGTAATATTTGACAACATTCCTGGCGAGTTGGCCTCTACGTCTCCGTGTAACCCTCATATACATTAATAACGTAATATAACGTAACCTAACCCCACCTATCATCTCGGCGGTAATATTTGACAACATTCCTGGCGAGTTGGCATCTACGTCTCCCTGGGACCTTTATATACATCATTAACGTAATATAGCCTAACATAACCCAACCTATCATCTCGGCGGTAATATTTGACAACATTCCTGGCGAGTTGGCATGTACGTCTCCCTAGGACCTTTATATACATCATTAACGTAATATAACCTAACCTAACCCAACCCAACATTTCGGCGGTAATATTTGACAACATTCCTGGCGAGTTGGCCTCTACGTCTCCGTGTAACCCTCATATACATCAATAACGTAATATAACGTAACCTAATCCCACCTATCATCTCGGCGGTAATATTTGACAACATTCCTGGCGAGTTGGCATCTACGTCTCCCTGGGACGTGTATATACATCATTAACGTAATATAGCCTAACATAACCCAACTTATCATCTCGGCGGTAATATTTGACAACATTCCTCTCGAGTTGGCCTCTACGTCTCCGTGTAACCCTCATATACATCAATAACGTAATATAACGTAACCTAACCCCACCTATCATCTCGGCGGTAATATTTGACAACATTCCTGGCGAGTTGGCCTCTACGTCTCCGTGTAACCCTCATATACATCAATAACGTAATATAACGTAACCTAACCCAACCTATCATCTCGGCGGTGTTATTTGACAACAATCATGGCGAGTTGGCATCTGCGTCTACCTGGGACTTTTATATACATCATTAACGTAATATAACCTAACCTAACACAACCTATCATCTCGGCGGTAATATTTGACAACATTCCTGGCGAGTTGGCATGTACGTCTCCCTAGGACCTTTATATACATCATTAACGTAATATAACCTAACCTAACCCAACCCAACACTTCGGCGGTAATATTTGACAACATTCCTGGCGAGTTGGCCTCTAGGTCTCCGTGTAACCCTCATATACATCACTAACGTAATATAACGTAACCTAACCAAACCTAACATCTCGGCGGTAATATTTAACAACATTCCTGGCGAGTTGGCCTCTACGTCTCCGTTTGACCTTCATATACATCAATAACGTAATATAACGTAACCTAACCCAACCTATCATCTCGGCGGTAATATTTGACAACATTCCTGGCGAGTTGGCATCTACGTCTCCCTGGGACATTTATATACATCATTAACGTAATATAACCTAACCTAACCCAACCCAACCTATCATCTCGGCGGTAATATTTGACAACATTCCTGGCGAGTTGGCCTCTACGTCTCCGTGTAACCCTCATATACATCAATAACGTAATATAACGTAACCTAACCCCACCTATCATCTCGACGGTAATATTTGACAACATTCCTGGCGAGTTGGCATCTACGTCTCCCTGGGACCTTTATATACATCATTAACGTAATATAGCCTAACCTAACCCAACCTATCATCTCGGTGGTAATATTTGACAACATTCCTGGCGAGTTGGCCTCTACGTCTCCGTGTAACCCTCATATACATCAATAACGTAATATAACGTAACCTAACCCAACCTATCATCTCGGCGGTAATATTTGACAACATTCCTGGCGAGTTGGCATGTACGTCTCCCTAGGACCTTTATATACATCATTAACGTAATATAACCTAACCTAACCAAACCCAACATTTCGGCGGTAATATTTGACAACATTCCTGGCGAGTTGGCCTCTACGTCTCCGTGTAACCCTCATATACATCAATAACGTAATATAACGTAACCTAACCCAACCTATCATCTCGGCGGTAATATTTGACAACATTCCTGGCGAGTTGGCATCTACGTCTCCCTGGGACGTTTATATACATCATTAACGTAATATAGCCTAACATAACCCAACCTATCATCTCGGCGGTAATATTTGACAACATTCCTCTCGAGTTGGCCTCTACGTCTCCGTGTAACCCTCATATACATCAATAACGTAATATAACGTAACCTAACCCAACCTATCATCTCGGCGGTAATATTTGACAACATTCCTGGCGAGTTGGCATCTACGTCTCCCTGGGACCTTTATATACATCAATAACGTAATATAACCTAACCTAACCCAACTTAACATCTCGGCGGTAATATTTGACTACATTCCTGGCGAGTTGGCCTCTACGTCTCCGTGTAACCCTCATATACATCAATAACGTAATATAACGTAACCTAACCCCACCTATCATCTCGGCGGTAATATTTGACAACATTCCTGGCGAGTTGGCCTCTACGTCTCCGTGTAACCCTCATATAAATCAATAACGTAATATAACGTAACCTAACCCAACCTATCATCGCGGCGGTAATATTTGACATCATTCCTGGCGTGTTGGCCTCTACGTCTCCGTGTAACCCTCATATACATCAATAACGTAATATAACGTAACCTAACCCAACCTATCATCTCGGCGGTAATATTGGACAACATTCCTGGCGAGTTGGAATCTACGTCTCCCTGGGACCTTTATATACATCATTAATGTAATATAACCTAACCTAACCCAACCTAACATCTCGGCGGTAATATTTGACAACATTCCTGGCGGGTTGACCTTTACGTCTCCGTGTAACCCTCATATACGTCAATAACGTAATATAACCTAACCTAACACAACCTAACATTTCCGCCTTAATATTTGACAACATACCTGGCGAGTTGGCCTATATGTCTCCGTGGGACCTTCATATACATCAATAACGAAATATAGCCTAACATAACCCAACCTATCATCTCGGCGGTAATATTTGACAACATTCCTGGCGAGTTGGCATGTACGTCTCCCTAGGACCTTTATATACATCATTAACGTAATATAACCTAACCTAACCCAACCCAACATTTCGGCGGTAATATTTGACAACATTCCTGGCGAGTTGGCCTCTACGTCTCCGTGTAACCCTCATATACATCAATAACGTAATATAACGTAACCTAATCCCACCTATCATCTCGGCGGTAATATTTGACAACATTCCTGGCGAGTTGGCATCTACGTCTCCCTGGGACGTGTATATACATCATTAACGTAATATAGCCTAACATAACCCAACTTATCATCTCGGCGGTAATATTTGACAACATTCCTCTCGAGTTGGCCTCTACGTCTCCGTGTAACCCTCATATACATCAATAACGTAATATAACGTAACCTAACCCCACCTATCATCTCGGCGGTAATATTTGACAACATTCCTGGCGAGTTGGCCTCTACGTCTCCGTGTAACCCTCATATACATCAATAACGTAATATAACGTAACCTAACCCAACCTATCATCTCGGCGGTGTTATTTGACAACAATCATGGCGAGTTGGCATCTGCGTCTACCTGGGACTTTTATATACATCATTAACGTAATATAACCTAACCTAACCCAACCTAACATCTCGGCGGTAATATTTGACAACATTCCTGGCGGGTTGACCTTTACGTCTCCGTGTAACCCTCATATACGTCAATAACGTAATATAACCTAACCTAACACAACCTATCATCTCGGCGGTAATATTTGACAACATTCCTGGCGAGTTGGCATGTACGTCTCCCTAGGACCTTTATATACATCATTAACGTAATATAACCTAACCTAACCCAACCCAACACTTCGGCGGTAATATTTGACAACATTCCTGGCGAGTTGGCCTCTAGGTCTCCGTGTAACCCTCATATACATCACTAACGTAATATAACGTAACCTAACCAAACCTAACATCTCGGCGGTAATATTTAACAACATTCCTGGCGAGTTGGCCTCTACGTCTCCGTTTGACCTTCATATACATCAATAACGTAATATAACGTAACCTAACCCAACCTATCATCTCGGCGGTAATATTTGACAACATTCCTGGCGAGTTGGCATCTACGTCTCCCTGGGACCTTTATATACATCATTAACGTAATATAACCTAACCTAACCCAACCCAACCTATCATCTCGGCGGTAATATTTGACAACATTCCTGGCGAGTTGGCCTCTACGTCTCCGTGTAACCCTCATATACATCAATAACGTAATATAACGTAACCTAACCCCACCTATCATCTCGACGGTAATATTTGACAACATTCCTGGCGAGTTGGCATCTACGTCTCCCTGGGACCTTTATATACATCATTAACGTAATATAGCCTAACCTAACCCAACCTATCATCTCGGTGGTAATATTTGACAACATTCCTGGCGAGTTGGCCTCTACGTCTCCGTGTAACCCTCATATACATCAATAACGTAATATAACGTAACCTAACGCAACCTATCATCTCGGCGGTAATATTTGACAACATTCCTGGCGAGTTGGCATGTACGTCTCCCTAGGACCTTTATATACATCATTAACGTAATATAACCTAACCTAACCAAACCCAACATTTCGGCGGTAATATTTGACAACATTCCTGGCGAGTTGGCCTCTACGTCTCCGTGTAACCCTCATATACATCAATAACGTAATATAACGTAACCTAACCCAACCTATCATCTCGGCGGTAATATTTGACAACATTCCTGGCGAGTTGGCATCTACGTCTCCCTGGGACGTTTATATACATCATTAACGTAATATAGCCTAACATAACCCAACCTATCATCTCGGCGGTAATATTTGACAACATTCCTCTCGAGTTGGCCTCTACGTCTCCGTGTAACCCTCATATACATCAATAACGTAATATAACGTAACCTAACCCAACCTATCATCTCGGCGGTAATATTTGACAACATTCCTGGCGAGTTGGCATCTACGTCTCCCTGGGACCTTTATATACATCAATAACGTAATATAACCTAACCTAACCCAACTTAACATCTCGGCGGTAATATTTGACTACATTCCTGGCGAGTTGGCCTCTACGTCTCCGTGTAACCCTCATATACATCAATAACGTAATATAACGTAACCTAACCCCACCTATCATCTCGGCGGTAATATTTGACAACATTCCTGGCGAGTTGGCCTCTACGTCTCCGTGCAACCCTCATATAAATCAATAACGTAATATAACGTAACCTAACCCAACCTATCATCGCGGCGGTAATATTTGACATCGTTCCTGGCGTGTTGGCCTCTACGTCTCCGTGTAACCCTCATATACATCAATAACGTAATATAACGTAACCTAACCCAACCTATCATCTCGGCGGTAATATTGGACAACATTCCTGGCGAGTCGGCATCTACGTCTCCCTGGGACCTTTATATACATCATTAATGTAATATAACCTAACCTAACCCAACCTAACATCTCGGCGGTAATATTTGACAACATTCCTGGCGGGTTGACCTTTACGTCTCCGTGTAACCCTCATATACGTCAATAACGTAATATAACCTAACCTAACACAACCTAACATTTCCGCCTTAATATTTGACAACATACCTGGCGAGTTGGCCTATATGTCTCCGTGGGACCTTCATATACATCAATAACGAAATATAACCTAACCTAAACCAACCTATCATCTCGGCTATAATATTTGACAATATTCCTGGCGAGTTGGCATCTACGTCCCCCTGGGACCTTTATATACATCATTAACGTAATATAACCTAACCTAACCCAAACTAACATCTCGGCGGTAATATTTGACAACATTCCGGGCGAATTGGCCTCTACGTCTCTGTGTAACCCTCAGATACATCAATAACGTAATATAACGTAACCTAACCCAACCTATCATCTCGGCGGTAATATTTGACAACATTCCTGGCGAGTTGACATGTACGTCTCCCTAGGACCTTTATATACGTCATTAACGTAATATAACCTAACCTAACCCAACCCAACATTTCGGCGGTAATATTTGACAACATTCCTGGCGAGTTGGCCTCTAGGTCTCCGTGTAACCCTCATATACATCACTAACGTAATATAACGTAACCTAACCAAACCTAACATCTCGGCGGTAATATTTAACAACATTCCTGGCGAGTTGGCCTCTACGTCTCCGTTTGACCTTCATATACATCAATAACGTAATATAACGTAACCTAACCCAACCTATCATCTCGGCGGTAATATTTGACAACATTCCTGGCGAGTTGGCCTCTAGGTCTCCGTGTAACCCTCATATACATCACTAACGTAATATAACGTAACCTAACCAAACCTATCATCTCGGCGGTAATATTTAACAACATTCCTGGCGAGTTGGCCTCTACGTCTCCGTTTGACCTTCATATACATCAATAACGTAATATAACGTAACCTAACCCAACCTATCATCTCAGCGGTAATATTTGACAACATTCCTGGCGAGTTGGCATCTACGTCTCCCTGGGACCTTTATATACATCATTAACGTAATATAACCTAACCTAACCCAACCTATCATCTCGGCGGTAATATTTGACAACATTCCTGGCGAGTTGGCCTCTACGTCTCCGTGTAACCCTCATATACATCAATAACGTAATATAACGTAACCTAACCCCACCTATCATCTCGACGGTAATATTTGACAACATTCCTGGCGAGTTGGCATCTACGTCTCCCTGGGACCTTTATATACATCATTAACGTAATATAGCCTAACCTAACCCAACCTATCATCTCGGTGGTAATATTTGACAACATTCCTGGCGAGTTGGCCTCTACGTCTCCGTGTAACCCTCATATACATCAATAACGTAATATAACGTAACCTAACCCAACCTATCATCTCGGCGGTAATATTTGACAACATTCCTGGCGAGTTGGCATGTACGTCTCCCTAGGACCTTTATATACATCATTAACGTAATATAACCTAACCTAACCAAACCCAACATTTCGGCGGTAATATTTGACAACATTCCTGGCGAGTTGGCCTCTACGTCTCCGTGTAACCCTCATATACATCAATAACGTAATATAACGTAACCTAACCCAACCTATCATCTCGGCGGTAATATTTGACAACATTCCTGGCGAGTTGGCATCTACGTCTCCCTGGGACGTTTATATACATCATTAACGTAATATAGCCTAACATAACCCAACCTATCATCTCGGCGGTAATATTTGACAACATTCCTCTCGAGTTGGCCTCTACGTCTCCGTGTAACCCTCATATACATCAATAACGTAATATAACGTAACCTAACCCAACCTATCATCTCGGCGGTAATATTTGACAACATTCCTGGCGAGTTGGCATCTACGTCTCCCTGGGACCTTTATATACATCAATAACGTAATATAACCTAACCTAACCCAACTTAACATCTCGGCGGTAATATTTGACTACATTCCTGGCGAGTTGGCCTCTACGTCTCCGTGTAACCCTCATATACATCAATAACGTAATATAACGTAACCTAACCCCACCTATCATCTCGGCGGTAATATTTGACAACATTCCTGCCGAGTTGGCCTCTACGTCTCCGTGTAACCCTCATATAAATCAATAACGTAATATAACGTAACCTAACCCAACCTATCATCGCGGCGGTAATATTTGACATCATTCCTGGCGTGTTGGCCTCTACGTCTCCGTGTAACCCTCATATACATCAATAACGTAATATAACGTAACCTAACCAAACCTAACATCTCGGCGGTAATATTTAACAACATTCCTGGCGAGTTGGCCTCTACGTCTCCGTTTGACCTTCATATACATCAATAACGTAATATAACGTAACCTAACCCAACCTATCATCTCGGAGGTAATATGTGACAACATTCCTGGCGAGTTGGCATCTACGTCTCCCTGGGAACTTTATATACATCATTAACGTAATATAACCTAACCTAACCCAACTTAACATCTCGGCGGTAATATTTGAAAACATTCCTGGCGAGTTGGCCTCTACGTCTCCGTGTAAACCTCATATACATCAATAACGTAATATAACGTAACCTAACCCCACCTATCATCTCGGCGGTAATATTTGACAACATTCCTGGCGAGTTAGCATCTACGTCTCCCTGGGACCTTTATATACATCATTAACGTAATATAGCCTAACCTAACCGAACCTATTCTCGGCGGTAATATTTGACAACATTCCTGGCGAGTTGGCCTCTAGGTCTCCGTGTAACCCTCATATACATCAATAACGTAATATAACGTAACCTAACCCAACCTATCATCTCGGCGGTAATATTTGACAACATTCCTGGCGAGTTGGCATCTACGTCTCCCTGGGACCTTTATATACATCAATAACGTAATATAACCTAACCTAACCCAACTTAACATCTCGGCGGTAATATTTGACTACATTCCTGGCGAGTTGGCCTCTACGTCTCCGTGTAACCCTCATATACATCAATAACGTAATATAACGTAACCTAACCCCACCTATCATCTCGGCGGTAATATTTGACAACATTCCTGCCGAGTTGGCCTCTACGTCTCCGTGTAACCCTCATATAAATCAATAACGTAATATAACGTAACCTAACCCAACCTATCATCGCGGCGGTAATATTTGACATCATTCCTGGCGTGTTGGCCTCTACGTCTCCGTGTAACCCTCATATACATCAATAACGTAATATAACGTAACCTAACCCAACCTATCATCTCGGCGGTAATATTGGACAACATTCCTGGCGAGTTGGCATCTACGTCTCCCTGGGACCTTTATATACATCATTAATGTAATATAACCTAACCTAACCCAACCTAACATCTCGGCGGTAATATTTGACAACATTCCTGGCGGGTTGACCTTTACGTCTCCGTGTAACCCTCATATACGTCAATAACGTAATATAACCTAACCTAACACAACCTAACATTTCCGCCTTAATATTTGACAACATACCTGGCGAGTTGGCCTATATGTCTCCGTGGGACCTTCATATACATCAATAACGAAATATAACCTAACCTAAACCAACCTATCATCTCGGCTATAATATTTGACAATATTCCTGGCGAGTTGGCATCTACGTCCCCCTGGGACCTTTATATACATCATTAACGTAATATAACCTAACCTAACCCAAACTAACATCTCGGCGGTAATATTTGACAACATTCCGGGCGAATTGGCCTCTACGTCTCTGTGTAACCCTCATATACATCAATAACGTAATATAACGTAACCTAACCCAACCAATCATCTCGGCGGTAATATTTGACAACATTCCTGGCGAGTTGGCATGTACGTCTCCCTAGGACCTTTATATACATCATTAACGTAATATAACCTAACCTAACCCAACCCAACATTTCGGCGGTAATATTTGACAACATTCCTGGCGAGTTGGCCTCTAGGTCTCCGTGTAACCCTCATATACATCACTAACGTAATATAACGTAACCTAACCAAACCTAACATCTCGGCGGTAATATTTAACAACATTCCTGGCGAGTTGGCCTCTACGTCTCCGTTTGACCTTCATATACATCAATAACGTAATATAACGTAACCTAACCCAACCTATCATCTCGGAGGTAATATGTGACAACATTCCTGGCGAGTTGGCATCTACGTCTCCCTGGGAACTTTATATACATCATTAACGTAATATAACCTAACCTAACCCAACTTAACATCTCGGCGGTAATATTTGAAAACATTCCTGGCGAGTTGGCCTCTACGTCTCCGTGTAAACCTCATATACATCAATAACGTAATATAACGTAACCTAACCCCACCTATCATCTCGGCGGTAATATTTGACAACATTCCTGGCGAGTTAGCATCTACGTCTCCCTGGGACCTTTATATACATCATTAACGTAATATAGCCTAACCTAACCGAACCTATTCTCGGCGGTAATATTTGACAACATTCCTGGCGAGTTGGCCTCTAGGTCTCCGTGTAACCCTCATATACATCAATAACGTAATATAACGTAACCTAACCCAACCTATCATCTCGGCGGTAATATTTGACAACATTCCTGGCGAGTTGGCATCTACGTCTCCCTGGGACCTTTATATACATCAATAACGTAATATAACCTAACCTAACCCAACTTAACATCTCGGCGGTAATATTTGACTACATTCCTGGCGAGTTGGCCTCTACGTCTCCGTGTAACCCTCATATACATCAATAACGTAATATAACGTAACCTAACCCCACCTATCATCTCGGCGGTAATATTTGACAACATTCCTGCCGAGTTGGCCTCTACGTCTCCGTGTAACCCTCATATAAATCAATAACGTAATATAACGTAACCTAACCCAACCTATCATCGCGGCGGTAATATTTGACATCATTCCTGGCGTGTTGGCCTCTACGTCTCCGTGTAACCCTCATATACATCAATAACGTAATATAACGTAACCTAACCCAACCTATCATCTCGGCGGTAATATTGGACAACATTCCTGGCGAGTTGGCATCTACGTCTCCCTGGGACCTTTATATACATCATTAATGTAATATAACCTAACCTAACCCAACCTAACATCTCGGCGGTAATATTTGACAACATTCCTGGCGGGTTGACCTTTACGTCTCCGTGTAACCCTCATATACGTCAATAACGTAATATAACCTAACCTAACACAACCTAACATTTCCGCCTTAATATTTGACAACATACCTGGCGAGTTGGCCTATATGTCTCCGTGGGACCTTCATATACATCAATAACGAAATATAACCTAACCTAAACCAACCTATCATCTCGGCTATAATATTTGACAATATTCCTGGCGAGTTGGCATCTACGTCCCCCTGGGACCTTTATATACATCATTAACGTAATATAACCTAACCTAACCCAAACTAACATCTCGGCGGTAATATTTGACAACATTCCGGGCGAATTGGCCTCTACGTCTCTGTGTAACCCTCATATACATCAATAACGTAATATAACGTAACCTAACCCAACCAATCATCTCGGCGGTAATATTTGACAACATTCCTGGCGAGTTGGCATGTACGTCTCCCTAGGACCTTTATATACATCATTAACGTAATATAACCTAACCTAACCCAACCCAACATTTCGGCGGTAATATTTGACAACATTCCTGGCGAGTTGGCCTCTAGGTCTCCGTGTAACCCTCATATACATCACTAACGTAATATAACGTAACCTAACCAAACCTAACATCTCGGCGGTAATATTTAACAACATTCCTGGCGAGTTGGCCTCTACGTCTCCGTTTGACCTTCATATACATCAATAACGTAATATAACGTAACCTAACCCAACCTATCATCTCGGAGGTAATATGTGACAACATTCCTGGCGAGTTGGCATCTACGTCTCCCTGGGAACTTTATATACATCATTAACGTAATATAACCTAACCTAACCCAACTTAACATCTCGGCGGTAATATTTGAAAACATTCCTGGCGAGTTGGCCTCTACGTCTCCGTGTAAACCTCATATACATCAATAACGTAATATAACGTAACCTAACCCCACCTATCATCTCGGCGGTAATATTTGACAACATTCCTGGCGAGTTAGCATCTACGTCTCCCTGGGACCTTTATATACATCATTAACGTAATATAGCCTAACCTAACCGAACCTATTCTCGGCGGTAATATTTGACAACATTCCTGGCGAGTTGGCCTCTAGGTCTCCGTGTAACCCTCATATACATCAATAACGTAATATAACGTAACCTAACCCAACCTATCATCTCGGCGGTAATATTTGACAACATTCCTGGCGAGTTGGCATCTACGTCTCCCTGGGACCTTTATATACATCAATAACGTAATATAACCTAACCTAACCCAACTTAACATCTCGGCGGTAATATTTGACTACATTCCTGGCGAGTTGGCCTCTACGTCTCCGTGTAACCCTCATATACATCAATAACGTAATATAACGTAACCTAACCCCACCTATCATCTCGGCGGTAATATTTGACAACATTCCTGCCGAGTTGGCCTCTACGTCTCCGTGTAACCCTCATATAAATCAATAACGTAATATAACGTAACCTAACCCAACCTATCATCGCGGCGGTAATATTTGACATCATTCCTGGCGTGTTGGCCTCTACGTCTCCGTGTAACCCTCATATACATCAATAACGTAATATAACGTAACCTAACCCAACCTATCATCTCGGCGGTAATATTGGACAACATTCCTGGCGAGTTGGCATCTACGTCTCCCTGGGACCTTTATATACATCATTAATGTAATATAACCTAACCTAACCCAACCTAACATCTCGGCGGTAATATTTGACAACATTCCTGGCGGGTTGACCTTTACGTCTCCGTGTAACCCTCATATACGTCAATAACGTAATATAACCTAACCTAACACAACCTAACATTTCCGCCTTAATATTTGACAACATACCTGGCGAGTTGGCCTATATGTCTCCGTGGGACCTTCATATACATCAATAACGAAATATAACCTAACCTAAACCAACCTATCATCTCGGCTATAATATTTGACAATATTCCTGGCGAGTTGGCATCTACGTCCCCCTGGGACCTTTATATACATCATTAACGTAATATAACCTAACCTAACCCAAACTAACATCTCGGCGGTAATATTTGACAACATTCCGGGCGAATTGGCCTCTACGTCTCTGTGTAACCCTCATATACATCAATAACGTAATATAACGTAACCTAACCCAACCAATCATCTCGGCGGTAATATTTGACAACATTCCTGGCGAGTTGGCATGTACGTCTCCCTAGGACCTTTATATACATCATTAACGTAATATAACCTAACCTAACCCAACCCAACATTTCGGCGGTAATATTTGACAACATTCCTGGCGAGTTGGCCTCTAGGTCTCCGTGTAACCCTCATATACATCACTAACGTAATATAACGTAACCTAACCAAACCTAACATCTCGGCGGTAATATTTAACAACATTCCTGGCGAGTTGGCCTCTACGTCTCCGTTTGACCTTCATATACATCAATAACGTAATATAACGTAACCTAACCCAACCTATCATCTCGGAGGTAATATGTGACAACATTCCTGGCGAGTTGGCATCTACGTCTCCCTGGGAACTTTATATACATCATTAACGTAATATAACCTAACCTAACCCAACTTAACATCTCGGCGGTAATATTTGACAACATTCCTGGCGAGTTGGCCTCTACGTCTCCGTGTAAACCTCATATACATCAATAACGTAATATAACGTAACCTAACCCCACCTATCATCTCGGCGGTAATATTTGACAACATTCCTGGCGAGTTAGCATCTACGTCTCCCTGGGACCTTTATATACATCATTAACGTAATATAGCCTAACCTAACCGAACCTATTCTCGGCGGTAATATTTGACAACATTCCTGGCGAGTTGGCCTCTAGGTCTCCGTGTAACCCTCATATACATCAATAACGTAATATAACGTAACCTAACCCAACCTATCATCTCGGCGGTAATATTTGACAACATTCCTGGCGAGTTGGCATGTACGTCTCCCTAGGACCTTTATATACATCATTAACGTAATATAACCTAACCTAACCCAACCCAACATTTCGGCGGTAATATTTGACAACATTCCTGGCGAGTTGGCCTCTAGGTCTCCGTGTAACCCTCATATACATCACTAACGTAATATAACGTAACCTAACCAAACCTAACATCTCGGCGGTAATATTTAACAACATTCCTGGCGAGTTGGCCTCTACGTCTCCGTTTGACCTTCATATACATCAATAACGTAATATAACGTAACCTAACCCAACCTATCATCTCGGCGGTAATATGTGACAACATTCCTGGCGAGTTGGCATCTACGTCTCCCTGGGAACTTTATATACATCATTAACGTAATATAACCTAACCTAACCCAACTTAACATCTCGGCGGTAATATTTGACAACATTCCTGGCGAGTTGGCCTCTACGTCTCCGTGTAAACCTCATATACATCAATAACGTAATATAACGTAACCTAACCCCACCTATCATCTCGGAGGTAATATTTGACAACATTCCTGGCGAGTTAGCATCTACGTCTCCCTGGGACCTTTATATACATCATTAACGTAATATAGCTTAACCTAACCGAACCTATTCTCGGCGGTAATATTTGACAACATTCCTGGCGAGTTGGCCTCTAGGTCTCCGTGTAACCCTCATATACATCAATAACGTAATATAACGTAACCTAACCCAACCTATCATCTCGGCGGTAATATTTGACAACATTCCTGGCGAGTTGGCCTCTACGTCTCCATGTAACCCTCATATACATCAATAACGTAATATAACGTAACCTAACCCAACCTATCATCTCGGCGGTAATATTTGACAGCATTCCTGGCGAGTTGGCATCTACGTCTCTGTTTGACCTTCATATACATCAATAACGTAATATAACCTAACCTAACCCCACCTATCATCTCGGCGGTAATATTTGACAACATTCCTGGCGAGTTGGCATCTACGTGTCCCTGGGACCTTTATATACATCATTAACGTAATATAACCTAACCTAACCCAACTTAACATCTCGGCGGTAATATTTGACAACATTCCTGCCGAGTTGGCCTCTACGTCTCCGTGTAACCCTCATATACATCAATAACGTAATATAACGTAACCTAACCCAACCTATCATCTCGGCGGTAATATTTGACAACATTCCTGGCGAGTTGGCATGTACGTCTCCCTAGGACCTTTATATACATCATTAACGTAATATAACCTAACCTAACCCAACCCAACATTTCGGCGGTAATATTTGACAACATTCCTGGCGAGTTGGCCTCTAGGTCTCCGTGTAACCCTCATATACATCACTAACGTAATATAACGTAACCTAACCAAACCTAACATCTCGGCGGTAATATTTAACAACATTCCTGGCGAGTTGGCCTCTACGTCTCCGTTTGACCTTCATATACATCAATAACGTAATATAACGTAACCTAACCCAACCTATCATCTCGGCGGTAATATTTGACAACATTCCTGGCGAGTTGGCATCTACGTCTCCCTGGGACCTTTATATACATCATTAACGTAATATAACCTAACCTAACCCAACCTATCATCTCGGCGGTAATATTTGACAACATTCCTGGCGAGTTGGCCTCTACGTCTCCGTGTAACCCTCATATACATCAATAACGTAATATAACGTAACCTAACCCCACCTATCATCTCGACGGTAATATTTGACAACATTCCTGGCGAGTTGGCATCTACGTCTCCCTGGGACCTTTATATACATCATTAACGTAATATAGCCTAACCTAACCCAACCTATCATCTCGGTGGTAATATTTGACAACATTCCTGGCGAGTTGGCCTCTACGTCTCCGTGCAACCCTCATATACATCAATAACGTAATATAACGTAACCTAACCCAACCTATCATCTCGGCGGTAATATTTGACAACATTCCTGGCGAGTTGGCATGTACGTCTCCCTAGGACCTTTATATACATCATTAACGTAATATAACCTAACCTAACCAAACCCAACATTTCGGCGGTAATATTTGACAACATTCCTGGCGAGTTGGCCTCTACGTCTCCGTGTAACCCTCATATACATCAATAACGTAATATAACGTAACCTAACCCAACCTATCATCTCGGCGGTAATATTTGACAACATTCCTGGCGAGTTGGCATCTACGTCTCCCTGGGACGTTTATATACATCATTAACGTAATATAGCCTAACATAACCCAACCTATCATCTCGGCGGTAATATTTGACAACATTCCTCTCGAGTTGGCCTCTACGTCTCCGTGTAACCCTCATATACATCAATAACGTAATATAACGTAACCTAACCCAACCTATCATCTCGGCGGTAATATTTGACAACATTCCTGGCGAGTTGGCATCTACGTCTCCCTGGGACCTTTATATACATCAATAACGTAATATAACCTAACCTAACCCAACTTAACATCTCGGCGGTAATATTTGACTACATTCCTGGCGAGTTGGCCTCTACGTCTCCGTGTAACCCTCATATACATCAATAACGTAATATAACGTAACCTAACCCCACCTATCATCTCGGCGGTAATATTTGACAACATTCCTGCCGAGTTGGCCTCTACGTCTCCGTGTAACCCTCATATAAATCAATAACGTAATATAACGTAACCTAACCCAACCTATCATCGCGGCGGTAATATTTGACATCATTCCTGGCGTGTTGGCCTCTACGTCTCCGTGTAACCCTCATATACATCAATAACGTAATATAACGTAACCTAACCCAACCTATCATCTCGGCGGTAATATTGGACAACATTCCTGGCGAGTTGGCATCTACGTCTCCCTGGGACCTTTATATACATCATTAATGTAATATAACCTAACCTAACCCAACCTAACATCTCGGCGGTAATATTTGACAACATTCCTGGCGGGTTGACCTTTACGTCTCCGTGTAACCCTCATATACGTCAATAACGTAATATAACCTAACCTAACACAACCTAACATTTCCGCCTTAATATTTGACAACATACCTGGCGAGTTGGCCTATATGTCTCCGTGGGACCTTCATATACATCAATAACGAAATATAACCTAACCTAAACCAACCTATCATCTCGGCTATAATATTTGACAATATTCCTGGCGAGTTGGCATCTACGTCCCCCTGGGACCTTTATATACATCATTAACGTAATATAACCTAACCTAACCCAAACTAACATCTCGGCGGTAATATTTGACAACATTCCGGGCGAATTGGCCTCTACGTCTCTGTGTAACCCTCATATACATCAATAACGTAATATAACGTAACCTAACCCAACCTATCATCTCGGCGGTAATATTTGACAACATTCCTGGCGAGTTGACATGTACGTCTCCCTAGGACCTTTATATACGTCATTAACGTAATATAACCTAACCTAACCCAACCCAACATTTCGGCGGTAATATTTGACAACATTCCTGGCGAGTTGGCCTCTAGGTCTCCGTGTAACCCTCATATACATCACTAACGTAATATAACGTAACCTAACCAAACCTAACATCTCGGCGGTAATATTTAACAACATTCCTGGCGAGTTGGCCTCTACGTCTCCGTTTGACCTTCATATACATCAATAACGTAATATAACGTAACCTAACCCAACCTATCATCTCGGCGGTAATATTTGACAACATTCCTGGCGAGTTGGCATCTACGTCTCCCTGGGACCTTTATATACATCATTAACGTAATATAACCTAACCTAACCCAACTTAACATCTCGGCGGTAATATTTGACAACATTCCTGGCGAGTTGGCCTCTACGTCTCCGTGTTACCCTCATATACATCAATAACGTAATATAACGTAACCTAAGCCCACCTATCATCTCGGCGGTAATATTTGACAACATTCCTGGCGAGTTGGCATCTACGTCTCCCTGGGACCTTTATATACATCATTAACGTAATATAGCCTAACCTAACCCAACCTATCATCTCGGTGGTAATATTTGACAACATTCCTGGCGAGTTGGCCTCTACGTCTCCGTGCAACCCTCATATACATCAATAACGTAATATAACGTAACCTAACCCAACCTATCATCTCGGCGGTAATATTTGACAACATTCCTGGCGAGTTGGCATGTACGTCTCCCTAGGACCTTTATATACATCATTAACGTAATATAACCTAACCTAACCAAACCCAACATTTCGGCGGTAATATTTGACAACATTCCTGGCGAGTTGGCCTCTACGTCTCCGTGTAACCCTCATATACATCAATAACGTAATATAACGTAACCTAACCCAACCTATCATCTCGGCGGTAATATTTGACAACATTCCTGGCGAGTTGGCATCTACGTCTCCCTGGGACGTTTATATACATCATTAACGTAATATAGCCTAACATAACCCAACCTATCATCTCGGCGGTAATATTTGACAACATTCCTCTCGAGTTGGCCTCTACGTCTCCGTGTAACCCTCATATACATCAATAACGTAATATAACGTAACCTAACCCAACCTATCATCTCGGCGGTAATATTTGACAACATTCCTGGCGAGTTGGCATCTACGTCTCCCTGGGACCTTTATATACATCAATAACGTAATATAACCTAACCTAACCCAACTTAACATCTCGGCGGTAATATTTGACTACATTCCTGGCGAGTTGGCCTCTACGTCTCCGTGTAACCCTCATATACATCAATAACGTAATATAACGTAACCTAACCCCACCTATCATCTCGGCGGTAATATTTGACAACATTCCTGCCGAGTTGGCCTCTACGTCTCCGTGTAACCCTCATATAAATCAATAACGTAATATAACGTAACCTAACCCAACCTATCATCGCGGCGGTAATATTTGACATCATTCCTGGCGTGTTGGCCTCTACGTCTCCGTGTAACCCTCATATACATCAATAACGTAATATAACGTAACCTAACCCAACCTATCATCTCGGCGGTAATATTGGACAACATTCCTGGCGAGTTGGCATCTACGTCTCCCTGGGACCTTTATATACATCATTAATGTAATATAACCTAACCTAACCCAACCTAACATCTCGGCGGTAATATTTGACAACATTCCTGGCGGGTTGACCTTTACGTCTCCGTGTAACCCTCATATACGTCAATAACGTAATATAACCTAACCTAACACAACCTAACATTTCCGCCTTAATATTTGACAACATACCTGGCGAGTTGGCCTATATGTCTCCGTGGGACCTTCATATACATCAATAACGAAATATAACCTAACCTAAACCAACCTATCATCTCGGCTATAATATTTGACAATATTCCTGGCGAGTTGGCATCTACGTCCCCCTGGGACCTTTATATACATCATTAACGTAATATAACCTAACCTAACCCAAACTAACATCTCGGCGGTAATATTTGACAACATTCCGGGCGAATTGGCCTCTACGTCTCTGTGTAACCCTCATATACATCAATAACGTAATATAACGTAACCTAACCCAACCTATCATCTCGGCGGTAATATTTGACAACATTCCTGGCGAGTTGACATGTACGTCTCCCTAGGACCTTTATATACGTCATTAACGTAATATAACCTAACCTAACCCAACCCAACATTTCGGCGGTAATATTTGACAACATTCCTGGCGAGTTGGCCTCTAGGTCTCCGTGTAACCCTCATATACATCACTAACGTAATATAACGTAACCTAACCAAACCTAACATCTCGGCGGTAATATTTAACAACATTCCTGGCGAGTTGGCCTCTACGTCTCCGTTTGACCTTCATATACATCAATAACGTAATATAACGTAACCTAACCCAACCTATCATCTCGGCGGTAATATTTGACAACATTCCTGGCGAGTTGGCATCTACGTCTCCCTGGGACCTTTATATACATCATTAACGTAATATAACCTAACCTAACCCAACTTAACATCTCGGCGGTAATATTTGACAACATTCCTGGCGAGTTGGCCTCTACGTCTCCGTGTTACCCTCATATACATCAATAACGTAATATAACGTAACCTAAGCCCACCTATCATCTCGGCGGTAATATTTGACAACATTCCTGGCGAGTTGGCATCTACGTCTCCCTGGGACCTTTATATACATCATTAACGTAATATAGCCTAACATAACCCAACCTATCATCTCGGCGGTAATATTTGACAACATTCGTGGCGAGTTGGCTTCTCCGTCTCCGTGGGACCTATATATACATCCATAACGTAATGTAACCAACTCTAACCCAACCTAACATGTCGGCGGTAATATTTGACAACATTCCTGGCGAGTTAACCTCTACGTCTGCGTATAACCCTCATATACGTCAATAACGTAATATAACCTAACCTAACCCAACCTAACATCTCGGCGGTAATATTTGACAAAATTCCTGGCGAGTTGAATTCTACGTCCCCCTGGGACCTTTATATACATCATTAACGTAATATAACCTAACCTAACCCAACCCAACATTTCGGCGGTAATATTTGACAACATTCCTGGCGAGTTGGCCTCCACGTCTCCGTGTAACCCTCATATACATCAATAACGTAATATAACGTAACCTAACCCAACCTATCATCTCGGCGGTGTTATATGACAACAATCATGGCGAGTTGGCATCTGCGTCTCCCTGGGACCTTTATATACATCATTAACGTAATATAACCTAACCTAACCCAACCTAACATCTCGGTGGTAATATTTGACAACATTCCTGGCGAGTTGACCTTTACGTCTCCGTGTAACCCTCATATACGTCAATAACGTAATATAACCTAACCTAACACAACCTAACATTTCCGCCTTAATATTTGACAACATACCTGGCGAGTTGGCCTATACGTCTACGTGGGACCTTCATATACATCAATAACGAAATATAACCTAACCTAAACAAACCTATCATATCGGCGATAATATTTGACAACATTCCTGGCGTGTTGGCCTCTACGTCTCCCTGGGACCTTTATATACATCATTAACGTAATATAGCTTAACCTAAACCAACCTAACATCTCGGCGGTAATATTTGACAACATTCCTGGCGAGTTGGCATCTACGTCCCCCTGGGACCTTTATATACATGTTTAACGTAATATAACCTAACCTAACCCAAACTAACATCTCGGCGGTAATATTTGACAACATTCCGGGCGAATTGGCCTCTACGTCTCTGTGTAACCCTCATATACATCAATAACGTAATATAACGTAACCTAACCCAACCAATCATCTCGGCGGTAATATTTGACAACATTCCTGGCGAGTTGGCATGTACGTCTCCCTAGGACCTTTATATACATCATTAACGTAATATAACCTAACCTAACCCAACCCAACATTTCGGCGGTAATATTTGACAACATTCCTGGCGAGTTGGCCTCTAGGTCTCCGTGTAACCCTCATATACATCACTAACGTAATATAACGTAACCTAACCAAACCTAACATCTCGGCGGTAATATTTAACAACATTCCTGGCGAGTTGGCCTCTACGTCTCCGTTTGACCTTCATATACATCAATAACGTAATATAACGTAACCTAACCCAACCTATCATCTCGGCGGTAATATGTGACAACATTCCTGGCGAGTTGGCATCTACGTCTCCCTGGGAACTTTATATACATCATTAACGTAATATAACCTAACCTAACCCAACTTAACATCTCGGCGGTAATATTTGACAACATTCCTGGCGAGTTGGCCTCTACGTCTCCGTGTAAACCTCATATACATCAATAACGTAATATAACGTAACCTAACCCCACCTATCATCTCGGCGGTAATATTTGACAACATTCCTGGCGAGTTAGCATCTACGTCTCCCTGGGACCTTTATATACATCATTAACGTAATATAGCCTAACCTAACCGAACCTATTCTCGGCGGTAATATTTGACAACATTCCTGGCGAGTTGGCCTCTAGGTCTCCGTGTAACCCTCATATACATCAATAACGTAATATAACGTAACCTAACCCAACCTATCATCTCGGCGGTAATATTTGACAACATTCCTGGCGAGTTGGCATGTACGTCTCCCTAGGACCTTTATATACATCATTAACGTAATATAACCTAACCTAACCCAACCCAACATTTCGGCGGTAATATTTGACAACATTCCTGGCGAGTTGGCCTCTAGGTCTCCGTGTAACCCTCATATACATCACTAACGTAATATAACGTAACCTAACCAAACCTAACATCTCGGCGGTAATATTTGACAACATTCCTGGCGAGTTGGCATCTACGTCTCCCTGGGACGTTTATATACATCATTAACGTAATATAGCCTAACATAACCCAACCTATCATCTCGGCGGTAATATTTGACAACATTCCTCTCGAGTTGGCCTCTACGTCTCCGTGTAACCCTCATATACATCAATAACGTAATATAACGTAACCTAACCCAACCTATCATCTCGGCGGTAATATTTGACAACATTCCTGGCGAGTTGGCATCTACGTCTCCCTGGGACCTTTATATACATCAATAACGTAATATAACCTAACCTAACCCAACTTAACATCTCGGCGGTAATATTTGACTACATTCCTGGCGAGTTGGCCTCTACGTCTCCGTGTAACCCTCATATACATCAATAACGTAATATAACGTAACCTAACCCCACCTATCATCTCGGCGGTAATATTTGACAACATTCCTGCCGAGTTGGCCTCTACGTCTCCGTGTAACCCTCATATAAATCAATAACGTAATATAACGTAACCTAACCCAACCTATCATCGCGGCGGTAATATTTGACATCATTCCTGGCGTGTTGGCCTCTACGTCTCCGTGTAACCCTCATATACATCAATAACGTAATATAACGTAACCTAACCCAACCTATCATCTCGGCGGTAATATTGGACAACATTCCTGGCGAGTTGGCATCTACGTCTCCCTGGGACCTTTATATACATCATTAATGTAATATAACCTAACCTAACCCAACCTAACATCTCGGCGGTAATATTTGACAACATTCCTGGCGGGTTGACCTTTACGTCTCCGTGTAACCCTCATATACGTCAATAACGTAATATAACCTAACCTAACACAACCTAACATTTCCGCCTTAATATTTGACAACATACCTGGCGAGTTGGCCTATATGTCTCCGTGGGACCTTCATATACATCAATAACGAAATATAACCTAACCTAAACCAACCTATCATCTCGGCTATAATATTTGACAATATTCCTGGCGAGTTGGCATCTACGTCCCCCTGGGACCTTTATATACATCATTAACGTAATATAACCTAACCTAACCCAAACTAACATCTCGGCGGTAATATTTGACAACATTCCGGGCGAATTGGCCTCTACGTCTCTGTGTAACCCTCATATACATCAATAACGTAATATAACGTAACCTAACCCAACCTATCATCTCGGCGGTAATATTTGACAACATTCCTGGCGAGTTGACATGTACGTCTCCCTAGGACCTTTATATACGTCATTAACGTAATATAACCTAACCTAACCCAACCCAACATTTCGGCGGTAATATTTGACAACATTCCTGGCGAGTTGGCCTCTAGGTCTCCGTGTAACCCTCATATACATCACTAACGTAATATAACGTAACCTAACCAAACCTAACATCTCGGCGGTAATATTTAACAACATTCCTGGCGAGTTGGCCTCTACGTCTCCGTTTGACCTTCATATACATCAATAACGTAATATAACGTAACCTAACCCAACCTATCATCTCGGCGGTAATATTTGACAACATTCCTGGCGAGTTGGCATCTACGTCTCCCTGGGACCTTTATATACATCATTAACGTAATATAACCTAACCTAACCCAACTTAACATCTCGGCGGTAATATTTGACAACATTCCTGGCGAGTTGGCCTCTACGTCTCCGTGTTACCCTCATATACATCAATAACGTAATATAACGTAACCTAAGCCCACCTATCATCTCGGCGGTAATATTTGACAACATTCCTGGCGAGTTGGCATCTACGTCTCCCTGGGACCTTTATATACATCATTAACGTAATATAGCCTAACATAACCCAACCTATCATCTCGGCGGTAATATTTGACAACATTCGTGGCGAGTTGGCTTCTCCGTCTCCGTGGGACCTATATATACATCCATAACGTAATGTAACCAACTCTAACCCAACCTAACATGTCGGCGGTAATATTTGACAACATTCCTGGCGAGTTAACCTCTACGTCTGCGTATAACCCTCATATACGTCAATAACGTAATATAACCTAACCTAACCCAACCTAACATCTCGGCGGTAATATTTGACAAAATTCCTGGCGAGTTGAATTCTACGTCCCCCTGGGACCTTTATATACATCATTAACGTAATATAACCTAACCTAACCCAACCCAACATTTCGGCGGTAATATTTGACAACATTCCTGGCGAGTTGGCCTCCACGTCTCCGTGTAACCCTCATATACATCAATAACGTAATATAACGTAACCTAACCCAACCTATCATCTCGGCGGTAATATGTGACAACATTCCTGGCGAGTTGGCATCTACGTCTCCCTGGGAACTTTATATACATCATTAACGTAATATAACCTAACCTAACCCAACTTAACATCTCGGCGGTAATATTTGACAACATTCCTGGCGAGTTGGCCTCTACGTTTCCGTGTAACCCTCATATACGTCAATAACGTAATATAACGTAACCTAACCCCACCTATCATCTGGGCGGTAATATTTGACAACATTCCTGGCGAGTTGGCCTCTACGTCTCCGTGTAACCCTCATATACATCAATAACGTAATATAACGTAACCTAACCCAACCTATCATCTCGGCGGTAATATTGGACAACATTCCTGGCGAGTTGGCATCTACGTCTCCCTGGGACCTTTATATACATCATTAATGTAATATAACCTAACCTAACCCAACCTAACATCTCGGCGGTAATATTTGACAACATTCCTGGCGGGTTGACCTTTACGTCTCCGTGTAACCCTCATATACGTCAATAACGTAATATAACCTAACCTAACACAACCTAACATTTCCGCCTTAATATTTGACAACATACCGGGCGAGTTGGCCTATATGTCTCCGTGGGACCTTCATATACATCACTAACGAAATATAACCTAACCTAAACCAACCTATCATCTCGGCTATAATATTTGACAATATTCCTGGCGAGTTGGCATCTACGTCCCCCTGGGACCTTTATATACATGTTTAACGTAATATAACCTAACCTAACCCAAACTAACATCTCGGCGGTAATATTTGACAACATTCCGGGCGAATTGGCCTCTACGTCTCTGTGTAACCCTCATATACATCAATAACGTAATATAACGTAACCTAACCCAACCAATCATCTCGGCGGTAATATTTGACAACATTCCTGGCGAGTTGGCATGTACGTCTCCCTAGGACCTTTATATACATCATTAACGTAATATAACCTAACCTAACCCAACCCAACATTTCGGCGGTAATATTTGACAACATTCCTGGCGAGTTGGCCTCTAGGTCTCCGTGTAACCCTCATATACATCACTAACGTAATATAACGTAACCTAACCAAACCTAACATCTCGGCGGTAATATTTAACAACATTCCTGGCGAGTTGGCCTCTACGTCTCCGTTTGACCTTCATATACATCAATAACGTAATATAACGTAACCTAACCCAACCTATCATCTCGGCGGTAATATGTGACAACATTCCTGGCGAGTTGGCATCTACGTCTCCCTGGGAACTTTATATACATCATTAACGTAATATAACCTAACCTAACCCAACTTAACATCTCGGCGGTAATATTTGACAACATTCCTGGCGAGTTGGCCTCTACGTCTCCGTGTAAACCTCATATACATCAATAACGTAATATAACGTAACCTAACCCCACCTATCATCTCGGCGGTAATATTTGACAACATTCCTGGCGAGTTAGCATCTACGTCTCCCTGGGACCTTTATATACATCATTAACGTAATATAGCCTAACCTAACCGAACCTATTCTCGGCGGTAATATTTGACAACATTCCTGGCGAGTTGGCCTCTAGGTCTCCGTGTAACCCTCATATACATCAATAACGTAATATAACGTAACCTAACCCAACCTATCATCTCGGCGGTAATATTTGACAACATTCCTGGCGAGTTGGCATGTACGTCTCCCTAGGACCTTTATATACATCATTAACGTAATATAACCTAACCTAACCCAACCCAACATTTCGGCGGTAATATTTCACAACATTCCTGGCGAGTTGGCCTCTAGGTCTCCGTGTAACCCTCATATACATCACTAACGTAATATAACGTAACCTAACCAAACCTAACATCTCGGCGGTAATATTTAACAACATTCCTGGCGAGTTGGCCTCTACGTCTCCGTTTGACCTTCATATACATCAATAACGTAATATAACGTAACCTAACCCATCCTATCATCTCGGCGGTAATATGTGACAACATTCCTGGCGAGTTGGCATCTACGTCTCCCTGGGAACTTTATATACATCATTAACGTAATATAACCTAACCTAACCCAACTTAACATCTCGGCGGTAATATTTGACAACATTCCTGGCGAGTTGGCCTCTACGTCTCCGTGTAAACCTCATATACATCAATAACGTAATATAACGTAACCTAACCCCACCTATCATCTCGGAGGTAATATTTGACAACATTCCTGGCGAGTTAGCATCTACGTCTCCCTGGGACCTTTATATACATCATTAACGTAATATAGCTTAACCTAACCGAACCTATTCTCGGCGGTAATATTTGACAACATTCCTGGCGAGTTGGCCTCTAGGTCTCCGTGTAACCCTCATATACATCAATAACGTAATATAACGTAACCTAACCCAACCTATCATCTCGGCGGTAATATTTGACAGCATTCCTGGCGAGTTGGCATCTACGTCTCTGTTTGACCTTCATATACATCAATAACGTAATATAACCTAACCTAACCCCACCTATCATCTCGGCGGTAATATTTGACAACATTCCTGGCGAGTTGGCATCTACGTGTCCCTGGGACCTTTATATACATCATTAACGTAATATAACCTAACCTAACCCAACTTAACATCTCGGCGGTAATATTTGACAACATTCCTGCCGAGTTGGCCTCTACGTCTCCGTGTAACCCTCATATACATCAATAACGTAATATAACGTAACCTAACCCCACCTATCATCTCGGCGGTAATATTTGACAACATTCCTGGCGAGTTGGCCTCTACGTCTCCGTGTAACCCTCATATACATCAATAACGTAATATAACGTAACCTAACCCAACCTATCATCTCGGCGGTAATATTGGACAACATTCCTGGCGAGTTGGCATCTACGTCTCCCTGGGACCTTTATATACATCATTAATGTAATATAACCTAACCTAACCCAAACTAACATCTCGGCGGTAATATTTGACAACATTCCGGGCGAATTGGCCTCTACGTCTCTGTGTAACCCTCATATACATCAATAACGTAATATAACGTAACCTAACCCAACCTATCATCTCGGCGGTAATATTTGACAACATTCCTGGCGAGTTGGCATGTACGTCTCCCTAGGACCTTTATATACATCATTAACGTAATATAACCTAACCTAACCCAACCCAACATTTCGGCGGTAATATTTGACAACATTCCTGGCGAGTTGGCCTCTAGGTCTCCGTGTAACCCTCATATACATCACTAACGTAATATAACGTAACCTAACCAAACCTAACATCTCGGCGGTAATATTTAACAACATTCCTGGCGAGTTGGCCTCTACGTCTCCGTTTGACCTTCATATACATCAATAACGTAATATAACGTAACCTAACCCAACCTATCATCTCGGCGGTAATATGTGACAACATTCCTGGCGAATTGGCATCTACGTCTCCCTGGGAACTTTATATACATCATTAACGTAATATAACCTAACCTAACCCAACCTAACATCTCGGCGGTAATATTTGACAACATTCCTGGCGAGTTGTCCTCTACGTCTCCGTGTAAACCTCATATACATCAATAACGTAATATAACGTGACCTAACCCCACCTATCATCTCGGCGGTAATATTTGACAACATTCCAGGCGAGTTGGCATCTACGTCTCCCTGGGACCTTTATATACATCATTAACGTAATATAGCCTAACCTAACCGAACCTATTCTCGGCGGTAATATTTGACAACATTCCTGGCGAGTTGGCCTCTAGGCCTCCGTGTAACCCTCATATACATCACTAACGTAATATAACGTAACCTAACCAAACCTAACATCTCGGCGGTAATATTTAACAACATTCCTGGCGAGTTGGCCTCTACGTCTCCGTTTGACCTTCATATACATCAATAACGTAATATAACGTAACCTAACCCAACCTATCATCTCGGCGGTAATATGTGACAACATTCCTGGCGAGTTGGCATCTACGTCTCCCTGGGAACTTTATATAGATCATTAACGTAATATAACCTAACCTAACCCAACTTAACATCTCGGCGGTAATATTTGACAACATTCCTGGCGAGTTGGCCTCTACGTCTCCGTGTAACCCTCATATACATCATTAACGTAATATAACCTAACCTAACCCAACCCAACATTTCGGCGGTAATATTTGACAACATTCCTGGCGAGTTGGCCTCTACGTCTCCGTGTAACCCTCATATACATCACTAACGTAATATAACGTAACCTAACCAAACCTAACATCTCGGCGGTAATATTTAACAACATTCCTGGCGAGTTGGCCTCTACGTCTCCGTTTGACCTTCATATACATCACTAACGTAATATAACGTAACCTAACCCAACCTATCATCTCGGCGGTAATATGTGACAACATTCCTGGCGAATTGGCATCTACGTCTCCCTGGGAACTTTATATACATCATTAACGTAATATAACCTAACCTAACCCAACTTAACATCTCGGCGGTAATATTTGACAACATTCCTGGCGAGTTGTCCTCTACGTATCCGTGTAAACCTCATATACATCAATAACGTAATATAACGTGACCTAACCCCACCTATCATCTCGGCGGTAATATTTGACAACATTCCTGGCGAGTTGGCATCTACGTCTCCCTGGGACCTTTATATACATCATTAACGTAATATAGCCTAACCTAACCGAACCTATTCTCGGCGGTAATATTTGACAACATTCCTGGCGAGTTGGCCTCTAGGTCTCCGTGTAACCCTCATATACATCACTAACGTAATATAACGTAACCTAACCAAACCTAACATCTCGGCGGTAATATTTAACAACATTCCTGGCGAGTTGGCCTCTACGTCTCCGTTTGACCTTCATATACATCAATAACGTAATATAACGTAACCTAACCCAACCTATCATCTCGGCGGTAATATGTGACAACATTCCTGGCGAGTTGGCATCTACGTCTCCCTGGGACCTTTATATACATCATTAACGTAATATAGCCTAACCTAACCCAACCTATCATCTCGGCGGTAATATTTGACAACATTCCTGGCGAGTTGGCCTCTACGTCTCCGTGTAACCCTCATATACATCAATAACGTAATATAACGTAACCTAACCCAACCTATCACATCGGTAGTAATATTTGACAACATTCCTGGCGAGTTGGCATCTACGTCTCCCTGGGACCTTTATATACATCATTAATGTAATATAACCTAACCTAACCCAACCTAACATATCGGCGGTAATATTTGACAACATTCCTGGCGAGTTGGCATCTACGCCTCCGTTTGACCTTCATATACATCAATAACGTAATATAACCTAACCTAACCCAACCTAACATCTCGGTGGTAATATTTGTCAATATTCCTGGCGAGTTGGCATCTACGTCTCGGTGGGACCTTTATATACATCTATAATGTAATATAACCTTACCTAACCCAATCTAACATCTCAGCGGTAATATTTGACAACATTCCTCGCAGGTTGGCATCTACGTCCCCCTGGGACCTTTATATACATCATTAACGTAATATAGCCTAACCTAACCCAACCTATCATCTCGGCGGTAATATTTGACAACATTCCTGGCGAGTTGGCATGTACGTCTCCCTAGGACCTTTATATACATCATTAACGTAATATAACCTAACCTAACCCAACCCAACATTTCGGCGGTAATATTTGACAACATTCCTGGCGAGTTGGCCTCTACGTCTCCGTGTAACCCTCATATACGTCAATAACGTAATATAACGTAACCTAATCCCACCTATCATCTCGGCGGTAATATTTGACAACATTCCTGGCGAGTTGGCATCTACGTCTCCCTGGGACGTTTATATACATCATTAACGTAATATAGCCTAACATAACCCAACCTATCATCTCGGCGGTAATATTTGACAACATTCCTCTCGAGTTGGCCTCTACGTCTCCGTGTAACCCTCATATACATCAATAACGTAATATAACGTAACCTAACCCAACCTATCATCTCGGCGGTAATATTTGACAACATTCCTGGCGAGTTGGCCTCTACGTCTCCGTGTAACCCTCATATACATCAATAACGTAATATAACGTAACCTAACCCAACCTATCATCTCGGCGGTGTTATTTGACAACAATCATGGCGAGTTGGCATCTGCGTCTACCTGGGACTTTTATATACATCATTAACGTAATATAACCTAACCTAACCCAACCTAACATCTCGGCGGTAATATTTGACAACATTCCTGGCGGGTTGACCTTTACGTCTCCGTGTAACCCTCATATACGTCAATAACGTAACATAACCTAACCTAACACAACCTATCATCTCGGCGGTAATATTTGACAACATTCCTGGCGAGTTGGCATGTACGTCTCCCTAGGACCTTTATATACATCATTAACGTAATATAACCTAACCTAACCCAACCCAACACTTCGGCGGTAATATTTGACAACATTCCTGGCGAGTTGGCCTCTAGGTCTCCGTGTAACCCTCATATACATCACTAACGTAATATAACGTAACCTAACCAAACCTAACCTCTCGGCGGTAATATTTAACAACATTCCTGGCGAGTTGGCCTCTACGTCTCCGTTTGACCTTCATATACATCAATAACGTAATATAACGTAACCTAACCCAACCTATCATCTCGGCGGTAATATTTGACAACATTCCTCTCGAGTTGGCCTCTACGTCTCCGTGTAACCCTCATATACATCAATAACGTAATATAACGTAACCTAACCCAACCTATCATCTCGGCGGTAATATTTGACAACATTCCTGGCGAGTTGGCATCTACGTCTCCCTGGGACCTTTATATACATCAATAACGTAATATAACCTAACCTAACCCAACTTAACATCTCGGCGGTAATATTTGATTACATTCCTGGCGAGTTGGCCTCTACGTCTCCGTGTAACCCTCATATACATCAATAACGTAATATAACGTAACCTAACCCCACCTATCATCTCGGCGGTAATATTTGACGACATTCCTGGCGAGTTGGCCTCTACGTCTCCGTGTAACCCTCATATAAATCAATAACGTAATATAACGTAACCTAACCCAACCTATCATCGCGGCGGTAATATTTGACATCATTCCTGGCGTGTTGGCCTCTACGTCTCCGTGTAACCCTCATATACATCAATAACGTAATATAACGTAACCTAACCCAACCTATCATCTCGGCGGTAATATTGGACAACATTCCTGGCGAGTTGGCATCTACGTCTCCCTGGGACCTTTATATACATCATTAATGTAATATAACCTAACCTAACCCAACCTAACATCTCGGCGGTAATATTTGACAACATTCCTGGCGAGTTAACCTCTACGTCTGCGTATAACCCTCATATACGTCAATAACGTAATATAACCTAACCTAACCCAACCTAACATCTCGGCGGTAATATTTGACAAAATTCCTGGCGAGTTGAATTCTCCGTCTCCGTGGGACCCTTATATACATCAATAACGTAATATAATCAAACCTAACACAACCTAACATGTCGGGGGTAATACTTGACAGCATTCCTGACGAGTTGGCCTCTACGTCTCCGTGTAACCCTCATATACATCAATAACGTAATATATCGTAACCTAACCCAACCTATCATCTCGGCGGTAATATTTGACAACATTCCTGGCGAGTTGGCATCTACGTCTCCGTGTAACCCTCATATACATCAATAACGTAATATAACGTAACCTAACCCAACCTCTCATCTCGGCGGTAATATTTGACAGCATTCCTGGCGAGTTGGCATCTACGTCTCCCTGGGACCTTTATATACATCATTAACGTAATATAACCTAACCAAACCCAACCTAACATCTCGGCGGTAATATTTGACAACATTCCTGGCGAGTTGGCATCTACGTCTCTGTTTGACCTTCATATACATCAATAACGTAATATAACCTAACCTAACCCAACCTAACATCTCGGTGGTAATATTTGTCAAAATTCCTGGCGAGTTGGCATCTACGTCTCGGTGGGACCTTTATATACATCTATAACGTAATATAACCTTAGCTAACCCAATCTAACATCTCAGCGGTAATATTTGACAACATTCCTGGCAGGTTGGCATCTACGTCTCCCTGGGACCTTTATATACATCATTAACGTAATATAACCTAACCTAACCAAACCCAACATTTCGGCGGTAATATTTGACAACATTCCTGGCGAGTTGGCCTCTACGTCTCCGTGTAACCCTCATATACATCAATAACGTAATATAACGTAACCTAACCCAACCTATCATCTCGGCGGTAATATTTGACAACATTCCTGGCGAGTTGGCATCTACGTCTCCCTGGGACGTTTATATACATCATTAACGTAATATAGCCTAACATAACCCAACCTATCATCTCGGCGGTAATATTTGACAACATTCCTCTCGAGTTGGCCTCTACGTCGCCGTGTAACCCTCATATACATCAATAACGTAATATAACGTAACCTAACCCAACCTATCATCTCGGCGGTAATATTTGACAACATTCCTGGCGAGTTGGCATCTACGTCTCCCTGGGACCTTTATATACATCAATAACGTAATATAACCTAACCTAACCCAACTTAACATCTCGGCGGTAATATTTGACTACATTCCTGGCGAGTTGGCCTCTACGTCTCCGTGTAACCCTCATATACATCAATAACGTAATATAACGTAACCTAACCCCACCTATCATCTCGGCGGTAATATTTGACAACATTCCTGCCGAGTTGGCCTCTACGTCTCCGTGTAACCCTCATATAAATCAATAACGTAATATAACGTAACCTAACCCAACCTATCATCGCGGCGGTAATATTTGACATCATTCCTGGCGTGTTGGCCTCTACGTCTCCGTGTAACCCTCATATACATCAATAACGTAATATAACGTAACCTAACCCAACCTATCATCTCGGCGGTAATATTGGACAACATTCCTGGCGAGTTGGCATCTACGTCTCCCTGGGACCTTTATATACATCATTAATGTAATATAACCTAACCTAACCCAACCTAACATCTCGGCGGTAATATTTGACAACATTCCTGGCGGGTTGACCTTTACGTCTCCGTGTAACCCTCATATACGTCAATAACGTAATATAACCTAACCTAACACAACCTAACATTTCCGCCTTAATATTTGACAACATACCTGGCGAGTTGGCCTATATGTCTCCGTGGGACCTTCATATACATCAATAACGAAATATAACCTAACCTAAACCAACCTATCATCTCGGCTATAATATTTGACAATATTCCTGGCGAGTTGGCATCTACGTCCCCCTGGGACCTTTATATACATCATTAACGTAATATAACCTAACCTAACCCAAACTAACATCTCGGCGGTAATATTTGACAACATTCCGGGCGAATTGGCCTCTACGTCTCTGTGTAACCCTCATATACATCAATAACGTAATATAACGTAACCTAACCCAACCTATCATCTCGGCGGTAATATTTAACAACATTCCTGGCGAGTTGGCCTCTACGTCTCCGTTTGACCTTCATATACATCAATAACGTAATATAACGTAACCTAACCCAACCTATCATCTCGGCGGTAATATGTGACAACATTCCTGGCGATTTGGCATCTACGTCTCCCTGGGAACTTTATATAGATCATTAACGTAATATAACCTAACCTAACCCAACTTAACATCTCGGCGGTAATATTTGACAACATTCCTGGCGAGTTGGCCTCTACGTCTCCGTGTAACCCTCATATACATCATTAACGTAATATAACCTAACCTAACCCAACCCAACATTTCGGCGGTAATATTTGACAACATTCCTGGCGAGTTGGCCTCTAGGTCTCCGTGTAACCCTCATATACATCACTAACGTAATATAACGTAACCTAACCAAACCTAACATCTCGGCGGCAATATTTAACAACATTCCTGGCGAGTTGGCCTCTACGTCTCCGTTTGACCTTCATATACATCACTAACGTAATATAACGTAACCTAACCCAACCTATCATCTCGGCGGTAATATGTGACAACATTCCTGGCGAATTGGCATCTACGTCTCCCTGGGAACTTTATATACATCATTAACGTAATATAACCTAACCTAACCCAACTTAACATCTCGGCGGTAATATTTGACAACATTCCTGGCGAGTTGTCCTCTACGTATCCGTGTAAACCTCATATACATCAATAACGTAATATAACGTGACCTAACCCCACCTATCATCTCGGCGGTAATATTTGACAACATTCCTGGCGAGTTGGCATCTACGTCTCCCTGGGACCTTTATATACATCATTAACGTAATATAGCCTAACCTAACCGAACCTATTCTCGGCGGTAATATTTGACAACATTCCTGGCGAGTTGGCCTCTAGGTCTCCGTGTAACCCTCATATACATCACTAACGTAATATAACGTAACCTAACCAAACCTAACATCTCGGCGGTAATATTTAACAACATTCCTGGCGAGTTGGCCTCTACGTCTCCGTTTGACCTTCATATACATCAATAACGTAATATAACGTAACCTAACCCAACCTATCATCTCGGCGGTAATATGTGACAACATTCCTGGCGAGTTGGCATCTACGTCTCCCTGGGACCTTTATATACATCATTAACGTAATATAGCCTAACCTAACCCAACCTATCATCTCGGCGGTAATATTTGACAACATTCCTGGCGAGTTGGCCTCTACGTCTCCGTGTAACCCTCATATACATCAATAACGTAATATAACGTAACCTAACCCAACATATCATCTCGGCGGTAATATTTGACAGCATTCATGGCGAGTTGGCATCTACGTCTCCCTGGGACCTTTATATACATCATTAACGTAATATAACCTAACCTAACCTAACCTAACATCTCGGCGGTTATATTTGACAACATTCCTGGCGAGTTGGCCTCTACGTCTCCGTGTAACCCTCATATACATCAATAACGTAATGTAACGTAACCTAACCCCACCTATCATCTCGGCGGTAATATTTGACAACATTCCTGGCGAGTTTGCATCTACGTCTCCCTGGGACCTTTATATACATCATTAACGTAATATAGCTTAACCTAAACCAACCTAACATCTCGGCGGTAATATTTGACAACATTCCTGGCGAGTTGGCATCTACGTGTCCCTGGGACCTTTATATACATCATTAACGTAATATAACCTAACCTAACCCAACTTAACATCTCGGCGGTAATATTTGACAACATTCCTGGCGAGTTGGCCTCTACGTCTCCGTGTAACCCTCATATACATTAATAACGTAATATAACGTAACCTAACCCCACCTATCATCTCGGCGGTAATATTTGACAACATTCCTGGCGAGTTGGCATCTACGTCTCCCTGGGACCTTTATATACATCATTAACGTAATATAGCCTAACATAACCCAACCTATCATCTCGGCGGTAATATTTGACAACATTCCTGGCGAGTTGGCATGTACGTCTCCCTAGGACCTTTATATACATCATTAACGTAATATAACCTAACCTAACCCAACCCAACATTTCGGCGGTAATATTTGACAACATTCCTGGCGAGTTGGCCTCTACGTCTCCGTGTAACCCTCATATACATCAATAACGTAATATAACGTAACCTAATCCCACCTATCATCTCGGCGGTAATATTTGACAACATTCCTGGCGAGTTGGCATCTACGTCTCCCTGGGACGTTTATATACATCATTAACGTAATATAGCCTAACATAACCCAACCTATCATCTCGGCGGTAATATTTGACAACATTCCTCTCGAGTTGGCCTCTACGTCTCCGTGTAACCCTCATATACATCAATAACGTAATATAACGTAACCTAACCCAACCTATCATCTCGGCGGTAATATTTGACAACATTCCTGGCGAGTTGGCCTCTACGTCTCCGTGTAACCCTCATATACATCAATAACGTAATATAACGTAACCTAACCCAACCTATCATCTCGGCGGTGTTATTTGACAACAATCATGGCGAGTTGGCATCTGCGTCTACCTGGGACTTTTATATACATCATTAACGTAATATAACCTAACCTAACCCAACCTAACATCTCGGCGGTAATATTTGACAACATTCCTGGCGGGTTGACCTTTACGTCTCCGTGTAACCCTCATATACGTCAATAACGTAATATAACCTAACCTAACACAACCTATCATCTCGGCGGTAATATTTGACAACATTCCTGGCGAGTTGGCATGTACGTCTCCCTAGGACCTTTATATACATCATTAACGTAATATAACCTAACCTAACCCAACCCAACACTTCGGCGGTAATATTTGACAACATTCCTGGCGAGTTGGCCTCTAGGTCTCCGTGTAACCCTCATATACATCACTAACGTAATATAACGTAACCTAACCAAACCTAACCTCTCGGCGGTAATATTTAACAACATTCCTGGCGAGTTGGCCTCCACGTCTCCGTTTGACCTTCATATACATCAATAACGTAATATAACGTAACCTAACCCAACCTATCATCTCGGCGGTAATATTTGACAACATTCCTCTCGAGTTGGCCTCTACGTCTCCGTGTAACCCTCATATACATCAATAACGTAATATAACGTAACCTAACCCAACCTATCATCTCGGCGGTAATATTTGACAACATTCCTGGCGAGTTGGCATCTACGTCTCCCTGGGACCTTTATATACATCAATAACGTAATATAACCTAACCTAACCCAACTTAACATCTCGGCGGTAATATTTGACTACATTCCTGGCGAGTTGGCCTCTACGTCTCCGTGTAACCCTCATATACATCAAGAACGTAATATAACGTAACCTAACCCCACCTATCATCTCGGCGGTAATATTTGACAACATTCCTGGCGAGTTTGCCTCTACGTCTCCGTGTAACCCTCATATAAATCAATAACGTAATATAACGTAACCTAACCCAACCTATCATCGCGGCGGTAATATTTGACATCATTCCTGGCGTGTTGGCCTCTACGTCTCCGTGTAACCCTCATATACATCAATAACGTAATATAACGTAACCTAACCCAACCTATCATCTCGGCGGTAATATTGGACAACATTCCTGGCGAGTTGGCATCTACGTCTCCCTGGGACCTTTATATACATCATTAATGTAATATAACCTAACCTAACCCAACCTAACATCTCGGCGGTAGTATTTGACAACATTCCTGGCGGGTTGACCTTTACGTCTCCGTGTAACCCTCATATACGTCAATAACGTAATATAACCTAACCTAACACAACCTAACATTACCGCCTTAATATTTGACAACATACCTGGCGAGTTGGCCTATATGTCTCCGTGGGACCTTCATATACATCAATAACGAAATATAACCTAACCTAAACCAACCTATCATCTCGGCTATAATATTTGACAATATTCCTGGCGAGTTGGCATCTACGTCCCCCTGGGAACTTTATATACATCATTAACGTAATATAACCTAACCTAACCCAAACTAACATCTCGGCGGTAATATTTGACAACATTCCGGGCGAATTGGCCTCTACGTCTCTGTGTAACCCTCATATACATCAATAACGTAATATAACGTAACCTAACCCAACCTATCATCTCGGCGGTAATATTTGACAACATTCCTGGCGAGTTGACATGTACGTCTCCCTAGGACCTTTATATACGTCATTAACGTAATATAACCTAACCTAACCCAACCCAACATTTCGGCGGTAATATTTGACAACATTCCTGGCGAGTTGGCCTCTAGGTCTCCGTGTAACCCTCATATACATCACTAACGTAATATAACGTAACCTAACCAAACCTAACATCTCGGCGGTAATATTTAACAACATTCCTGGCGAGTTGGCCTCTACGTCTCCGTTTGACCTTCATGTACATCAATAACGTAATATAACGTAACCTAACCCAACCTATCATCTCGGCGGTAATATTTGACAACATTCCTGGCGAGTTGGCCTCTACGTCTCCGTGTAAACCTCATATACATCAATAACGTAATATAACCTAACCTAACCAAACCTAACATCTCGGCGGTAATATATAACAACATTCCTGGCGAGTTCGCCACTACGTCTCCGTTTGACCTTCATATACATCAATAACGTAATATAACGTAACCTAACCCCACCTATCATCTCGGCGGTAATATTTGACAACATTCCTGGCGAGTTGGCATCTACGTCTCCCTGGGACCTTTATATACATCATTAACGTAATATAGCCTAACATAACCCAACCTATCATCTCGGCGGTAATATTTGACAACATTCGTGGCGAGTTGGCTTCTCCGTCTCCGTGGGACCTATATATACATCCATAACGTAATGTAACCAACCCTAACCCAACCTAACATGTCGGCGGTAATATTTGACAACATTCCTGGCGAGTTAACCTCTACGTCTGCGTATAACCCTCATATACGTCAATAACGTAATATAACCTAACCTAACCCAACCTAACATCTCGGCGGTAATATTTGACAAAATTCCTGGCGAGTTGAATTCTCCGTCTCCGTGGGACCCTTATATACATCAATAACGTAATATAATCAAACCTAACACAACCTAACATGTCGGGGGTAATACTTGACAGCATTCCTGACGAGTTGGCCTCTACGTCTCCGTGTAACCCTCATATACATCAATAACGTAATATATCGTAACCTAACCCAACCTATCATCTCGGCGGTAATATTTGACAACATTCCTGGCGAGTTGGCATCTACGTCTCCGTGTAACCCTCATATACATCAATAACGTAATATAACGTAACCTAACCCAACCTCTCATCTCGGCGGTAATATTTGACAGCATTCCTGGCGAGTTGGCATCTACGTCTCCCTGGGACCTTTATATACATCATTAACGTAATATAACCTAACCAAACCCAACCTAACATCTCGGCGGTAATATTTGACAACATTCCTGGCGAGTTGGCATCTACGTCTCTGTTTGACCTTCATATACATCAATAACGTAATATAACCTAACCTAACCCAACCTAACATCTCGGTGGTAATATTTGTCAAAATTCCTGGCGAGTTGGCATCTACGTCTCGGTGGGACCTTTATATACATCTATAACGTAATATAACCTTAGCTAACCCAATCTAACATCTCAGCGGTAATATTTGACAACATTCCTGGCAGGTTGGCATCTACGTCTCCCTGGGACCTTTATATACATCATTAACGTAATATAACCTAACCTAACCAAACCCAACATTTCGGCGGTAATATTTGACAACATTCCTGGCGAGTTGGCCTCTACGTCTCCGTGTAACCCTCATATACATCAATAACGTAATATAACGTAACCTAACCCAACCTATCATCTCGGCGGTAATATTTGACAACATTCCTGGCGAGTTGGCATCTACGTCTCCCTGGGACGTTTATATACATCATTAACGTAATATAGCCTAACATAACCCAACCTATCATCTCGGCGGTAATATTTGACAACATTCCTCTCGAGTTGGCCTCTACGTCTCCGTGTAACCCTCGGATACATCAATAACGTAATATAACGTAACCTAACCCAACCTATCATCTCGGCGGTAATATTTGACAACATTCCTGGCGAGTTGGCATCTACGTCTCCCTGGGACCTTTATATACATCAATAACGTAATATAACCTAACCTAACCCAACTTAACATCTCGGCGGTAATATTTGACTACATTCCTGGCGAGTTGGCCTCTACGTCTCCGTGTAACCCTCATATACATCAATAACGTAATATAACGTAACCTAACCCCACCTATCATCTCGGCGGTAATATTTGACAACATTCCTGCCGAGTTGGCCTCTACGTCTCCGTGTAACCCTCATATAAATCAATAACGTAATATAACGTAACCTAACCCAACCTATCATCGCGGCGGTAATATTTGACATCATTCCTGGCGTGTTGGCCTCTACGTCTCCGTGTAACCCTCATATACATCAATAACGTAATATAACGTAACCTAACCCAACCTATCATCTCGGCGGTAATATTGGACAACATTCCTGGCGAGTTGGCATCTACGTCTCCCTGGGACCTTTATATACATCATTAGTGTAATATAACCTAACCTAACCCAACCTAACATCTCGGCGGTAATATTTGACAACATTCCTGGCGGGTTGACCTTTACGTCTCCGTGTAACCCTCATATACGTCAATAACGTAATATAACCTAACCTAACACAACCTAACATTTCCGCCTTAATATTTGACAACATACCTGGCGAGTTGGCCTATATGTCTCCGTGGGACCTTCATATACATCAATAACGAAATATAACCTAACCTAAACCAACCTATCATCTCGGCTATAATATTTGACAATATTCCTGGCGAGTTGGCATCTACGTCCCCCTGGGACCTTTATATACATCATTAACGTAATATAACCTAACCTAACCCAAACTAACATCTCGGCGGTAATATTTGACAACATTCCGGGCGAATTGGCCTCTACGTCTCTGTGTAACCCTCATATACATCAATAACGTAATATAACGTAACCTAACCCAACCTATCATCTCGGCGGTAATATTTGACAACATTCCTGGCGAGTTGACATGTACGTCTCCCTAGGACCTTTATATACGTCATTAACGTAATATAACCTAACCTAACCCAACCCAACATTTCGGCGGTAATATTTGACAACATTCCTGGCGAGTTGGCCTCTAGGTCTCCGTGTAACCCTCATATACATCACTAACGTAATATAACGTAACCTAACCAAACCTAACATCTCGGCGGTAATATTTAACAACATTCCTGGCGAGTTGGCCTCTACGTCTCCGTTTGACCTTCATATACATCAATAACGTAATATAACGTAACCTAACCCAACCTATCATCTCGGCGGTAATATTTGACAACATTCCTGGCGAGTTGGCATCTACGTCTCCCTGGGACCTTTATATACATCATTAACGTAATATAACCTAACCTAACCCAACTTAACATCTCGGCGGTAATATTTGACAACATTCCTGGCGAGTTGGCCTCTACGTCTCCGTGTTACCCTCATATACATCAATAACGTAATATAACGTAACCTAAGCCCACCTATCATCTCGGCGGTAATATTTGACAACATTCCTGGCGAGTTGGCATCTACGTCTCCCTGGGACCTTTATATACATCATTAACGTAATATAGCCTAACATAACCCAACCTATCATCTCGGCGGTAATATTTGACAACATTCGTGGCGAGTTGGCTTCTCCGTCTCCGTGGGACCTATATATACATCCATAACGTAATGTAACCAACCCTAACCCAACCTAACATGTCGGCGGTAATATTTGACAACATTCCTGGCGAGTTAACCTCTACGTCTGCGTATAACCCTCATATACGTCAATAACGTAATATAACCTAACCTAACCCAACCTAACATCTCGGCGGTAATATTTGACAAAATTCCTGGCGAGTTGAATTCTACGTCCCCCTGGGACCTTTATATACATCATTAACGTAATATAACCTAACCTAACCCAACCCAACATTTCGGCGGTAATATTTGACAACATTCCTGGCGAGTTGGCCTCCACGTCTCCGTGTAACCCTCATATACATCAATAACGTAATATAACGTAACCTAACCCAACCTATCATCTCGGCGGTGTTATATGACAACAATCATGGCGAGTTGGCATCTGCGTCTCCCTGGGACCTTTATATACATCATTAACGTAATATAACCTAACCTAACCCAACCTAACATCTCGGTGGTAATATTTGACAACATTCCTGGCGAGTTGACCTTTACGTCTCCGTGTAACCCTCATATACGTCAATAACGTAATATAACCTAACCTAACACAACCTAACATTTCCGCCTTAATATTTGACAACATACCTGGCGAGTTGGCCTATACGTCTACGTGGGACCTTCATATACATCAATAACGAAATATAACCTAACCTAAACAAACCTATCATATCGGCGATAATATTTGACAACATTCCTGGCGAGTTGGCATCTACGTGTCCCTGGGACCTTTATATACATCATTAACGTAATATAACCTAACCTAACCCAACTTAACATCTCGGCGGTAATATTTGACAACATTCCTGGCGAGTTGGCCTCTACGTCTCCGTGTAACCCTCATATACATCAATAACGTAATATAACGTAACCTAACCCCACCTATCATCTCGGCGGTAATATTTGACAACATTCCTGGCGAGTTGGCCTCTACGTCTCCGTGTAACCCTCATATACATCAATAACGTAATATAACGTAACCTAACCCAACCTATCATCTCGGCGGTAATATTGGACAACATTCCTGGCGAGTTGGCATCTACGTCTCCCTGGGACCTTTATATACATCATTAATGTAATATAACCTAACCTAACCCAACCTAACATCTCGGCGGTAATATTTGACAACATTCCTGGCGGGTTGACCTTTACGTCTCCGTGTAACCCTCATATACGTCAATAACGTAATATAACCTAACCTAACACAACCTAACATTTCCGCCTTAATATTTGACAACATACCGGGCGAGTTGGCCTATATGTCTCCGTGGGACCTTCATATACATCAATAACGAAATATAACCTAACCTAAACCAACCTATCATCTCGGCTATAATATTTGACAATATTCCTGGCGAGTTGGCATCTACGTCCCCCTGGGACCTTTATATACATGATTAACGTAATATAACCTAACCTAACCCAAACTAACATCTCGGCGGTAATATTTGACAACATTCCGGGCGAATTGGCCTCTACGTCTCTGTGTAACCCTCATATACATCAATAACGTAATATAACGTAACCTAACCCAACCTATCATCTCGGCGGTAATATTTGACAACATTCCTGGCGAGTTGGCATGTACGTCTCCCTAGGACCTTTATATACATCATTAACGTAATATAACCTAACCTAACCCAACCCAACATTTCGGCGGTAATATTTGACAACATTCCTGGCGAGTTGGCCTCTAGGTCTCCGTGTAACCCTCATATACATCACTAACGTAATATAACGTAACCTAACCAAACCTAACATCTCGGCGGTAATATTTAACAACATTCCTGGCGAGTTGGCCTCTACGTCTCCGTTTGACCTTCATATACATCAATAACGTAATATAACGTAACCTAACCCAACCTATCATCTCGGCGGTAATATGTGACAACATTCCTGGCGAGTTGGGATCTACGTCTCCCTGGGAACTTTATATACATCATTAACGTAATATAACCTTACCTAACCCAACTTAACATCTCGGCGGTAATATTTGACAACATTCCTGGCGAGTTGGCCTCTACGTCTCCGTGTAAACCTCATATACATCAATAACGTAATATAACGTAACCTAACCCCACCTATCATCTCGGCGGTAATATTTGACAACATTCCTGGCGAGTTAGCATCTACGTCTCCCTGGGACCTTTATATACATCATTAACGTAATATAGCCTAACCTAACCGAACCTATTCTCGGCGGTAATATTTGACAACATTCCTGGCGAGTTGGCCTCTAGGTCTCCGTGTAACCCTCATATACATCAATAACGTAATATAACGTAACCTAACCCAACCTATCATCTCGGCGGTAATATTTGACAACATTCCTGGCGAGTTGGCATGTACGTCTCCCTAGGACCTTTATATACATCATTAACGTAATATAACCTAACCTAACCCAACCCAACATTTCGGCGGTAATATTTGACAACATTCCTGGCGAGTTGGCCTCTAGGTCTCCGTGTAACCCTCATATACATCACTAACGTAATATAACGTAACCTAACCAAACCTAACATCTCGGCGGTAATATTTAACAACATTCCTGGCGAGTTGGCCTCTACGTCTCCGTTTGACCTTCATATACATCAATAACGTAATATAACGTAACCTAACCCAACCTATCATCTCGGCGGTAATATGTGACAACATTCCTGGCGAATTGGCATCTACGTCTCCCTGGGAACTTTATATACATCATTAACGTAATATAACCTAACCTAACCCAACTTAACATCTCGGCGGTAATATTTGACAACATTCCTGGCGAGTTGTCCTCTACGTCTCCGTGTAAACCTCATATACATCAATAACGTAATATAACGTGACCTAACCCCACCTATCATCTCGGCGGTAATATTTGACAACATTCCTGGCGAGTTGGCATCTACGTCTCCCTGGGACCTTTATATACATCATTAACGTAATATAGCCTAACCTAACCGAACCTATTCTCGGCGGTAATATTTGACAACATTCCTGGCGAGTTGGCCTCTAGGTCTCCGTGTAACCCTCATATACATCACTAACGTAATATAACGTAACCTAACCAAACCTAACATCTCGGCAGTAATATTTAACAACATTCCTGGCGAGTTGGCCTCTACGTCTCCGTTTGACCTTCATATACATCAATAACGTAATATAACGTAACCTAACCCAACCTATCATCTCGGCGGTAATATGTGACAACATTCCTGGCGAGTTGGCATCTACGTCTCCCTGGGAACTTTATATACATCATTAACGTAATATAACCTAACCTAACCCAACTTAACATCTCGGCGGTAATATTTGACAACATTCCTGGCGAGTTGGCCTCTACGTCTCCGTGTAAACCTCATATACATCAATAACGTAATATAACGTAACCTAACCCCACCTATCATCTCGGCGGTAATATTTGACAACATTCCTGGCGAGTTAGCATCTACGTCTCCCTGGGACCTTTATATACATCATTAACGTAATATAACCTAACCTAACCCAACTTAACATCTCGGCGGTAATATTTGACAACATTCCTGGCGAGTTGGCCTCTACGTCTCCGTGTAACCCTCATATACATCAATAACGTAATATAACGTAACCTAACCCCAGCTATCATCTCGGCGGTAATATTTGACAACATTCCTGGCGAGTTGGCCTCTACGTCTCCGTGTAACCCTCATATACATCAATAACGTAATATAACGTAACCTAACCCAACCTATCATCTCGGCGGTAATATTGGACAACATTCCTGGCGATTTGGCATCTACGTCTCCCTGGGACCTTTATATACATCATTAATGTAATATAACCTAACCTAACCCAAACTAACATCTCGGCGGTAATATTTGACAACATTCCGGGCGAATTGGCCTCTACGTCTCTGTGTAACCCTCATATACATCAATAACGTAATATAACGTAACCTAACCCAACCTATCATCTCGGCGGTAATATTTGACAACATTCCTGGCGAGTTGGCATGTACGTCTCCCTAGGACCTTTATATACATCATTAACGTAATATAACCTAACCTAACTCAACCCAACATTTCGGCGGTAATATTTGACAACATTCCTGGCGAGTTGGCCTCTAGGTCTCCGTGTAACCCTCATATACATCACTAACGTAATATAACGTAACCTAACCAAACCTAACATCTCGGCGGTAATATTTAACAACATTCCTGGCGAGTTGGCCTCTACGTCTCCGTTTGACCTTCATATACATCAATAACGTAATATAACGTAACCTAACCCAACCTATCATCTCGGCGGTAATATGTGACAACATTCCTGGCGAATTGGCATCTACGTCTCCCTGGGAACTTTATATACATCATTAACGTAATATAACCTAACCTAACCCAACCTAACATCTCGGCGGTAATATTTGACAACATTCCTGGCGAGTTGTCCTCTACGTCTCCGTGTAAACCTCATATACATCAATAACGTAATATAACGTGACCTAACCGCACCTATCATCTCGGCGGTAATATTTGACAACATTCCAGGCGAGTTGGCATCTACGTCTCCCTGGGACCTTTATATACATCATTAACGTAATATAGCCTAACCTAACCGAACCTATTCTCGGCGGTAATATTTGACAACATTCCTGGCGAGTTGGCCTCTAGGTCTCCGTGTAACCCTCATATACATCACTAACGTAATATAACGTAACCTAACCAAACCTAACATCTCGGCGGTAATATTTAACAACATTCCTGGCGAGTTGGCCTCTACGTCTCCGTTTGACCTTCATATACATCAATAACGTAATATAACGTAACCTAACCCAACCTATCATCTCGGCGGTAATATGTGACAACATTCCTGGCGAGTTGGCATCTACGTCTCCCTGGGAACTTTATATAGATCATTAACGTAATATAACCTAACCTAACCCAACTTAACATCTCGGCGGTAATATTTGACAACATTCCTGGCGAGTTGGCCTCTACGTCTCCGTGTAACCCCCATATACATCATTAACGTAATATAACCTAACCTAACCCAACCCAACATTTCGGCGGTAATATTTGACAACATTCCTGGCGAGTTGGCCTCTAGGTCTCCGTGTAACCCTCATATACATCACTAACGTAATATAACGTAACCTAACCAAACCTAACATCTCGGCGGTAATATTTAACAACATTCCTGGCGAGTTGGCCTCTACGTCTCCGTTTGACCTTCATATACATCACTAACGTAATATAACGTAACCTAACCCAACCTATCATCTCGGCGGTAATATGTGACAACATTCCTGGCGAATTGGCATCTACGTCTCCCTGGGAACTTTATATACATCATTAACGTAATATAACCTAACCTAACCCAACTTAACATCTCGGCGGTAATATTTGACAACATTCCTGGCGAGTTGTCCTCTACGTATCCGTGTAAACCTCATATACATCAATAACGTAATATAACGTGACCTAACCCCACCTATCATCTCGGCGGTAATATTTGACAACATTCCTGGCGAGTTGGCATCTACGTCTCCCTGGGACCTTTATATACATCATTAACGTAATATAGCCTAACCTAACCGAACCTATTCTCGGCGGTAATATTTGACAACATTCCTGGCGAGTTGGCCTCTAGGTCTCCGTGTAACCCTCATATACATCACTAACGTAATATAACGTAACCTAACCAAACCTAACATCTCGGCGGTAATATTTAACAACATTCCTGGCGAGTTGGCCTCTACGTCTCCGTTTGACCTTCATATACATCAATAACGTAATATAACGTAACCTAACCCAACCTATCATCTCGGCGGTAATATGTGACAACATTCCTGGCGAGTTGGCATCTACGTCTCCCTGGGACCTTTATATACATCATTAACGTAATATAGCCTAACCTAACCCAACCTATCATCTCGGCGGTAATATTTGACAACATTCCTGGCGAGTTGGCCTCTACGTCTCCGTGTAACCCTCATATACATCAATAACGTAATATAACGTAACCTAACCCAACATATCATCTCGGCGGTAATATTTGACAGCATTCATGGCGAGTTGGCATCTACGTCTCCCTGGGACCTTTATATACATCATTAACGTAATATAACCTAACCTAACCTAACCTAACATCTCGGCGGTAATATTTGACAACATTCCTGGCGAGTTGGCCTCTACGTCTCCGTGTAACCCTCATATACATCAATAACGTAATGTAACGTAACCTAACCCCACCTATCATCTCGGCGGTAATATTTGACAACATTCCTGGCGAGTTTGCATCTACGTCTCCCTGGGACCTTTATATACATCATTAACGTAATATAGCTTAACCTAAACCAACCTAACATCTCGGCGGTAATATTTGACAACATTCCTGGCGAGTTGGCATCTACGTGTCCCTGGGACCTTTATATACATCATTAACGTAATATAACCTAACCTAACCCAACTTAACATCTCGGCGGTAATATTTGACAACATTCCTGGCGAGTTGGCCTCTACGTCTCCGTGTAACCCTCATATACATTAATAACGTAATATAACGTAACCTAACCCCACCTATCATCTCGGCGGTAATATTTGACAACATTCCTGGCGAGTTGGCATCTACGTCTCCCTGGGACCTTTATATACATCATTAACGTAATATAGCCTAACATAACCCAACCTATCATCTCGGCGGTAATATTTGACAACATTCCTGGCGAGTTGGCATGTACGTCTCCCTAGGACCTTTATATACATCATTAACGTAATATAACCTAACCTAACCCAACCCAACATTTCGGCGGTAATATTTGACAACATTCCTGGCGAGTTGGCCTCTACGTCTCCGTGTAACCCTCATATACATCAATAACGTAATATAACGTAACCTAATCCCACCTATCATCTCGGCGGTAATATTTGACAACATTCCTGGCGAGTTGGCATCTACGTCTCCCTGGGACGTTTATATACATCATTAACGTAATATAGCCTAACATAACCCAACCTATCATCTCGGCGGTAATATTTGACAACATTCCTCTCGAGTTGGCCTCTACGTCTCCGTGTAACCCTCATATACATCAATAACGTAATATAACGTAACCTAACCCAACCTATCATCTCGGCGGTAATATTTGACAACATTCCTGGCGAGTTGGCCTCTACGTCTCCGTGTAACCCTCATATACATCAATAACGTAATATAACGTAACCTAACCCAACCTATCATCTCGGCGGTGCTATTTGACAACAATCATGGCGAGTTGGCATCTGCGTCTACCTGGGACTTTTATATACATCATTAACGTAATATAACCTAACCTAACCCAACCTAACATCTCGGCGGTAATATTTGACAACATTCCTGGCGGGTTGACCTTTACGTCTCCGTGTAACCCTCATATACGTCAATAACGTAATATAACCTAACCTAACACAACCTATCATCTCGGCGGTAATATTTGACAACATTCCTGGCGAGTTGGCATGTACGTCTCCCTAGGACCTTTATATACATCATTAACGTAATATAACCTAACCTAACCCAACCCAACACTTCGGCGGTAATATTTGACAACATTCCTGGCGAGTTGGCCTCTAGGTCTCCGTGTAACCCTCATATACATCACTAACGTAATATAACGTAACCTAACCAAACCTAACCTCTCGGCGGTAATATTTAACAACATTCCTGGCGAGTTGGCCTCTACGTCTCCGTTTGACCTTCATATACATCAATAACGTAATATAACGTAACCTAACCCAACCTATCATCTCGGCGGTAATATTTGACAACATTCCTCTCGAGTTGGCCTCTACGTCTCCGTGTAACCCTCATATACATCAATAACGTAATATAACGTAACCTAACCCAACCTATCATCTCGGCGGTAATATTTGACAACATTCCTCGCGAGTTGGCATCTACGTCTCCCTGGGACCTTTATATACATCAATAACGTAATATAACCTAACCTAACCCAACTTAACATCTCGGCGGTAATATTTGACTACATTCCTGGCGAGTTGGCCTCTACGTCTCCGTGTAACCCTCATATACATCAATAACGTAATATAACGTAACCTAACCCCACCTATCATCTCGGCGGTAATATTTGACAACATTCCTGGCGAGTTGGCCTCTACGTCTCCGTGTAACCCTCATATAAATCAATAACGTAATATAACGTAACCTAACCCAACCTATCATCGCGGCGGTAATATTTGACATCATTCCTGGCGAGTTGGCATGTACGTCTCCCTAGGACCTTTATATACATCATTAACGTAATATAACCTAACCTAACCCAACCCAACATTTCGGCGGTAATATTTGACAACATTCCTGGCGAGTTGGCCTCTACGTCTCCGTGTAACCCTCATATACATCAATAACGTAATATAACGTAACCTAATCCCACCTATCATCTCGGCGGTAATATTTGACAACATTCCTGGCGAGTTGGCATCTACGTCTCCCTGGGACGTTTATATACATCATTAACGTAATATAGCCTAACATAACCCAACCTATCATCTCGGCGGTAATATTTGACAACATTCCTCTCGAGTTGGCCTCTACGTCTCCGTGTAACCCTCATATACATCAATAACGTAATATAACGTAACCTAATCCAACCTATCATCTCGGCGGTAATATTTGACAACATTCCTCTCGAGTTGGCCTCTACGTCTCCGTGTAACCCTCATATACATCAATAACGTAATATAACGTAACCTAACCCAACCTATCATCTCGGCGGTAATATTTGACAACATTCCTGGCGAGTTGGCATCTACGTCTCCCTGGGACCTTTATATACATCAATAACGTAATATAACCTAACCTAACCCAACTTAACATCTCGGCGGTAATATTTGACTACATTCCTGGCGAGTTGGCCTCTACGTCTCCGTGTAACCCTCATATACATCAATAACGTAATATAACGTAACCTAACCCCACCTATCATCTCGGCGGTAATATTTGACAACATTCCTGGCGAGTTGGCCTCTACGTCTCCGTGTAACCCTCATATAAATCAATAACGTAATATAACGTAACCTAACCCAACCTATCATCGCGGCGGTAATATTTGACATCATTCCTGGCGTGTTGGCCTCTACGTCTCCGTGTAACCCTCATATACATCAATAACGTAATATAACGTAACCTAACCCAACCTATCATCTCGGCGGTAATATTGGACAACATTCCTGGCGAGTTGGCATCTACGTCTCCCTGGGACCTTTATATACATCATTAATGTAATATAACCTAACCTAACCCAACCCAACATTTCGGCGGTAATATTTGACAACATTCCTGGCGAGTTGGCCTCTAGGTCTCCGTGTAACCCTCATATACATCACTAACGTAATATAACGTAACCTAACCAAACCTAACATCTCGGCGGTAATATTTAACAACATTCCTGGCGAGTTGGCCTCTACGTCTCCGTTTGACCTTCATATACATCAATAACGTAATATAACGTAACCTAACCCAACCTATCATCTCGGCGGTAATATTTGACAACATTCCTGGCGAGTTGGCATCTACGTCTCCCTGGGACCTTTATATACATCATTAACGTAATATAACCTAACCTAACCCAACTTAACATCTCGGCGGTAATATTTGACAACATTCCTGGCGAGTTGGCCTCTACGTCTCCGTGTTACCCTCATATACATCAATAACGTAATATAACGTAACCTAACCCCACCTATCATCTCGGCGGTAATATTTGACAACATTCCTGGCGAGTTGGCATCTACGTCTCCCTGGGACCTTTATATACATCATTAACGTAATATAGCCTAACATAACCCAACCTATCATCTCGGCGGTAATATTTGACAACATTCGTGGCGAGTTGGCTTCTCCGTCTCCGTGGGACCTATATATACATCCATAACGTAATGTAACCAACCCTAACCCAACCTAACATGTCGGCGGTAATATTTGACAACATTCCTGGCGAGTTAACCTCTACGTCTGCGTATAACCCTCATATACGTCAATAACGTAATATAACCTAACCTAACCCAACCTAACATCTCGGCGGTAATATTTGACAAAATTCCTGGCGAGTTGAATTCTCCGTCTCCGTGGGACCCTTATATACATCAATAACGTAATATAATCAAACCTAACACAACCTAACATGTCGGGGGTAATACTTGACAGCATTCCTGACGAGTTGGCCTCTACGTCTCCGTGTAACCCTCATATACATCAATAACGTAATATATCGTAACCTAACCCAACCTATCATCTCGGCGGTAATATTTGACAACATTCCTGGCGAGTTGGCATCTACGTCTCCGTGTAACCCTCATATACATCAATAACGTAATATAACGTAACCTAACCCAACCTCTCATCTCGGCGGTAATATTTGACAGCATTCCTGGCGAGTTGGCATCTACGTCTCCCTGGGACCTTTATATACATCATTAACGTAATATAACCTAACCAAACCCAACCTAACATCTCGGCGGTAATATTTGACAACATTCCTGGCGAGTTGGCATCTACGTCTCTGTTTGACCTTCATATACATCAATAACGTAATATAACCTAACCTAACCCAACCTAACATCTCGGTGGTAATATTTGTCAAAATTCCTGGCGAGTTGGCATCTACGTCTCGGTGGGACCTTTATATACATCTATAACGTAATATAACCTTAGCTAACCCAATCTAACATATCAGCGGTAATATTTGACAACATTCCTGGCAGGTTGGCATCTACGTCTCCCTGGGACCTTTATATACATCATTAACGTAATATAGCCTAACCTAACCCAACCTAACATCTCGGCGGTAATATTTGACAACATTCCTGGCGAGTTGGCCTCTACGTCTCCGTGTAACCCTCATATACATCAATGACGTAATATAACGTAACCTAACCCCACCTATCATCTCGGCGGTAATATTTGACAACATTCCTGGCGAGTTGGCATCTACGTCTCCCTGGGACCTTTATATACATCATTAACGTATTATAGCCTAACCTAACCGAACCTATCATCTCGGCGGTAATATGTGACAACATTCCTGGCGAGTTGGCCTCTACGTTTCCGTGTAACCCTCATATACATCATTAACGTAATATAACCTAACCTAACCCAACCCAACATTTCGGCGGTAATATTTGACAACATTCCTGGCGAGTTGGCCTCTACGTCTCCGTGTAAACGTCATATACATCAATAACGTAATATAACGTAACCTAACCCCACCTATCATCTCGGCGGTAATATTTGACAACATTCCTGGCGAGTTAGCATCTACGTCTCCCTGGGACCTTTATATACATCATTAACGTAATATAGCCTAACCTAACCGAACCTATTCTCGGCGGTAATATTTGACAACATTCCTGGCGAGTTGGCCTCTAGGTCTCCGTGTAACCCTCATATACATCAATAACGTAATATAACGTAACCTAACCCAACCTATCATCTCGGCGGTAATATTTGACAACATTCCTGGCGAGTTGGCCTCTACGTCTCCCTGTAACCCTCATATACATCAATAACGTAATATAACGTAACCTAACCCCACCTATCATCTCGACGGTAATATTTGACAACATTCCTGGCGAGTTGGCATCTACGTCTCCCTGGGACCTTTATATACATCATTAACGTAATATAGCCAAACCTAACCCAACCTATCATCTCGGCGGTAATATTTGACAACATTCCTGGCGAGTTGGCCTCTACGTCTCCGTGTAACCCTCATATACATCAATAACGTAATATAACGTAACCTAACCCAACCTATCATCTCGGCGGTAATATTTGACAGCATTCATATCGAGTTGGCATCTACGTCTCCCTGGGACCTTTATATACATCATTAACGTAATATAACCTAACCAAACCCAACCTAACATCTCGGCGGTAATATTTGACAACATTCCTGGCGAGTTGGCATCTACGTCTCTGTTTGACCTTCATATACATCAATAACGTAATATAACCTAACCTAACCCAACCTAACATCTCGGTGGTAATATTTGTCAAAATTCCTGGCGAGTTGGCATCTACGTCTCGGTGGGACCTTTATATACATCTATAACGTAATATAACCTTAGCTAACCCAATCTAACATCTCAGCGGTAATATTTGACAACATTCCTGGCAGGTTGGCATCTACGTCTACCTGGGACCTTTATATACATCATTAACGTAATATAACCTAACCTAACCCAACTTAACATCTCGGCGGTAATATTTGACAACATTCCTGGCGAGTTGGCCTCTACGTCTCCGTGTAACCCTCATATACATTAATAACGTAATATAACGTAACCTAACCCCACCTATCATCTCGGCGGTAATATTTGACAACATTCCTGGCGAGTTGGCATCTACGTCTCCCTGGGACCTTTATATACATCATTAACGTAATATAGCCTAACATAACCCAACCTATCATCTCGGCGGTAATATTTGACAACATTCCTGGCGAGTTGGCATGTACGTCTCCCTAGGACCTTTATATACATCATTAACGTAATATAACCTAACCTAACCCAACCCAACATTTCGGCGGTAATATTTGACAACATTCCTGGCGAGTTGGCCTCTACGTCTCCGTGTAACCCTCATATACATCAATAACGTAATATAACGTAACCTAATCCCACCTATCATCTCGGCGGTAATATTTGACAACATTCCTGGCGAGTTGGCATCTACGTCTCCCTGGGACGTTTATATACATCATTAACGTAATATAGCCTAACATAACCCAACTTATCATCTCGGCGGTAATATTTGACAACATTCCTCTCGAGTTGGCCTCTACGTCTCCGTGTAACCCTCATATACATCAATAACGTAATATAACGTAACCTAACCCCACCTATCATCTCGGCGGTAATATTTGACAACATTCCTGGCGAGTTGGCCTCTACGTCTCCGTGTAACCCTCATATACATCAATAACGTAATATAACGTAACCTAACCCAACCTATCATCTCGGCGGTGTTATTTGACAACAATCATGGCGAGTTGGCATCTGCGTCTACCTGGGACTTTTATATACATCATTAACGTAATATAACCTAACCTAACCCAACCTAACATCTCGGCGGTAATATTTGACAACATTCCTGGCGGGTTGACCTTTACGTCTCCGTGTAACCCTCATATACGTCAATAACGTAATATAACCTAACCTAACACAACCTATCATCTCGGCGGTAATATTTGACAACATTCCTGGCGAGTTGGCATGTACGTCTCCCTAGGACCTTTATATACATCATTAACGTAATATAACCTAACCTAACCCAACCCAACACTTCGGCGGTAATATTTGACAACATTCCTGGCGAGTTGGCCTCTAGGTCTCCGTGTAACCCTCATATACATCACTAACGTAATATAACGTAACCTAACCAAACCTAACCTCTCGGCGGTAATATTTAACAACATTCCTGGCGAGTTGGCCTCTACGTCTCCGTTTGACCTTCATATACATCAATAACGTAATATAACGTAACCTAACCCAACCTATCATCTCGGCGGTAATATTTGACAACATTCCTGGCGAGTTGGCATCTACGTCTCCCTGGGACCTTTATATACATCATTAACGTAATATAACCTAACCTAACCCAACCTATCATCTCGGCGGTAATATTTGACAACATTCCTGGCGAGTTGGCCTCTACGTCTCCGTGTAACCCTCATATACATCAATAACGTAATATAACGTAACCTAACCCCACCTATCATCTCGACGGTAATATTTGACAACATTCCTGGCGAGTTGGCATCTACGTCTCCCTGGGACCTTTATATACATCATTAACGTAATATAGCCTAACATAACCCAACCTATCATCTCGGCGGTAATATTTGACAACATTCGTGGCGAGTTGGCTTCTCCGTCTCCGTGGGACCTATATATACATCCATAACGTAATGTAACCAACCCTAACCCAACCTAACATGTCGGCGGTAATATTTGACAACATTCCTGGCGAGTTAACCTCTACGTCTGCGTATAACCCTCATATACGTCAATAACGTAATATAACCTAACCTAACCCAACCTAACATCTCGGCGGTAATATTTGACAAAATTCCTGGCGAGTTGAATTCTCCGTCTCCGTGGGACCCTTATATACATCAATAACGTAATATAATCAAACCTAACACAACCTAACATGTCGGGGGTAATACTTGACAGCATTCCTGACGAGTTGGCCTCTACGTCTCCGTGTAACCCTCATATACATCAATAACGTAATATATCGTAACCTAACCCAACCTATCATCTCGGCGGTAATATTTGACAACATTCCTGGCGAGTTGGCATCTACGTCTCCGTGTAACCCTCATATACATCAATAACGTAATATAACGTAACCTAACCCAACCTCTCATCTCGGCGGTAATATTTGACAGCATTCCTGGCGAGTTGGCATCTACGTCTCCCTGGGACCTTTATATACATCATTAACGTAATATAACCTAACCAAACCCAACCTAACATCTCGGCGGTAATATTTGACAACATTCCTGGCGAGTTGGCATCTACGTCTCTGTTTGACCTTCATATACATCAATAACGTAATATAACCTAACCTAACCCAACCTAACATCTCGGTGGTAATATTTGTCAAAATTCCTGGCGAGTTGGCATCTACGTCTCGGTGGGACCTTTATATACATCTATAACGTAATATAACCTTAGCTAACCCAATCTAACATCTCAGCGGTAATATTTGACAACATTCCTGGCAGGTTGGCATCTACGTCTCCCTGGGACCTTTATATACATCATTAACGTAATATAACCTAACCTAACCAAACCCAACATTTCGGCGGTAATATTTGACAACATTCCTGGCGAGTTGGCCTCTACGTCTCCGTGTAACCCTCATATACATCAATAACGTAATATAACGTAACCTAACCCAACCTATCATCTCGGCGGTAATATTTGACAACATTCCTGGCGAGTTGGCATCTACGTCTCCCTGGGACGTTTATATACATCATTAACGTAATATAGCCTAACATAACCCAACCTATCATCTCGGCGGTAATATTTGACAACATTCCTCTCGAGTTGGCCTCTACGTCTCCGTGTAACCCTCGGATACATCAATAACGTAATATAACGTAACCTAACCCAACCTATCATCTCGGCGGTAATATTTGACAACATTCCTGGCGAGTTGGCATCTACGTCTCCCTGGGACCTTTATATACATCAATAACGTAATATAACCTAACCTAACCCAACTTAACATCTCGGCGGTAATATTTGACTACATTCCTGGCGAGTTGGCCTCTACGTCTCCGTGTAACCCTCATATACATCAATAACGTAATATAACGTAACCTAACCCCACCTATCATCTCGGCGGTAATATTTGACAACATTCCTGCCGAGTTGGCCTCTACGTCTCCGTGTAACCCTCATATAAATCAATAACGTAATATAACGTAACCTAACCCAACCTATCATCGCGGCGGTAATATTTGACATCATTCCTGGCGTGTTGGCCTCTACGTCTCCGTGTAACCCTCATATACATCAATAACGTAATATAACGTAACCTAACCCAACCTATCATCTCGGCGGTAATATTGGACAACATTCCTGGCGAGTTGGCATCTACGTCTCCCTGGGACCTTTATATACATCATTAGTGTAATATAACCTAACCTAACCCAACCTAACATCTCGGCGGTAATATTTGACAACATTCCTGGCGGGTTGACCTTTACGTCTCCGTGTAACCCTCATATACGTCAATAACGTAATATAACCTAACCTAACACAACCTAACATTTCCGCCTTAATATTTGACAACATACCTGGCGAGTTGGCCTATATGTCTCCGTGGGACCTTCATATACATCAATAACGAAATATAACCTAACCTAAACCAACCTATCATCTCGGCTATAATATTTGACAATATTCCTGGCGAGTTGGCATCTACGTCCCCCTGGGACCTTTATATACATCATTAACGTAATATAACCTAACCTAACCCAAACTAACATCTCGGCGGTAATATTTGACAACATTCCGGGCGAATTGGCCTCTACGTCTCTGTGTAACCCTCATATACATCAATAACGTAATATAACGTAACCTAACCCAACCTATCATCTCGGCGGTAATATTTGACAACATTCCTGGCGAGTTGACATGTACGTCTCCCTAGGACCTTTATATACGTCATTAACGTAATATAACCTAACCTAACCCAACCCAACATTTCGGCGGTAATATTTGACAACATTCCTGGCGAGTTGGCCTCTAGGTCTCCGTGTAACCCTCATATACATCACTAACGTAATATAACGTAACCTAACCAAACCTAACATCTCGGCGGTAATATTTAACAACATTCCTGGCGAGTTGGCCTCTACGTCTCCGTTTGACCTTCATATACATCAATAACGTAATATAACGTAACCTAACCCAACCTATCATCTCGGCGGTAATATTTGACAACATTCCTGGCGAGTTGGCATCTACGTCTCCCTGGGACCTTTATATACATCATTAACGTAATATAACCTAACCTAACCCAACTTAACATCTCGGCGGTAATATTTGACAACATTCCTGGCGAGTTGGCCTCTACGTCTCCGTGTTACCCTCATATACATCAATAACGTAATATAACGTAACCTAAGCCCACCTATCATCTCGGCGGTAATATTTGACAACATTCCTGGCGAGTTGGCATCTACGTCTCCCTGGGACCTTTATATACATCATTAACGTAATATAGCCTAACATAACCCAACCTATCATCTCGGCGGTAATATTTGACAACATTCGTGGCGAGTTGGCTTCTCCGTCTCCGTGGGACCTATATATACATCCATAACGTAATGTAACCAACCCTAACCCAACCTAACATGTCGGCGGTAATATTTGACAACATTCCTGGCGAGTTAACCTCTACGTCTGCGTATAACCCTCATATACGTCAATAACGTAATATAACCTAACCTAACCCAACCTAACATCTCGGCGGTAATATTTGACAAAATTCCTGGCGAGTTGAATTCTACGTCCCCCTGGGACCTTTATATACATCATTAACGTAATATAACCTAACCTAACCCAACCCAACATTTCGGCGGTAATATTTGACAACATTCCTGGCGAGTTGGCCTCCACGTCTCCGTGTAACCCTCATATACATCAATAACGTAATATAACGTAACCTAACCCAACCTATCATCTCGGCGGTGTTATATGACAACAATCATGGCGAGTTGGCATCTGCGTCTCCCTGGGACCTTTATATACATCATTAACGTAATATAACCTAACCTAACCCAACCTAACATCTCGGTGGTAATATTTGACAACATTCCTGGCGAGTTGACCTTTACGTCTCCGTGTAACCCTCATATACGTCAATAACGTAATATAACCTAACCTAACACAACCTAACATTTCCGCCTTAATATTTGACAACATACCTGGCGAGTTGGCCTATACGTCTACGTGGGACCTTCATATACATCAATAACGAAATATAACCTAACCTAAACAAACCTATCATATCGGCGATAATATTTGACAACATTCCTGGCGAGTTGGCATCTACGTGTCCCTGGGACCTTTATATACATCATTAACGTAATATAACCTAACCTAACCCAACTTAACATCTCGGCGGTAATATTTGACAACATTCCTGGCGAGTTGGCCTCTACGTCTCCGTGTAACCCTCATATACATCAATAACGTAATATAACGTAACCTAACCCCACCTATCATCTCGGCGGTAATATTTGACAACATTCCTGGCGAGTTGGCCTCTACGTCTCCGTGTAACCCTCATATACATCAATAACGTAATATAACGTAACCTAACCCAACCTATCATCTCGGCGGTAATATTGGACAACATTCCTGGCGAGTTGGCATCTACGTCTCCCTGGGACCTTTATATACATCATTAATGTAATATAACCTAACCTAACCCAACCTAACATCTCGGCGGTAATATTTGACAACATTCCTGGCGGGTTGACCTTTACGTCTCCGTGTAACCCTCATATACGTCAATAACGTAATATAACCTAACCTAACACAACCTAACATTTCCGCCTTAATATTTGACAACATACCGGGCGAGTTGGCCTATATGTCTCCGTGGGACCTTCATATACATCAATAACGAAATATAACCTAACCTAAACCAACCTATCATCTCGGCTATAATATTTGACAATATTCCTGGCGAGTTGGCATCTACGTCCCCCTGGGACCTTTATATACATGATTAACGTAATATAACCTAACCTAACCCAAACTAACATCTCGGCGGTAATATTTGACAACATTCCGGGCGAATTGGCCTCTACGTCTCTGTGTAACCCTCATATACATCAATAACGTAATATAACGTAACCTAACCCAACCTATCATCTCGGCGGTAATATTTGACAACATTCCTGGCGAGTTGGCATGTACGTCTCCCTAGGACCTTTATATACATCATTAACGTAATATAACCTAACCTAACCCAACCCAACATTTCGGCGGTAATATTTGACAACATTCCTGGCGAGTTGGCCTCTAGGTCTCCGTGTAACCCTCATATACATCACTAACGTAATATAACGTAACCTAACCAAACCTAACATCTCGGCGGTAATATTTAACAACATTCCTGGCGAGTTGGCCTCTACGTCTCCGTTTGACCTTCATATACATCAATAACGTAATATAACGTAACCTAACCCAACCTATCATCTCGGCGGTAATATGTGACAACATTCCTGGCGAGTTGGGATCTACGTCTCCCTGGGAACTTTATATACATCATTAACGTAATATAACCTTACCTAACCCAACTTAACATCTCGGCGGTAATATTTGACAACATTCCTGGCGAGTTGGCCTCTACGTCTCCGTGTAAACCTCATATACATCAATAACGTAATATAACGTAACCTAACCCCACCTATCATCTCGGCGGTAATATTTGACAACATTCCTGGCGAGTTAGCATCTACGTCTCCCTGGGACCTTTATATACATCATTAACGTAATATAGCCTAACCTAACCGAACCTATTCTCGGCGGTAATATTTGACAACATTCCTGGCGAGTTGGCCTCTAGGTCTCCGTGTAACCCTCATATACATCAATAACGTAATATAACGTAACCTAACCCAACCTATCATCTCGGCGGTAATATTTGACAACATTCCTGGCGAGTTGGCATGTACGTCTCCCTAGGACCTTTATATACATCATTAACGTAATATAACCTAACCTAACCCAACCCAACATTTCGGCGGTAATATTTGACAACATTCCTGGCGAGTTGGCCTCTAGGTCTCCGTGTAACCCTCATATACATCACTAACGTAATATAACGTAACCTAACCAAACCTAACATCTCGGCGGTAATATTTAACAACATTCCTGGCGAGTTGGCCTCTACGTCTCCGTTTGACCTTCATATACATCAATAACGTAATATAACGTAACCTAACCCAACCTATCATCTCGGCGGTAATATGTGACAACATTCCTGGCGAATTGGCATCTACGTCTCCCTGGGAACTTTATATACATCATTAACGTAATATAACCTAACCTAACCCAACTTAACATCTCGGCGGTAATATTTGACAACATTCCTGGCGAGTTGTCCTCTACGTCTCCGTGTAAACCTCATATACATCAATAACGTAATATAACGTGACCTAACCCCACCTATCATCTCGGCGGTAATATTTGACAACATTCCTGGCGAGTTGGCATCTACGTCTCCCTGGGACCTTTATATACATCATTAACGTAATATAGCCTAACCTAACCGAACCTATTCTCGGCGGTAATATTTGACAACATTCCTGGCGAGTTGGCCTCTAGGTCTCCGTGTAACCCTCATATACATCACTAACGTAATATAACGTAACCTAACCAAACCTAACATCTCGGCAGTAATATTTAACAACATTCCTGGCGAGTTGGCCTCTACGTCTCCGTTTGACCTTCATATACATCAATAACGTAATATAACGTAACCTAACCCAACCTATCATCTCGGCGGTAATATGTGACAACATTCCTGGCGAGTTGGCATCTACGTCTCCCTGGGAACTTTATATACATCATTAACGTAATATAACCTAACCTAACCCAACTTAACATCTCGGCGGTAATATTTGACAACATTCCTGGCGAGTTGGCCTCTACGTCTCCGTGTAAACCTCATATACATCAATAACGTAATATAACGTAACCTAACCCCACCTATCATCTCGGCGGTAATATTTGACAACATTCCTGGCGAGTTAGCATCTACGTCTCCCTGGGACCTTTATATACATCATTAACGTAATATAACCTAACCTAACCCAACTTAACATCTCGGCGGTAATATTTGACAACATTCCTGGCGAGTTGGCCTCTACGTCTCCGTGTAACCCTCATATACATCAATAACGTAATATAACGTAACCTAACCCCAGCTATCATCTCGGCGGTAATATTTGACAACATTCCTGGCGAGTTGGCCTCTACGTCTCCGTGTAACCCTCATATACATCAATAACGTAATATAACGTAACCTAACCCAACCTATCATCTCGGCGGTAATATTGGACAACATTCCTGGCGATTTGGCATCTACGTCTCCCTGGGACCTTTATATACATCATTAATGTAATATAACCTAACCTAACCCAAACTAACATCTCGGCGGTAATATTTGACAACATTCCGGGCGAATTGGCCTCTACGTCTCTGTGTAACCCTCATATACATCAATAACGTAATATAACGTAACCTAACCCAACCTATCATCTCGGCGGTAATATTTGACAACATTCCTGGCGAGTTGGCATGTACGTCTCCCTAGGACCTTTATATACATCATTAACGTAATATAACCTAACCTAACTCAACCCAACATTTCGGCGGTAATATTTGACAACATTCCTGGCGAGTTGGCCTCTAGGTCTCCGTGTAACCCTCATATACATCACTAACGTAATATAACGTAACCTAACCAAACCTAACATCTCGGCGGTAATATTTAACAACATTCCTGGCGAGTTGGCCTCTACGTCTCCGTTTGACCTTCATATACATCAATAACGTAATATAACGTAACCTAACCCAACCTATCATCTCGGCGGTAATATGTGACAACATTCCTGGCGAATTGGCATCTACGTCTCCCTGGGAACTTTATATACATCACTAACGTAATATAACCTAACCTAACCCAACCTAACATCTCGGCGGTAATATTTGACAACATTCCTGGCGAGTTGTCCTCTACGTCTCCGTGTAAACCTCATATACATCAATAACGTAATATAACGTGACCTAACCGCACCTATCATCTCGGCGGTAATATTTGACAACATTCCAGGCGAGTTGGCATCTACGTCTCCCTGGGACCTTTATATACATCATTAACGTAATATAGCCTAACCTAACCGAACCTATTCTCGGCGGTAATATTTGACAACATTCCTGGCGAGTTGGCCTCTAGGTCTCCGTGTAACCCTCATATACATCACTAACGTAATATAACGTAACCTAACCAAACCTAACATCTCGGCGGTAATATTTAACAACATTCCTGGCGAGTTGGCCTCTACGTCTCCGTTTGACCTTCATATACATCAATAACGTAATATAACGTAACCTAACCCAACCTATCATCTCGGCGGTAATATGTGACAACATTCCTGGCGAGTTGGCATCTACGTCTCCCTGGGAACTTTATATAGATCATTAACGTAATATAACCTAACCTAACCCAACTTAACATCTCGGCGGTAATATTTGACAACATTCCTGGCGAGTTGGCCTCTACGTCTCCGTGTAACCCCCATATACATCATTAACGTAATATAACCTAACCTAACCCAACCCAACATTTCGGCGGTAATATTTGACAACATTCCTGGCGAGTTGGCCTCTAGGTCTCCGTGTAACCCTCATATACATCACTAACGTAATATAACGTAACCTAACCAAACCTAACATCTCGGCGGTAATATTTAACAACATTCCTGGCGAGTTGGCCTCTACGTCTCCGTTTGACCTTCATATACATCACTAACGTAATATAACGTAACCTAACCCAACCTATCATCTCGGCGGTAATATGTGACAACATTCCTGGCGAATTGGCATCTACGTCTCCCTGGGAACTTTATATACATCATTAACGTAATATAACCTAACCTAACCCAACTTAACATCTCGGCGGTAATATTTGACAACATTCCTGGCGAGTTGTCCTCTACGTATCCGTGTAAACCTCATATACATCAATAACGTAATATAACGTGACCTAACCCCACCTATCATCTCGGCGGTAATATTTGACAACATTCCTGGCGAGTTGGCATCTACGTCTCCCTGGGACCTTTATATACATCATTAACGTAATATAGCCTAACCTAACCGAACCTATTCTCGGCGGTAATATTTGACAACATTCCTGGCGAGTTGGCCTCTAGGTCTCCGTGTAACCCTCATATACATCACTAACGTAATATAACGTAACCTAACCAAACCTAACATCTCGGCGGTAATATTTAACAACATTCCTGGCGAGTTGGCCTCTACGTCTCCGTTTGACCTTCATATACATCAATAACGTAATATAACGTAACCTAACCCAACCTATCATCTCGGCGGTAATATGTGACAACATTCCTGGCGAGTTGGCATCTACGTCTCCCTGGGACCTTTATATACATCATTAACGTAATATAGCCTAACCTAACCCAACCTATCATCTCGGCGGTAATATTTGACAACATTCCTGGCGAGTTGGCCTCTACGTCTCCGTGTAACCCTCATATACATCAATAACGTAATATAACGTAACCTAACCCAACATATCATCTCGGCGGTAATATTTGACAGCATTCATGGCGAGTTGGCATCTACGTCTCCCTGGGACCTTTATATACATCATTAACGTAATATAACCTAACCTAACCTAACCTAACATCTCGGCGGTAATATTTGACAACATTCCTGGCGAGTTGGCCTCTACGTCTCCGTGTAACCCTCATATACATCAATAACGTAATGTAACGTAACCTAACCCCACCTATCATCTCGGCGGTAATATTTGACAACATTCCTGGCGAGTTTGCATCTACGTCTCCCTGGGACCTTTATATACATCATTAACGTAATATAGCTTAACCTAAACCAACCTAACATCTCGGCGGTAATATTTGACAACATTCCTGGCGAGTTGGCATCTACGTGTCCCTGGGACCTTTATATACATCATTAACGTAATATAACCTAACCTAACCCAACTTAACATCTCGGCGGTAATATTTGACAACATTCCTGGCGAGTTGGCCTCTACGTCTCCGTGTAACCCTCATATACATTAATAACGTAATATAACGTAACCTAACCCCACCTATCATCTCGGCGGTAATATTTGACAACATTCCTGGCGAGTTGGCATCTACGTCTCCCTGGGACCTTTATATACATCATTAACGTAATATAGCCTAACATAACCCAACCTATCATCTCGGCGGTAATATTTGACAACATTCCTGGCGAGTTGGCATGTACGTCTCCCTAGGACCTTTATATACATCATTAACGTAATATAACCTAACCTAACCCAACCCAACATTTCGGCGGTAATATTTGACAACATTCCTGGCGAGTTGGCCTCTACGTCTCCGTGTAACCCTCATATACATCAATAACGTAATATAACGTAACCTAATCCCACCTATCATCTCGGCGGTAATATTTGACAACATTCCTGGCGAGTTGGCATCTACGTCTCCCTGGGACGTTTATATACATCATTAACGTAATATAGCCTAACATAACCCAACCTATCATCTCGGCGGTAATATTTGACAACATTCCTCTCGAGTTGGCCTCTACGTCTCCGTGTAACCCTCATATACATCAATAACGTAATATAACGTAACCTAACCCAACCTATCATCTCGGCGGTAATATTTGACAACATTCCTGGCGAGTTGGCCTCTACGTCTCCGTGTAACCCTCATATACATCAATAACGTAATATAACGTAACCTAACCCAACCTATCATCTCGGCGGTGCTATTTGACAACAATCATGGCGAGTTGGCATCTGCGTCTACCTGGGACTTTTATATACATCATTAACGTAATATAACCTAACCTAACCCAACCTAACATCTCGGCGGTAATATTTGACAACATTCCTGGCGGGTTGACCTTTACGTCTCCGTGTAACCCTCATATACGTCAATAACGTAATATAACCTAACCTAACACAACCTATCATCTCGGCGGTAATATTTGACAACATTCCTGGCGAGTTGGCATGTACGTCTCCCTAGGACCTTTATATACATCATTAACGTAATATAACCTAACCTAACCCAACCCAACACTTCGGCGGTAATATTTGACAACATTCCTGGCGAGTTGGCCTCTAGGTCTCCGTGTAACCCTCATATACATCACTAACGTAATATAACGTAACCTAACCAAACCTAACCTCTCGGCGGTAATATTTAACAACATTCCTGGCGAGTTGGCCTCTACGTCTCCGTTTGACCTTCATATACATCAATAACGTAATATAACGTAACCTAACCCAACCTATCATCTCGGCGGTAATATTTGACAACATTCCTCTCGAGTTGGCCTCTACGTCTCCGTGTAACCCTCATATACATCAATAACGTAATATAACGTAACCTAACCCAACCTATCATCTCGGCGGTAATATTTGACAACATTCCTCGCGAGTTGGCATCTACGTCTCCCTGGGACCTTTATATACATCAATAACGTAATATAACCTAACCTAACCCAACTTAACATCTCGGCGGTAATATTTGACTACATTCCTGGCGAGTTGGCCTCTACGTCTCCGTGTAACCCTCATATACATCAATAACGTAATATAACGTAACCTAACCCCACCTATCATCTCGGCGGTAATATTTGACAACATTCCTGGCGAGTTGGCCTCTACGTCTCCGTGTAACCCTCATATAAATCAATAACGTAATATAACGTAACCTAACCCAACCTATCATCGCGGCGGTAATATTTGACATCATTCCTGGCGAGTTGGCATGTACGTCTCCCTAGGACCTTTATATACATCATTAACGTAATATAACCTAACCTAACCCAACCCAACATTTCGGCGGTAATATTTGACAACATTCCTGGCGAGTTGGCCTCTACGTCTCCGTGTAACCCTCATATACATCAATAACGTAATATAACGTAACCTAATCCCACCTATCATCTCGGCGGTAATATTTGACAACATTCCTGGCGAGTTGGCATCTACGTCTCCCTGGGACGTTTATATACATCATTAACGTAATATAGCCTAACATAACCCAACCTATCATCTCGGCGGTAATATTTGACAACATTCCTCTCGAGTTGGCCTCTACGTCTCCGTGTAACCCTCATATACATCAATAGCGTAATATAACGTAACCTAATCCAACCTATCATCTCGGCGGTAATATTTGACAACATTCCTCTCGAGTTGGCCTCTACGTCTCCGTGTAACCCTCATATACATCAATAACGTAATATAACGTAACCTAACCCAACCTATCATCTCGGCGGTAATATTTGACAACATTCCTGGCGAGTTGGCATCTACGTCTCCCTGGGACCTTTATATACATCAATAACGTAATATAACCTAACCTAACCCAACTTAACATCTCGGCGGTAATATTTGACTACATTCCTGGCGAGTTGGCCTCTACGTCTCCGTGTAACCCTCATATACATCAATAACGTAATATAACGTAACCTAACCCCACCTATCATCTCGGCGGTAATATTTGACAACATTCCTGGCGAGTTGGCCTCTACGTCTCCGTGTAACCCTCATATAAATCAATAACGTAATATAACGTAACCTAACCCAACCTATCATCGCGGCGGTAATATTTGACATCATTCCTGGCGTGTTGGCCTCTACGTCTCCGTGTAACCCTCATATACATCAATAACGTAATATAACGTAACCTAACCCAACCTATCATCTCGGCGGTAATATTGGACAACATTCCTGGCGAGTTGGCATCTACGTCTCCCTGGGACCTTTATATACATCATTAATGTAATATAACCTAACCTAACCCAACCTAACATCTCGGCGGTAATATTTGACAACATTCCTGGCGGGTTGACCTTTACGTCTCCGTGTAACCCTCATATACGTCAATAACGTAATATAACCTAACCTAACACAACCTAACATTTCCGCCTTAATATTTGACAACATACCTGGCGAGTTGGCCTATATGTCTCCGTGGGACCTTCATATACATCAATAACGAAATATAACCTAACCTAAACCAACCTATCATCTCGGCTATAATATTTGACAATATTCCTGGCGAGTTCGCATCTACGTCCCCCTGGGAACTTTATATACATCATTAACGTAATATAACCTAACCTAACCCAAACTAACATCTCGGCGGTAATATTTGACAACATTCCGGGCGAATTGGCCTCTACGTCTCTGTGTAACCCTCATATACATCAATAACGTAATATAACGTAACCTAACCCAACCTATCATCTCGGCGGTAATATTTGACAACATTCCTGGCGAGTTGACATGTACGTCTCCCTAGGACCTTTATATACGTCATTAACGTAATATAACCTAACCTAACCCAACCCAACATTTCGGCGGTAATATTTGACAACATTCCTGGCGAGTTGGCCTCTAGGTCTCCGTGTAACCCTCATATACATCACTAACGTAATATAACGTAACCTAACCAAACCTAACATCTCGGCGGTAATATTTAACAACATTCCTGGCGAGTTGGCCTCTACGTCTCCGTTTGACCTTCATATACATCAATAACGTAATATAACGTAACCTAACCCAACCTATCATCTCGGCGGTAATATTTGACAACATTCCTGGCGAGTTGGCATCTACGTCTCCCTGGGACCTTTATATACATCATTAACGTAATATAACCTAACCTAACCCAACTTAACATCTCGGCGGTAATATTTGACAACATTCCTGGCGAGTTGGCCTCTACGTCTCCGTGTTACCCTCATATACATCAATAACGTAATATAACGTAACCTAACCCCACCTATCATCTCGGCGGTAATATTTGACAACATTCCTGGCGAGTTGGCATCTACGTCTCCCTGGGACCTTTATATACATCATTAACGTAATATAGCCTAACATAACCCAACCTATCATCTCGGCGGTAATATTTGACAACATTCGTGGCGAGTTGGCTTCTCCGTCTCCGTGGGACCTATATATACATCCATAACGTAATGTAACCAACCCTAACCCAACCTAACATGTCGGCGGTAATATTTGACAACATTCCTGGCGAGTTAACCTCTACGTCTGCGTATAACCCTCATATACGTCAATAACGTAATATAACCTAACCTAACCCAACCTAACATCTCGGCGGTAATATTTGACAAAATTCCTGGCGAGTTGAATTCTCCGTCTCCGTGGGACCCTTATATACATCAATAACGTAATACAATCAAACCTAACACAACCTAACATGTCGGGGGTAATACTTGACAGCATTCCTGACGAGTTGGCCTCTACGTCTCCGTGTAACCCTCATATACATCAATAACGTAATATATCGTAACCTAACCCAACCTATCATCTCGGCGGTAATATTTGACAACATTCCTGGCGAGTTGGCATCTACGTCTCCGTGTAACCCTCATATACATCAATAACGTAATATAACGTAACCTAACCCAACCTCTCATCTCGGCGGTAATATTTGACAGCATTCCTGGCGAGTTGGCATCTACGTCTCCCTGGGACCTTTATATACATCATTAACGTAATATAACCTAACCAAACCCAACCTAACATCTCGGCGGTAATATTTGACAACATTCCTGGCGAGTTGGCATCTACGTCTCTGTTTGACCTTCATATACATCAATAACGTAATATAACCTAACCTAACCCAACCTAACATCTCGGTGGTAATATTTGTCAAAATTCCTGGCGAGTTGGCATCTACGTCTCGGTGGGACCTTTATATACATCTATAACGTAATATAACCTTAGCTAACCCAATCTAACATATCAGCGGTAATATTTGACAACATTCCTGGCAGGTTGGCATCTACGTCTCCCTGGGACCTTTATATACATCATTAACGTAATATAGCCTAACCTAACCCAACCTAACATCTCGGCGGTAATATTTGACAACATTCCTGGCGAGTTGGCCTCTACGTCTCCGTGTAACCCTCATATACATCAATGACGTAATATAACGTAACCTAACCCCACCTATCATCTCGGCGGTAATATTTGACAACATTCCTGGCGAGTTGGCATCTACGTCTCCCTGGGACCTTTATATACATCATTAACGTATTATAGCCTAACCTAACCGAACCTATCATCTCGGCGGTAATATGTGACAACATTCCTGGCGAGTTGGCCTCTACGTTTCCGTGTAACCCTCATATACATCATTAACGTAATATAACCTAACCTAACCCAACCCAACATTTCGGCGGTAATATTTGACAACATTCCTGGCGAGTTGGCCTCTACGTCTCCGTGTAAACGTCATATACATCAATAACGTAATATAACGTAACCTAACCCCACCTATCATCTCGGCGGTAATATTTGACAACATTCCTGGCGAGTTAGCATCTACGTCTCCCTGGGACCTTTATATACATCATTAACGTAATATAGCCTAACCTAACCGAACCTATTCTCGGCGGTAATATTTGACAACATTCCTGGCGAGTTGGCCTCTAGGTCTCCGTGTAACCCTCATATACATCAATAACGTAATATAACGTAACCTAACCCAACCTATCATCTCGGCGGTAATATTTGACAACATTCCTGGCGAGTTGGCCTCTACGTCTCCCTGTAACCCTCATATACATCAATAACGTAATATAACGTAACCTAACCCCACCTATCATCTCGACGGTAATATTTGACAACATTCCTGGCGAGTTGGCATCTACGTCTCCCTGGGACCTTTATATACATCATTAACGTAATATAGCCAAACCTAACCCAACCTATCATCTCGGCGGTAATATTTGACAACATTCCTGGCGAGTTGGCCTCTACGTCTCCGTGTAACCCTCATATACATCAATAACGTAATATAACGTAACCTAACCCAACCTATCATCTCGGCGGTAATATTTGACAGCATTCATATCGAGTTGGCATCTACGTCTCCCTGGGACCTTTATATACATCATTAACGTAATATAACCTAACCAAACCCAACCTAACATCTCGGCGGTAATATTTGACAACATTCCTGGCGAGTTGGCATCTACGTCTCTGTTTGACCTTCATATACATCAATAACGTAATATAACCTAACCTAACCCAACCTAACATCTCGGTGGTAATATTTGTCAAAATTCCTGGCGAGTTGGCATCTACGTCTCGGTGGGACCTTTATATACATCTATAACGTAATATAACCTTAGCTAACCCAATCTAACATCTCAGCGGTAATATTTGACAACATTCCTGGCAGGTTGGCATCTACGTCTACCTGGGACCTTTATATACATCATTAACGTAATATAACCTAACCTAACCCAACTTAACATCTCGGCGGTAATATTTGACAACATTCCTGGCGAGTTGGCCTCTACGTCTCCGTGTAACCCTCATATACATTAATAACGTAATATAACGTAACCTAACCCCACCTATCATCTCGGCGGTAATATTTGACAACATTCCTGGCGAGTTGGCATCTACGTCTCCCTGGGACCTTTATATACATCATTAACGTAATATAGCCTAACATAACCCAACCTATCATCTCGGCGGTAATATTTGACAACATTCCTGGCGAGTTGGCATGTACGTCTCCCTAGGACCTTTATATACATCATTAACGTAATATAACCTAACCTAACCCAACCCAACATTTCGGCGGTAATATTTGACAACATTCCTGGCGAGTTGGCCTCTACGTCTCCGTGTAACCCTCATATACATCAATAACGTAATATAACGTAACCTAATCCCACCTATCATCTCGGCGGTAATATTTGACAACATTCCTGGCGAGTTGGCATCTACGTCTCCCTGGGACGTTTATATACATCATTAACGTAATATAGCCTAACATAACCCAACTTATCATCTCGGCGGTAATATTTGACAACATTCCTCTCGAGTTGGCCTCTACGTCTCCGTGTAACCCTCATATACATCAATAACGTAATATAACGTAACCTAACCCCACCTATCATCTCGGCGGTAATATTTGACAACATTCCTGGCGAGTTGGCCTCTACGTCTCCGTGTAACCCTCATATACATCAATAACGTAATATAACGTAACCTAACCCAACCTATCATCTCGGCGGTGTTATTTGACAACAATCATGGCGAGTTGGCATCTGCGTCTACCTGGGACTTTTATATACATCATTAACGTAATATAACCTAACCTAACCCAACCTAACATCTCGGCGGTAATATTTGACAACATTCCTGGCGGGTTGACCTTTACGTCTCCGTGTAACCCTCATATACGTCAATAACGTAATATAACCTAACCTAACACAACCTATCATCTCGGCGGTAATATTTGACAACATTCCTGGCGAGTTGGCATGTACGTCTCCCTAGGACCTTTATATACATCATTAACGTAATATAACCTAACCTAACCCAACCCAACACTTCGGCGGTAATATTTGACAACATTCCTGGCGAGTTGGCCTCTAGGTCTCCGTGTAACCCTCATATACATCACTAACGTAATATAACGTAACCTAACCAAACCTAACCTCTCGGCGGTAATATTTAACAACATTCCTGGCGAGTTGGCCTCTACGTCTCCGTTTGACCTTCATATACATCAATAACGTAATATAACGTAACCTAACCCAACCTATCATCTCGGCGGTAATATTTGACAACATTCCTGGCGAGTTGGCATCTACGTCTCCCTGGGACCTTTATATACATCATTAACGTAATATAACCTAACCTAACCCAACCTATCATCTCGGCGGTAATATTTGACAACATTCCTGGCGAGTTGGCCTCTACGTCTCCGTGTAACCCTCATATACATCAATAACGTAATATAACGTAACCTAACCCCACCTATCATCTCGACGGTAATATTTGACAACATTCCTGGCGAGTTGGCATCTACGTCTCCCTGGGACCTTTATATACATCATTAACGTAATATAGCCTAACATAACCCAACCTATCATCTCGGCGGTAATATTTGACAACATTCGTGGCGAGTTGGCTTCTCCGTCTCCGTGGGACCTATATATACATCCATAACGTAATGTAACCAACCCTAACCCAACCTAACATGTCGGCGGTAATATTTGACAACATTCCTGGCGAGTTAACCTCTACGTCTGCGTATAACCCTCATATACGTCAATAACGTAATATAACCTAACCTAACCCAACCTAACATCTCGGCGGTAATATTTGACAAAATTCCTGGCGAGTTGAATTCTCCGTCTCCGTGGGACCCTTATATACATCAATAACGTAATATAATCAAACCTAACACAACCTAACATGTCGGGGGTAATACTTGACAGCATTCCTGACGAGTTGGCCTCTACGTCTCCGTGTAACCCTCATATACATCAATAACGTAATATATCGTAACCTAACCCAACCTATCATCTCGGCGGTAATATTTGACAACATTCCTGGCGAGTTGGCATCTACGTCTCCGTGTAACCCTCATATACATCAATAACGTAATATAACGTAACCTAACCCAACCTCTCATCTCGGCGGTAATATTTGACAGCATTCCTGGCGAGTTGGCATCTACGTCTCCCTGGGACCTTTATATACATCATTAACGTAATATAACCTAACCAAACCCAACCTAACATCTCGGCGGTAATATTTGACAACATTCCTGGCGAGTTGGCATCTACGTCTCTGTTTGACCTTCATATACATCAATAACGTAATATAACCTAACCTAACCCAACCTAACATCTCGGTGGTAATATTTGTCAAAATTCCTGGCGAGTTGGCATCTACGTCTCGGTGGGACCTTTATATACATCTATAACGTAATATAACCTTAGCTAACCCAATCTAACATATCAGCGGTAATATTTGACAACATTCCTGGCAGGTTGGCATCTACGTCTCCCTGGGACCTTTATATACATCATTAACGTAATATAGCCTAACCTAACCCAACCTAACATCTCGGCGGTAATATTTGACAACATTCCTGGCGAGTTGGCCTCTACGTCTCCGTGTAACCCTCATATACATCAATGACGTAATATAACGTAACCTAACCCCACCTATCATCTCGGCGGTAATATTTGACAACATTCCTGGCGAGTTGGCATCTACGTCTCCCTGGGACCTTTATATACATCATTAACGTATTATAGCCTAACCTAACCGAACCTATCATCTCGGCGGTAATATGTGACAACATTCCTGGCGAGTTGGCCTCTACGTTTCCGTGTAACCCTCATATACATCATTAACGTAATATAACCTAACCTAACCCAACCCAACATTTCGGCGGTAATATTTGACAACATTCCTGGCGAGTTGGCCTCTACGTCTCCGTGTAAACGTCATATACATCAATAACGTAATATAACGTAACCTAACCCCACCTATCATCTCGGCGGTAATATTTGACAACATTCCTGGCGAGTTAGCATCTACGTCTCCCTGGGACCTTTATATACATCATTAACGTAATATAGCCTAACCTAACCGAACCTATTCTCGGCGGTAATATTTGACAACATTCCTGGCGAGTTGGCCTCTAGGTCTCCGTGTAACCCTCATATACATCAATAACGTAATATAACGTAACCTAACCCAACCTATCATCTCGGCGGTAATATTTGACAACATTCCTGGCGAGTTAGCCTCTACGTCTCCCTGTAACCCTCATATACATCAATAACGTAATATAACGTAACCTAACCCCACCTATCATCTCGACGGTAATATTTGACAACATTCCTGGCGAGTTGGCATCTACGTCTCCCTGGGACCTTTATATACATCATTAACGTAATATAGCCTAACCTAACCCAGCCTATCATCTCGGCGGTAATATTCGACAACATTCCTGGCGAGTTGGCCTCTACGTCTCCGTGTAACCCTCATATACATCAATAACGTAATATAACGTAACCTAACCCAACCTATCATCTCGGCGGTAATATTTGACAGCATTCATATCGAGTTGGCATCTACGTCTCCCTGGGACCTTTATATACATCATTAACGTAATATAACCTAACCAAACCCAACCTAACATCTCGGCGGTAATATTTGACAACATTCCTGGCGAGTTGGCATCTACGTCTCTGTTTGACCTTCATATACATCAATAACGTAATATAACCTAACCTAACCCAACCTAACATCTCGGTGGTAATATTTGTCAAAATTCCTGGCGAGTTGGCATCTACGTCTCGGTGGGACCTTTATATACATCTATAACGTAATATAACCTTAGCTAACCCAATCTAACATCTCAGCGGTAATATTTGACAACATTCCTGGCAGGTTGGCATCTACGTCTACCTGGGACCTTTATATACATCATTAACGTAATATAACCTAACCTAACCCAACTTAACATCTCGGCGGTAATATTTGACAACATTCCTGGCGAGTTGGCCTCTACGTCTCCGTGTAACCCTCATATACATTAATAACGTAATATAACGTAACCTAACCCCACCTATCATCTCGGCGGTAATATTTGACAACATTCCTGGCGAGTTGGCATCTACGTCTCCCTGGGACCTTTATATACATCATTAACGTAATATAGCCTAACATAACCCAACCTATCATCTCGGCGGTAATATTTGACAACATTCCTGGCGAGTTGGCATGTACGTCTCCCTAGGACCTTTATATACATCATTAACGTAATATAACCTAACCTAACCCAACCCAACATTTCGGCGGTAATATTTGACAACATTCCTGGCGAGTTGGCCTCTACGTCTCCGTGTAACCCTCATATACATCAATAACGTAATATAACGTAACCTAATCCCACCTATCATCTCGGCGGTAATATTTGACAACATTCCTGGCGAGTTGGCATCTACGTCTCCCTGGGACGTTTATATACATCATTAACGTAATATAGCCTAACATAACCCAACTTATCATCTCGGCGGTAATATTTGACAACATTCCTCTCGAGTTGGCCTCTACGTCTCCGTGTAACCCTCATATACATCAATAACGTAATATAACGTAACCTAACCCCACCTATCATCTCGGCGGTAATATTTGACAACATTCCTGGCGAGTTGGCCTCTACGTCTCCGTGTAACCCTCATATACATCAATAACGTAATATAACGTAACCTAACCCAACCTATCATCTCGGCGGTGTTATTTGACAACAATCATGGCGAGTTGGCATCTGCGTCTACCTGGGACTTTTATATACATCATTAACGTAATATAACCTAACCTAACCCAACCTAACATCTCGGCGGTAATATTTGACAACATTCCTGGCGGGTTGACCTTTACGTCTCCGTGTAACCCTCATATACGTCAATAACGTAATATAACCTAACCTAACACAACCTATCATCTCGGCGGTAATATTTGACAACATTCCTGGCGAGTTGGCATGTACGTCTCCCTAGGACCTTTATATACATCATTAACGTAATATAACCTAACCTAACCCAACCCAACACTTCGGCGGTAATATTTGACAACATTCCTGGCGAGTTGGCCTCTAGGTCTCCGTGTAACCCTCATATACATCACTAACGTAATATAACGTAACCTAACCAAACCTAACCTCTCGGCGGTAATATTTAACAACATTCCTGGCGAGTTGGCCTCTACGTCTCCGTTTGACCTTCATATACATCAATAACGTAATATAACGTAACCTAACCCAACCTATCATCTCGGCGGTAATATTTGACAACATTCCTGGCGAGTTGGCATCTACGTCTCCCTGGGACCTTTATATACATCATTAACGTAATATAACCTAACCTAACCCAACCTATCATCTCGGCGGTAATATTTGACAACATTCCTGGCGAGTTGGCCTCTACGTCTCCGTGTAACCCTCATATACATCAATAACGTAATATAACGTAACCTAACCCCACCTATCATCTCGACGGTAATATTTGACAACATTCCTGGCGAGTTGGCATCTACGTCTCCCTGGGACCTTTATATACATCATTAACGTAATATAGCCTAACCTAACCCAACCTATCATCTCGGTGGTAATATTTGACAACATTCCTGGCGAGTTGGCCTCTACGTCTCCGTGTAACCCTCATATACATCAATAACGTAATATAACGTAACCTAACCCAACCTATCATCTCGGCGGTAATATTTGACAACATTCCTGGCGAGTTGGCATGTACGTCTCCCTAGGACCTTTATATACATCATTAACGTAATATAACCTAACCTAACCAAACCCAACATTTCGGCGGTAATATTTGACAACATTCCTGGCGAGTTGGCCTCTACGTCTCCGTGTAACCCTCATATACATCAATAACGTAATATAACGTAACCTAACCCAACCTATCATCTCGGCGGTAATATTTGACAACATTCCTGGCGAGTTGGCATCTACGTCTCCCTGGGACGTTTATATACATCATTAACGTAATATAGCCTAACATAACCCAACCTATCATCTCGGCGGTAATATTTGACAACATTCCTCTCGAGTTGGCCTCTACGTCTCCGTGTAACCCTCATATACATCAATAACGTAATATAACGTAACCTAACCCAACCTATCATCTCGGCGGTAATATTTGACAACATTCCTGGCGAGTTGGCATCTACGTCTCCCTGGGACCTTTATATACATCAATAACGTAATATAACCTAACCTAACCCAACTTAACATCTCGGCGGTAATATTTGACTACATTCCTGGCGAGTTGGCCTCTACGTCTCCGTGTAACCCTCATATACATCAATAACGTAATATAACGTAACCTAACCCCACCTATCATCTCGGCGGTAATATTTGACAACATTCCTGGCGAGTTGGCCTCTACGTCTCCCTAGGACCTTTATATACATCATTAACGTAATATAACCTAACCTAACCCAACCCAACATTTCGGCGGTAATATTTGACAACATTCCTGGCGAGTTGGCCTCTACGTCTCCGTGTAACCCTCATATACATCAATAACGTAATATAACGTAACCTAATCCCACCTATCATCTCGGCGGTAATATTTGACAACATTCCTGGCGAGTTGGCATCTACGTCTCCCTGGGACGTTTATATACATCATTAACGTAATATAGCCTAACATAACCCAACCTATCATCTCGGCGGTAATATTTGACAACATTCCTCTCGAGTTGGCCTCTACGTCTCCGTGTAACCCTCATATACATCAATAACGTAATATAACGTAACCTAACCCAACCTATCATCTCGGCGGTAATATTTGACAACATTCCTGGCGAGTTGGCCTCTACGTCTCCGTGTAACCCTCATATACATCAATAACGTAATATAACGTAACCTAACCCAACCTATCATCTCGGCGGTGTTATTTGACAACAATCATGGCGAGTTGGCATCTGCGTCTACCTGGGACTTTTATATACATCATTAACGTAATATAACCTAACCTAACCCAACCTAACATCTCGGCGGTAATATTTGACAACATTCCTGGCGGGTTGACCTTTACGTCTCCGTGTAACCCTCATATACGTCAATAACGTAATATAACCTAACCTAACACAACCTATCATCTCGGCGGTAATATTTGACAACATTCCTGGCGAGTTGGCATGTACGTCTCCCTAGGACCTTTATATACATCATTAACGTAATATAACCTAACCTAACCCAACCCAACACTTCGGCGGTAATATTTGACTACATTCCTGGCGAGTTGGCCTCTACGTCTCCGTGTAACCCTCATATACATCAATAACGTAATATAACGTAACCTAACCCCACCTATCATCTCGGCGGTAATATTTGACAACATTCCTGGCGAGTTGGCCTCTACGTCTCTGTGTAACCCTCATATACATCAATAACGTAATATAACGTAACCTAACCCAACCTATCATCTCGGCGGTAATATTTGACAACATTCCTGGCGAGTTGACATGTACGTCTCCCTAGGACCTTTATATACGTCATTAACGTAATATAACCTAACCTAACCCAACCCAACATTTCGGCGGTAATATTTGACAACATTCCTGGCGAGTTGGCCTCTAGGTCTCCGTGTAACCCTCATATACATCACTAACGTAATATAACGTAACCTAACCAAACCTAACATCTCGGCGGTAATATTTAACAACATTCCTGGCGAGTTGGCCTCTACGTCTCCGTTTGACCTTCATATACATCAATAACGTAATATATCGTAACCTAACCCAACCTATCATCTCGGCGGTAATATTTGACAACATTCCTGGCGAGTTGGCATCTACGTCTCCGTGTAACCCTCATATACATCAATAACGTAATATAACGTAACCTAACCCAACCTCTCATCTCGGCGGTAATATTTGACAGCATTCCTGGCGAGTTGGCATCTACGTCTCCCTGGGACCTTTATATACATCATTAACGTAATATAACCTAACCAAACCCAACCTAACATCTCGGCGGTAATATTTGACAACATTCCTGGCGAGTTGGCATCTACGTCTCTGTTTGACCTTCATATACATCAATAACGTAATATAACCTAACCTAACCCAACCTAACATCTCGGTGGTAATATTTGTCAAAATTCCTGGCGAGTTGGCATCTACGTCTCGGTGGGACCTTTATATACATCTATAACGTAATATAACCTTAGCTAACCCAATCTAACATCTCAGCGGTAATATTTGACAACATTCCTGGCAGGTTGGCATCTACGTCTCCCTGGGACCTTTATATACATCATTAACGTAATATAGCCTAACCTAACCCAACCTAACATCTCGGCGGTAATATTTGACAACATTCCTGGCGAGTTGGCCTCTACGTCTCCGTGTAACCCTCATATACATCAATGACGTAATATAACGTAACCTAACCCCACCTATCATCTCGGCGGTAATATTTGACAACATTCCTGGCGAGTTGGCATCTACGTCTCCCTGGGACCTTTATATACATCATTAACGTATTATAGCCTAACCTAACCGAACCTATCATCTCGGCGGTAATATTTGTCAACATTCCTGGCGAGTTGGCATCAACGTCTCCCTGGGACCTTTATATACATCATTAATGTAATATAACCTAACCTAACCCAACCTAACATCTCGGCGGTAATATTTGACAACATTCCTGGCGAGTTGACCTTTACGTCTCCGTGTAACCCTCATATACGTCAATAACGTAATATAACCTAACCTAACACAACCTAACATTTCCGCCTTAATATTTGACAACATACCTGGCGAGTTGGCCTATACGTCTACGTGGGACCTTCATATACATCAATAACGAAATATAACCTAACCTAAACAAACCTATCATCTCGGCGGTAATATGTGACAACATTCCTGGCGAGTTGGCATCTACGTCTCCCTGGGAACTTTATATAGATCATTAACGTAATATAACCTAACCTAACCCAACTTAACATCTCGGCGGTAATATTTGACAACATTCCTGGCGAGTTGGCCTCTACGTCTCCGTGTAACCCTCATATACATCATTAACGTAATATAACCTAACCTAACCCAACCCAACATTTCGGCGGTAATATTTGACAACATTCCTGGCGAGTTGGCCTCTAGGTCTCCGTGTAACCCTCATATACATCACTAACGTAATATAACGTAACCTAACCAAACCTAACATCTCGGCGGTAATATTTAACAACATTCCTGGCGAGTTGGCCTCTACGTCTCCGTTTGACCTTCATATACATCACTAACGTAATATAACGTAACCTAACCCAACCTATCATCTCGGCGGTAATATGTGACAACATTCCTGGCGAATTGGCATCTACGTCTCCCTGGGAACTTTATATACATCATTAACGTAATATAACCTAACGTAACCCAACCTAACATCTCGGCGGTAATATTTGACAACATTCCTGGCGAGTTGTCCTCTACGTATCCGTGTAAACCTCATATACATCAATAACGTAATATAACGTGACCTAACCCCACCTATCATCTCGGCGGTAATATTTGACAACATTCCTGGCGAGTTGGCATCTACGTCTCCCTGGGACCTTTATATACATCATTAACGTAATATAGCCTAACCTAACCGAACCTATTCTCGGCGGTAATATTTGACAACATTCCTGGCGAGTTGGCCTCTAGGTCTCCGTGTAACCCTCATATACATCACTAACGTAATATAACGTAACCTAACCAAACCTAACATCTCGGCGGTAATATTTAACAACATTCCTGGCGAGTTGGCCTCTACGTCTCCGTTTGACCTTCATATACATCAATAACGTAATATAACGTAACCTAACCCAACCTATCATCTCGGCGGTAATATGTGACAACATTCCTGGCGAGTTGGCATCTACGTCTCCCTGGGAACTTTATATAGATCATTAACGTAATATAACCTAACCTAACCCAACTTAACATCTCGGCGGTAATATTTGACAACATTCCTGGCGAGTTGGCCTCTACGTCTCCGTGTAAACCTCATATACATCAATAACGTAATATAACGTAACCTAACCCCACCTATCATCTCGGCGGTAATATTTGACAACATTCCTGGCGAGTTAGCATCTACGTCTCCCTGGGACCTTTATATACATCATTAACGTAATATAGCCTAACCTAACCGAACCTATTCTCGGCGGTAATATTTGACAACATTCCTGGCGAGTTGGCCTCTAGGTCTCCGTGTAACCCTCATATACATCAATAACGTAATATAACGTAACCTAACCCAACCTATCATCTCGGCGGTAATATTTGACAACATTCCTGGCGAGTTGGCCTCTACGTCTCCCTGTAACCCTCATATACATCAATAACGTAATATAACGTAACCTAACCCCACCTATCATCTCGACGGTAATATTTGACAACATTCCTGGCGAGTTGGCATCTACGTCTCCCTGGGACCTTTATATACATCATTAACGTAATATAGCCTAACCTAACCCAACCTATCATCTCGGCGGTAATATTTGACAACATTCCTGGCGAGTTGGCCTCTACGTCTCCGTGTAACCCTCATATACATCAATAACGTAATATAACGTAACCTAACCCAACCTATCATCTCGGCGGTAATATTTGACAGCATTCATGGCGAGTTGGCATCTACGTCTCCCTGGGACCTTTATATACATCATTAACGTAATATAACCTAACCAAACCCAACCTAACATCTCGGCGGTAATATTTGACAACATTCCTGGCGAGTTGGCATCTACGTCTCTGTTTGACCTTCATATACATCAATAACGTAATATAACCTAACCTAACCCAACCTAACATCTCGGTGGTAATATTTGACAACATTCCTGGCGAGTTGGCCTCTACGTCTCCGTGTAACCCTCATATACATCAATAACGTAATATAACGTAACCTAACCCAACCTATCATCTCGGCGGTGTTATTTGACAACAATCATGGCGAGTTGGCATCTGCGTCTACCTGGGACTTTTATATACATCATTAACGTAATATAACCTAACCTAACCCAACCTAACATCTCGGCGGTAATATTTGACAACATTCCTGGCGGGTTGACCTTTACGTCTCCGTGTAACCCTCATATACGTCAATAACGTAATATAACCTAACCTAACACAACCTATCATCTCGGCGGTAATATTTGACAACATTCCTGGCGAGTTGGCATGTACGTCTCCCTAGGACCTTTATATACATCATTAACGTAATATAACCTAACCTAACCCAACCCAACACTTCGGCGGTAATATTTGACAACATTCCTGGCGAGTTGGCCTCTAGGTCTCCGTGTAACCCTCATATACATCACTAACGTAATATAACGTAACCTAACCAAACCTAACCTCTCGGCGGTAATATTTAACAACATTCCTGGCGAGTTGGCCTCTACGTCTCCGTTTGACCTTCATATACATCAATAACGTAATATAACGTAACCTAACCCAACCTATCATCTCGGCGGTAATATTTGACAACATTCCTGGCGAGTTGGCATCTACGTCTCCCTGGGACCTTTATATACATCATTAACGTAATATAACCTAACCTAACCCAACCTATCATCTCGGCGGTAATATTTGACAACATTCCTGGCGAGTTGGCCTCTACGTCTCCGTGTAACCCTCATATACATCAATAACGTAATATAACGTAACCTAACCCCACCTATCATCTCGACGGTAATATTTGACAACATTCCTGGCGAGTTGGCATCTACGTCTCCCTGGGACCTTTATATACATCATTAACGTAATATAGCCTAACCTAACCCAACCTATCATCTCGGTGGTAATATTTGACAACATTCCTGGCGAGTTGGCCTCTACGTCTCCGTGTAACCCTCATATACATCAATAACGTAATATAACGTAACCTAACCCAACCTATCATCTCGGCGGTAATATTTGACAACATTCCTGGCGAGTTGGCATGTACGTCTCCCTAGGACCTTTATATACATCATTAACGTAATATAACCTAACCTAACCAAACCCAACATTTCGGCGGTAATATTTGACAACATTCCTGGCGAGTTGGCCTCTACGTCTCCGTGTAACCCTCATATACATCAATAACGTAATATAACGTAACCTAACCCAACCTATCATCTCGGCGGTAATATTTGACAACATTCCTGGCGAGTTGGCATCTACGTCTCCCTGGGACGTTTATATACATCATTAACGTAATATAGCCTAACATAACCCAACCTATCATCTCGGCGGTAATATTTGACAACATTCCTCTCGAGTTGGCCTCTACGTCTCCGTGTAACCCTCATATACATCAATAACGTAATATAACGTAACCTAACCCAACCTATCATCTCGGCGGTAATATTTGACAACATTCCTGGCGAGTTGGCATCTACGTCTCCCTGGGACCTTTATATACATCAATAACGTAATATAACCTAACCTAACCCAACTTAACATCTCGGCGGTAATATTTGACTACATTCCTGGCGAGTTGGCCTCTACGTCTCCGTGTAACCCTCATATACATCAATAACGTAATATAACGTAACCTAACCCCACCTATCATCTCGGCGGTAATATTTGACAACATTCCTGGCGAGTTGGCCTCTACGTCTCCCTAGGACCTTTATATACATCATTAACGTAATATAGCCTAACCTAACCCAACCTAACATCTCGGCGGTAATATTTGACAACATTCCTGGCGAGTTGGCCTCTACGTCTCCGTGTAACCCTCATATACATCAATGACGTAATATAACGTAACCTAACCCCACCTATCATCTCGGCGGTAATATTTGACAACATTCCTGGCGAGTTGGCATCTACGTCTCCCTGGGACCTTTATATACATCATTAACGTATTATAGCCTAACCTAACCGAACCTATCATCTCGGCGGTAATATTTGTCAACATTCCTGGCGAGTTGGCATCAACGTCTCCCTGGGACCTTTATATACATCATTAATGTAATATAACCTAACCTAACCCAACCTAACATCTCGGCGGTAATATTTGACAACATTCCTGGCGAGTTGACCTTTACGTCTCCGTGTAACCCTCATATACGTCAATGACGTAATATAACCTAACCTAACACAACCTAACATTTCCGCCTTAATATTTGACAACATACCTGGCGAGTTGGCCTATACGTCTACGTGGGACCTTCATATACATCAATAACGAAATATAACCTAACCTAAACAAACCTATCATCTCGGCGGTAATATGTGACAACATTCCTGGCGAGTTGGCATCTACGTCTCCCTGGGAACTTTATATAGATCATTAACGTAATATAACCTAACCTAACCCAACTTAACATCTCGGCGGTAATATTTGACAACATTCCTGGCGAGTTGGCCTCTACGTCTCCGTGTAACCCTCATATACATCATTAACGTAATATAACCTAACCTAACCCAACCCAACATTTCGGCGGTAATATTTGACAACATTCCTGGCGAGTTGGCCTCTAGGTCTCCGTGTAACCCTCATATACATCACTAACGTAATATAACGTAACCTAACCAAACCTAACATCTCGGCGGTAATATTTAACAACATTCCTGGCGAGTTGGCATCTACGTCTACCTGGGACCTTTATATACATCACTAACGTAATATAACCTAACCTAACCCAACTTAACATCTCGGCGGTAATATTTGACAACATTCCTGGCGAGTTGGCCTCTACGTCTCCGTGTAACCCTCATATACATTAATAACGTAATATAACGTAACCTAACCCCACCTATCATCTCGGCGGTAATATTTGACAACATTCCTGGCGAGTTGGCATCTACGTCTCCCTGGGACCTTTATATACATCATTAACGTAATATAGCCTAACATAACCCAACCTATCATCTCGGCGGTAATATTTGACAACATTCCTGGCGAGTTGGCATGTACGTCTCCCTAGGACCTTTATATACATCATTAACGTAATATAACCTAACCTAACCCAACCCAACACTTCGGCGGTAATATTTGACAACATTCCTGGCGAGTTGGCCTCTAGGTCTCCGTGTAACCCTCATATACATCACTAACGTAATATAACGTAACCTAACCAAACCTAACATCTCGGCGGTAATATTTAACAACATTCCTGGCGAGTTGGCCTCTACGTCTCCGTTTGACCTTCATATACATCAATAACGTAATATAACGTAACCTAACCCAACCTATCATCTCGGCGGTAATATTTGACAACATTCCTGGCGAGTTGGCATCTACGTCTCCCTGGGACCTTTATATACATCATTAACGTAATATAACCTAACCTAACCCAACCTATCATCTCGGCGGTAATATTTGACAACATTCCTGGCGAGTTGGCCTCTACGTCTCCGTGTAACCCTCATATACATCAATAACGTAATATAACGTAACCTAACCCCACCTATCATCTCGACGGTAATATTTGACAACATTCCTGGCGAGTTGGCATCTACGTCTCCCTGGGACCTTTATATACATCATTAACGTAATATAGCCTAACCTAACCCAACCTATCATCTCGGTGGTAATATTTGACAACATTCCTGGCGAGTTGGCCTCTACGTCTCCGTGTAACCCTCATATACATCAATAACGTAATATAACGTAACCTAACCCAACCTATCATCTCGGCGGTAATATTTGACAACATTCCTGGCGAGTTGGCATGTACGTCTCCCTAGGACCTTTATATACATCATTAACGTAATATAACCTAACCTAACCAAACCCAACATTTCGGCGGTAATATTTGACAACATTCCTGGCGAGTTGGCCTCTACGTCTCCGTGTAACCCTCATATACATCAATAACGTAATATAACGTAACCTAACCCAACCTATCATCTCGGCGGTAATATTTGACAACATTCCTGGCGAGTTGGCATCTACGTCTCCCTGGGACGTTTATATACATCATTAACGTAATATAGCCTAACATAACCCAACCTATCATCTCGGCGGTAATATTTGACAACATTCCTCTCGAGTTGGCCTCTACGTCTCCGTGTAACCCTCATATACATCAATAACGTAATATAACGTAACCTAACCCAACCTATCATCTCGGCGGTAATATTTGACAACATTCCTGGCGAGTTGGCATCTACGTCTCCCTGGGACCTTTATATACATCAATAACGTAATATAACCTAACCTAACCCAACTTAACATCTCGGCGGTAATATTTGACTACATTCCTGGCGAGTTGGCCTCTACGTCTCCGTGTAACCCTCATATACATCAATAACGTAATATAACGTAACCTAACCCCACCTATCATCTCGGCGGTAATATTTGACAACATTCCTGGCGAGTTGGCCTCTACGTCTCCGTGTAACCCTCATATAAATCAATAACGTAATATAACGTAACCTAACCCAACCTATCATCGCGGCGGTAATATTTGACATCATTCCTGGCGTGTTGGCCTCTACGTCTCCGTGTAACCCTCATATACATCAATAACGTAATATAACGTAACCTAACCCAACCTATCATCTCGGCGGTAATATTGGACAACATTCCTGGCGAGTTGGCATCTACGTCTCCCTGGGACCTTTATATACATCATTAATGTAATATAACCTAACCTAACCCAACCAAACATCTCGGCGGTAATATTTGACAACATTCCTGGCGGGTTGACCTTTACGTCTCCGTGTAACCCTCATATACGTCAATAACGTAATATAACCTAACCTAACACAACCTAACATTTCCGCCTTAATATTTGACAACATACCTGGCGAGTTGGCCTATATGTCTCCGTGGGACCTTCATATACATCAATAACGAAATATAACCTAACCTAAACCAACCTATCATCTCGGCTATAATATTTGACAATATTCCTGGCGAGTTGGCATCTACGTCCCCCTGGGACCTTTATATACATCATTAACGTAATATAACCTAACCTAACCCAAACTAACATCTCGGCGGTAATATTTGACAACATTCCTGGCGAGTTGGCCTCTAGGTCTCCGTGTAACCCTCATATACATCACTAACGTAATATAACGTAACCTAACCAAACCTAACATCTCGGCGGTAATATTTAACAACATTCCTGGCGAGTTGGCCTCTACGTCTCCGTTTGACCTTCATATACATCAATAACGTAATATAACGTAACCTAACCCAACCTATCATCTCGGCGGTAATATTTGACAACATTCCTGGCGAGTTGGCATCTACGTCTCCCTGGGACCTTTATATACATCATTAACGTAATATAACCTAACCTAACCCAACCTATCATCTCGGCGGTAATATTTGACAACATTCCTGGCGAGTTGGCCTCTACGTCTCCGTGTAACCCTCATATACATCAATAACGTAATATAACGTAACCTAACCCCACCTATCATCTCGACGGTAATATTTGACAACATTCCTGGCGAGTTGGCATCTACGTCTCCCTGGGACCTTTATATACATCATTAACGTAATATAGCCTAACCTAACCCAACCTATCATCTCGGTGGTAATATTTGACAACATTCCTGGCGAGTTGGCCTCTACGTCTCCGTGTAACCCTCATATACATCAATAACGTAATATAACGTAACCTAACCCAACCTATCATCTCGGCGGTAATATTTGACAACATTCCTGGCGAGTTGGCATGTACGTCTCCCTAGGACCTTTATATACATCATTAACGTAATATAACCTAACCTAACCAAACCCAACATTTCGGCGGTAATATTTGACAACATTCCTGGCGAGTTGGCCTCTACGTCTCCGTGTAACCCTCATATACATCAATAACGTAATATAACGTAACCTAACCCAACCTATCATCTCGGCGGTAATATTTGACAACATTCCTGGCGAGTTGGCATCTACGTCTCCCTGGGACGTTTATATACATCATTAACGTAATATAGCCTAACATAACCCAACCTATCATCTCGGCGGTAATATTTGACAACATTCCTCTCGAGTTGGCCTCTACGTCTCCGTGTAACCCTCATATACATCAATAACGTAATATAACGTAACCTAACCCAACCTATCATCTCGGCGGTAATATTTGACAACATTCCTGGCGAGTTGGCATCTACGTCTCCCTGGGACCTTTATATACATCAATAACGTAATATAACCTAACCTAACCCAACTTAACATCTCGGCGGTAATATTTGACTACATTCCTGGCGAGTTGGCCTCTACGTCTCCGTGTAACCCTCATATACATCAATAACGTAATATAACGTAACCTAACCCCACCTATCATCTCGGCGGTAATATTTGACAACATTCCTGCCGAGTTGGCCTCTACGTCTCCGTGTAACCCTCATATAAATCAATAACGTAATATAACGTAACCTAACCCAACCTATCATCGCGGCGGTAATATTTGACATCATTCCTGGCGTGTTGGCCTCTACGTCTCCGTGTAACCCTCATATACATCAATAACGTAATATAACGTAACCTAACCCAACCTATCATCTCGGCGGTAATATTGGACAACATTCCTGGCGAGTTGGCATCTACGTCTCCCTGGGACCTTTATATACATCATTAATGTAATATAACCTAACCTAACCCAACCTAACATCTCGGCGGTAATATTTGACAACATTCCTGGCGGGTTGACCTTTACGTCTCCGTGTAACCCTCATATACGTCAATAACGTAATATAACCTAACCTAACACAACCTAACATTTCCGCCTTAATATTTGACAACATACCTGGCGAGTTGGCCTATATGTCTCCGTGGGACCTTCATATACATCAATAACGAAATATAACCTAACCTAAACCAACCTATCATCTCGGCTATAATATTTGACAATATTCCTGGCGAGTTGGCATCTACGTCCCCCTGGGACCTTTATATACATCATTAACGTAATATAACCTAACCTAACCCAAACTAACATCTCGGCGGTAATATTTGACAACATTCCGGGCGAATTGGCCTCTACGTCTCTGTGTAACCCTCATATACATCAATAACGTAATATAACGTAACCTAACCCAACCTATCATCTCGGCGGTAATATTTGACAACATTCCTGGCGAGTTGACATGTACGTCTCCCTAGGACCTTTATATACGTCATTAACGTAATATAACCTAACCTAACCCAACCCAACATTTCGGCGGTAATATTTGACAACATTCCTGGCGAGTTGGCCTCTAGGTCTCCGTGTAACCCTCATATACATCACTAACGTAATATAACGTAACCTAACCAAACCTAACATCTCGGCGGTAATATTTAACAACATTCCTGGCGAGTTGGCCTCTACGTCTCCGTTTGACCTTCATATACATCAATAACATAATATAACGTAACCTAACCCAACCTATCATCTCGGCGGTAATATTTGACAACATTCCTGGCGAGTTGGCATCTACGTCTCCCTGGGACCTTTATATACATCAATAACGTAATATAACCTAACCTAACCCAACTTAACATCTCGGCGGTAATATTTGACTACATTCCTGGCGAGTTGGCCTCTACGTCTCCGTGTAACCCTCATATACATCAATAACGTAATATAACGTAACCTAACCCCACCTATCATCTCGGCGGTAATATTTGACAACATTCCTGGCGAGTTGGCCTCTACGTCTCCGTGTAACCCTCATATAAATCAATAACGTAATATAACGTAACCTAACCCAACCTATCATCGCGGCGGTAATATTTGACATCATTCCTGGCGTGTTGGCCTCTACGTCTCCGTGTAACCCTCATATACATCAATAACGTAATATAACGTAACCTAACCCAACCTATCATCTCGGCGGTAATATTGGACAACATTCCTGGCGAGTTGGCATCTACGTCTCCCTGGGACCTTTATATACATCATTAATGTAATATAACCTAACCTAACCCAACCTAACATCTCGGCGGTAATATTTGACAACATTCCTGGCGGGTTGACCTTTACGTCTCCGTGTAACCCTCATATACGTCAATAACGTAATATAACCTAACCTAACACAACCTAACATTTCCGCCTTAATATTTGACAACATACCTGGCGAGTTGGCCTATATGTCTCCGTGGGACCTTCATATACATCAATAACGAAATATAACCTAACCTAAACCAACCTATCATCTCGGCTATAATATTTGACAATATTCCTGGCGAGTTGGCATCTACGTCCCCCTGGGACCTTTATATACATCATTAACGTAATATAACCTAACCTAACCCAAACTAACATCTCGGCGGTAATATTTGACAACATTCCTGGCGAGTTGGCCTCTAGGTCTCCGTGTAACCCTCATATACATCACTAACGTAATATAACGTAACCTAACCAAACCTAACATCTCGGCGGTAATATTTAACAACATTCCTGGCGAGTTGGCCTCTACGTCTCCGTTTGACCTTCATATACATCAATAACGTAATATAACGTAACCTAACCCAACCTATCATCTCGGCGGTAATATTTGACAACATTCCTGGCGAGTTAGCATCTACGTCTCCCTGGGACCTTTATATACATCATTAACGTAATATAACCTAACCTAACCCAACCTATCATCTCGGCGGTAATATTTGACAACATTCCTGGCGAGTTGGCCTCTACGTCTCCGTGTAACCCTCATATACATCAATAACGTAATATAACGTAACCTAACCCCACCTATCATCTCGACGGTAATATTTGACAACATTCCTGGCGAGTTGGCATCTACGTCTCCCTGGGACCTTTATATACATCATTAACGTAATATAGCCTAACCTAACCCAACCTATCATCTCGGTGGTAATATTTGACAACATTCCTGGCGAGTTGGCCTCTACGTCTCCGTGTAACCCTCATATACATCAATAACGTAATATAACGTAACCTAACCCAACCTATCATCTCGGCGGTAATATTTGACAACATTCCTGGCGAGTTGGCATGTACGTCTCCCTAGGACCTTTATATACATCATTAACGTAATATAACCTAACCTAACCAAACCTAACATCTCGGCGGTAATATTCAACTTCATTCCTGGCGAGTTGGCCTCTACGTCTCCGTTTGACCTTCATATACATCAATAACGTAATATAACGTAACCTAACCCAACCCATCATCTCGGCGGTAATATTTGACAACATTCCTGGCGAGTTGGCATCTACGTCTCCCTGGGACCTTTATATACATCATTAACGTAATATAGCCTAACCTAACCCAACCTATCATCTCGGTGGTAATATTTGACAACATTCCTGGCGAGTTGGCCTCTACGTCTCCGTGTAACCCTCATATACATCAATAACGTAATATAACGTAACCTAACCCAACCTATCATCTCGGCGGTAATATTTGACAACATTCCTGGCGAGTTGGCATGTACGTCTCCCTAGGACCTTTATATACATCATTAACGTAATATAACCTAACCTAACCAAACCCAACATTTCGGCGGTAATATTTGACAACATTCCTGGCGAGTTGGCCTCTACGTCTCCGTGTAACCCTCATATACATCAATAACGTAATATAACGTAACCTAACCCAACCTATCATCTCGGCGGTAATATTTGACAACATTCCTGGCGAGTTGGCATCTACGTCTCCCTGGGACGTTTATATACATCATTAACGTAATATAGCCTAACATAACCCAACCTATCATCTCGGCGGTAATATTTGACAACATTCCTCTCGAGTTGGCCTCTACGTCTCCGTGTAACCCTCATATACATCAATAACGTAATATAACGTAACCTAACCCAACCTATCATCTCGGCGGTAATATTTGACAACATTCCTGGCGAGTTGGCATCTACGTCTCCCTGGGACCTTTATATACATCAATAACGTAATATAACCTAACCTAACCCAACTTAACATCTCGGCGGTAATATTGGACAACATTCCTGGCGAGTTGGCATCTACGTCTCCCTGGGACCTTTATATACATCATTAATGTAATATAACCTAACCTAACCCAACCTAACATCTCGGCGGTAATATTTGACAACATTCCTGGCGGGTTGACCTTTACGTCTCCGTGTAACCCTCATATACGTCAATAACGTAATATAACCTAACCTAACACAACCTAACATTTCCGCCTTAATATTTGACAACATACCTGGCGAGTTGGCCTATATGTCTCCGTGGGACCTTCATATACATCAATAACGAAATATAACCTAACCTAAACCAACCTATCATCTCGGCTATAATATTTGACAATATTCCTGGCGAGTTGGCATCTACGTCCCCCTGGGACCTTTATATACATCATTAACGTAATATAACCTAACCTAACCCAAACTAACATCTCGGCGGTAATATTTGACAACATTCCGGGCGAATTGGCCTCTACGTCTCTGTGTAACCCTCATATACATCAATAACGTAATATAACGTAACCTAACCCAACCTATCATCTCGGCGGTAATATTTGACAACATTCCTGGCGAGTTGACATGTACGTCTCCCTAGGACCTTTATATACGTCATTAACGTAATATAACCTAACCTAACCCAACCCAACATTTCGGCGGTAATATTTGACAACATTCCTGGCGAGTTGGCCTCTAGGTCTCCGTGTAACCCTCATATACATCACTAACGTAATATAACGTAACCTAACCAAACCTAACATCTCGGCGGTAATATTTAACAACATTCCTGGCGAGTTGGCCTCTACGTCTCCGTTTGACCTTCATATACATCAATAACGTAATATAACGTAACCTAACCCAACCTATCATCTCGGCGGTAATATTTGACAACATTCCTGGCGAGTTGGCATCTACGTCTCCCTGGGACCTTTATATACATCATTAACGTAATATAACCTAACCTAACCCAACTTAACATCTCGGCGGTAATATTTGACAACATTCCTGGCGAGTTGGCCTCTACGTCTCCGTGTTACCCTCATATACATCAATAACGTAATATAACGTAACCTAACCCCACCTATCATCTCGGCGGTAATATTTGACAACATTCCTGGCGAGTTGGCATCTACGTCTCCCTGGGACCTTTATATACATCATTAACGTAATATAGCCTAACATAACCCAACCTATCATCTCGGCGGTAATATTTGACAACATTCGTGGCGAGTTGGCTTCTCCGTCTCCGTGGGACCTATATATACATCCATAACGTAATGTAACCAACCCTAACCCAACCTAACATGTCGGCGGTAATATTTGACAACATTCCTGGCGAGTTAACCTCTACGTCTGCGTATAACCCTCATATACGTCAATAACGTAATATAACCTAACCTAACCCAACCTAACATCTCGGCGGTAATATTTGACAAAATTCCTGGCGAGTTGAATTCTCCGTCTCCGTGGGACCCTTATATACATCAATAACGTAATATAATCAAACCTAACACAACCTAACATGTCGGGGGTAATACTTGACAGCATTCCTGACGAGTTGGCCTCTACGTCTCCGTGTAACCCTCATATACATCAATAACGTAATATATCGTAACCTAACCCAACCTATCATCTCGGCGGTAATATTTGACAACATTCCTGGCGAGTTGGCCTCTACGTCTCCGTGTAACCCTCATATACATCAATAACGTAATATAACGTAACCTAACGCAACCTATCATCTCGGCGGTAATATTTGACAGCATTCCTGGCGAGTTGGCATCTACGTCTCCCTGGGACCTTTATATACATCATTAACGTAATATAGCCTAACCTAACCCAACCTAACATCTCGGCGGTAATATTTGACAACATTCCTGGCGAGTTGGCCTCTACGTCTCCGTGTAACCCTCATATACATCAATGACGTAATATAACGTAACCTAACCCCACCTATCATCTCGGCGGTAATATTTGACAACATTCCTGGCGAGTTGGCATCTACGTCTCCCTGGGACCTTTATATACATCATTAACGTATTATAGCCTAACCTAACCGAACCTATCATCTCGGCGGTAATATTTGTCAACATTCCTGGCGAGTTGGCATCAACGTCTCCCTGGGACCTTTATATACATCATTAATGTAATATAACCTAACCTAACCCAACCTAACATCTCGGCGGTAATATTTGACAACATTCCTGGCGAGTTGACCTTTACGTCTCCGTGTAACCCTCATATACGTCAATAACGTAATATAACCTAACCTAACACAACCTAACATTTCCGCCTTAATATTTGACAACATACCTGGCGAGTTGGCCTATACGTCTACGTGGGACCTTCATATACATCAATAACGAAATATAACCTAACCTAAACAAACCTATCATCTCGGCGATAATATTTGACAACATTCCTGGCGAGTTGGCCTCTACGTCTCCCTGGGACCTTTATATACATCATTAACGTAATATAGCTTAACCTAAACCAACCTAACATCTCGGCGGTAATATTTGACAACATTCCTGGCGAGTTGGCCTCTACGTCTTCGTGTAACCCTCATATACATCAATCACGTAATATAACGTAACCTAACCCAACCTATCATCTCGGCGGTAATATTTGACAACATTCCTGGCGAGTTGGCCTCTACGTCTCCGTGTAACCCTCATATACATCAATAACGTAATATAACGTAACCTAACCCAACCTATCATCTCGGTGGTAATATTTGACAACATTCCTGGCGAGTTGGCCTCTACGTCTCCGTGTAACCCTCATATACATCAATAACGTAATATAACGTAACCTAACCCAACCTATCATCTCGGCGGTAATATTTGTCAACATTCCTGGCGAGTTGGCATCAACGTCTCCCTGGGACCTTTATATACATCATTAATGTAATATAACCTAACCTAACCCAACCTAACATCTCGGCGGTAATATTTGACAACATTCCTGGCGAGTTGACCTTTACGTCTCCGTGTAACCCTCATACACGTCAATAACGTAATATAACCTAACCTAACACAACCTAACATTTCCGCCTTAATATTTGACAACATACCTGGCGAGTTGGCCTATACGTCTACGTGGGACCTTCATATACATCAATAACGAAATATAACCTAACCTAAACAAACCTATCATCTCGGCGATAATATTTGACAACATTCCTGGCGAGTTGGCCTCTACGTCTCCCTGGGACCTTTATATACATCATTAACGTAATATAGCTTAACCTAAACCAACCTAACATCTCGGCGGTAATATTTGACAACATTCCTGGCGAGTTGGCCTCTACGTCTTCGTGTAACCCTCATATACATCAATCACGTAATATAACGTAACCTAACCCAACCTATCATCTCGGCGGTAATATTTGACAACATTCCTGGCGAGTTGGCATGTACGTCTCCCTAGGACCTTTATATACATCATTAACGTAATATAACCTAACCTAACCAAACCTAACATCTCGGCGGTAATATTCAACTTCATTCCTGGCGAGTTGGCCTCTACGTCTCCGTTTGACCTTCATATACATCAATAACGTAATATAACGTAACCTAACCCAACCCATCATCTCGGCGGTAATATTTGACAACATTCCTGGCGAGTTGGCATCTACGTCTCCCTGGGACCTTTATATACATCATTAACGTAATATAGCCTAACCTAACCCAACCTATCATCTCGGTGGTAATATTTGACAACATTCCTGGCGAGTTGGCCTCTACGTCTCCGTGTAACCCTCATATACATCAATAACGTAATATAACGTAACCTAACCCAACCTATCATCTCGGCGGTAATATTTGACAACATTCCTGGCGAGTTGGCATGTACGTCTCCCTAGGACCTTTATATACATCATTAACGTAATATAACCTAACCTAACCAAACCCAACATTTCGGCGGTAATATTTGACAACATTCCTGGCGAGTTGGCCTCTACGTCTCCGTGTAACCCTCATATACATCAATAACGTAATATAACGTAACCTAACCCAACCTATCATCTCGGCGGTAATATTTGACAACATTCCTGGCGAGTTGGCATCTACGTCTCCCTGGGACGTTTATATACATCATTAACGTAATATAGCCTAACATAACCCAACCTATCATCTCGGCGGTAATATTTGACAACATTCCTCTCGAGTTGGCCTCTACGTCTCCGTGTAACCCTCATATACATCAATAACGTAATATAACGTAACCTAACCCAACCTATCATCTCGGCGGTAATATTTGACAACATTCCTGGCGAGTTGGCATCTACGTCTCCCTGGGACCTTTATATACATCAATAACGTAATATAACCTAACCTAACCCAACTTAACATCTCGGCGGTAATATTTGACTACATTCCTGGCGAGTTGGCCTCTACGTCTCCGTGTAACCCTCATATACATCAATAACGTAATATAACGTAACCTAACCCCACCTATCATCTCGGCGGTAATATTTGACAACATTCCTGCCGAGTTGGCCTCTACGTCTCCGTGTATCCCTCATATAAATCAATAACGTAATATAACGTAACCTAACCCAACCTATCATCGCGGCGGTAATATTTGACATCATTCCTGGCGTGTTGGCCTCTACGTCTCCGTGTAACCCTCATATACATCAATAACGTAATATAACGTAACCTAACCCAACCTATCATCTTGGCGGTAATATTGGACAACATTCCTGGCGAGTTGGCATCTACGTCTCCCTGGGACCTTTATATACATCATTAATGTAATATAACCTAACCTAACCCAACCTAACATCTCGGCGGTAATATTTGACAACATTCCTGGCGGGTTGACCTTTACGTCTCCGTGTAACCCTCATATACGTCAATAACGTAATATAACCTAACCTAACACAACCTAACATTTCCGCCTTAATATTTGACAACATACCTGGCGAGTTGGCCTATATGTCTCCGTGGGACCTTCATATACATCAATAACGAAATATAACCTAACCTAAACCAACCTATCATCTCGGCTATAATATTTGACAATATTCCTGGCGAGTTGGCATCTACGTCCCCCTGGGACCTTTATATACATCATTAACGTAATATAACCTAACCTAACCCAAACTAACATCTCGGCGGTAATATTTGACAACATTCCGGGCGAATTGGCCTCTACGTCTCTGTGTAACCCTCATATACATCAATAACGTAATATAACGTAACCTAACCCAACCTATCATCTCGGCGCTAATATTTGACAACATTCCTGGCGAGTTGACATGTACGTCTCCCTAGGACCTTTATATACGTCATTAACGTAATATAACCTAACCTAACCCAACCCAACATTTCGGCGGTAATATTTGACAACATTCCTGGCGAGTTGGCCTCTAGGTCTCCGTGTAACCCTCATATACATCACTAACGTAATATAACGTAACCTAACCAAACCTAACATCTCGGCGGTAATATTTAACAACATTCCTGGCGAGTTGGCCTCTACGTCTCCGTTTGACCTTCATATACATCAATAACGTAATATAACGTAACCTAACCCAACCTATCATCTCGGCGGTAATATTTGACAACATTCCTGGCGAGTTGGCATCTACGTCTCCCTGGGACCTTTATATACATCATTAACGTAATATAACCTAACCTAACCCAACTTAACATCTCGGCGGTAATATTTGACAACATTCCTGGCGAGTTGGCCTCTACGTCTCCGTGTTACCCTCATATACATCAATAACGTAATATAACGTAACCTAACCCCACCTATCATCTCGGCGGTAATATTTGACAACATTCCTGGCGAGTTGGCATCTACGTCTCCCTGGGACCTTTATATACATCATTAACGTAATATAGCCTAACATAACCCAACCTATCATCTCGGCGGTAATATTTGACAACATTCGTGGCGAGTTGGCTTCTCCGTCTCCGTGGGACCTATATATACATCCATAACGTAATGTAACCAACCCTAACCCAACCTAACATGTCGGCGGTAATATTTGACAACATTCCTGGCGAGTTAACCTCTACGTCTGCGTATAACCCTCATATACGTCAATAACGTAATATAACCTAACCTAACCCAACCTAACATCTCGGCGGTAATATTTGACAAAATTCCTGGCGAGTTGAATTCTCCGTCTCCGTGGGACCCTTATATACATCAATAACGTAATATAATCAAACCTAACACAACCTAACATGTCGGGGGTAATACTTGACAGCATTCCTGACGAGTTGGCCTCTACGTCTCCGTGTAACCCTCATATACATCAATAACGTAATATATCGTAACCTAACCCAACCTATCATCTCGGCGGTAATATTTGACAACATTCCTGGCGAGTTGGCCTCTACGTCTCCGTGTAACCCTCATATACATCAATAACGTAATATAACGTAACCTAACGCAACCTATCATCTCGGCGGTAATATTTGACAGCATTCCTGGCGAGTTGGCATCTACGTCTCCCTGGGACCTTTATATACATCATTAACGTAATATAGCCTAACCTAACCCAACCTAACATCTCGGCGGTAATATTTGACAACATTCCTGGCGAGTTGGCCTCTACGTCTCCGTGTAACCCTCATATACATCAATGACGTAATATAACGTAACCTAACCCCACCTATCATCTCGGCGGTAATATTTGACAACATTCCTGGCGAGTTGGCATCTACGTCTCCCTGGGACCTTTATATACATCATTAACGTATTATAGCCTAACCTAACCGAACCTATCATCTCGGCGGTAATATTTGTCAACATTCCTGGCGAGTTGGCATCAACGTCTCCCTGGGACCTTTATATACATCATTAATGTAATATAACCTAACCTAACCCAACCTAACATCTCGGCGGTAATATTTGACAACATTCCTGGCGAGTTGACCTTTACGTCTCCGTGTAACCCTCATATACGTCAATAACGTAATATAACCTAACCTAACACAACCTAACATTTCCGCCTTAATATTTGACAACATACCTGGCGAGTTGGCCTATACGTCTACGTGGGACCTTCATATACATCAATAACGAAATATAACCTAACCTAAACAAACCTATCATCTCGGCGATAATATTTGACAACATTCCTGGCGAGTTGGCCTCTACGTCTCCCTGGGACCTTTATATACATCATTAACGTAATATAGCTTAACCTAAACCAACCTAACATCTCGGCGGTAATATTTGACAACATTCCTGGCGAGTTGGCCTCTACGTCTTCGTGTAACCCTCATATACATCAATCACGTAATATAACGTAACCTAACCCAACCTATCATCTCGGCGGTAATATTTGACAACATTCCTGGCGAGTTGGCATGTACGTCTCCCTAGGACCTTTATATACATCATTAACGTAATATAACCTAACCTAACCAAACCTAACATCTCGGCGGTAATATTCAACTTCATTCCTGGCGAGTTGGCCTCTACGTCTCCGTTTGACCTTCATATACATCAATAACGTAATATAACGTAACCTAACCCAACCCATCATCTCGGCGGTAATATTTGACAACATTCCTGGCGAGTTGGCATCTACGTCTCCCTGGGACCTTTATATACATCATTAACGTAATATAACCTAACCTAACCCAACTTAACATCTCGGCGGTAATATTTGACAACATTCCTGGCGAGTAGGCCTCTACGTCTCCGTGTAACCCTCATATACATCAATAACGTAATATAACGTAACCTAACCCCACCTATCATCTCGGCGGTAATATTTGACAACATTCCTGGCGAGTTGGCATCTACGTCTCCCTGGGACCTTTATATACATCATTAACGTAATATAGCCTAACATAACCCAACCTATCATCTCGGCGGTAATATTTGACAACATTCCTGGCGAGTTGGCCTCTACGTCTCCGTGTAACCCTCATATACATCAATAACGTAATATAACGTAACCTAACCCCACCTATCATCTCGATGGTAATATTTGACAACATTCCTGGCGAGTTGGCATCTACGTCTCCCTGGGACCTTTATGTACATCATTAACGTAATATAGCCTAACCTAACCCAACCTATCATCTCGGCGGTAATATTTGACAACATTCCTGGCGAGTTGGCCTCTACGTCTCCGTGTAACCCTCATATACATCAATAACGTAATATAACGTAACCTAACACAACCTATCATCTCGGCGGTAATATTTGACAATATTCCTGGCGAGTTTGCATCTACGTCTCCCTGGGACCTTTATATACATCATTAACGTATTATAGCCTAACCTAACCGAACCTATCATCTCGGCGGTAATATTTGACAACATTCCTGGCGAGTTGGCCTCTACGTCTCCGTGTAACCCTCATATACATCAATAACGTAATATAACGTAACCTAACCCAACCTATCATCTCGGCGGTAATATTTGACAACATTCCTGGCGAGTTGGCCTCTACGTCTCCGTGTAACCCTCATATACATCAATGACGTAATATAACGTAACCTAACACAACCTATCATCTCGGCGGTAATATTTGACAATATTCCTGGCGAGTTTGCATCCACGTCCCCCTGGGACCTTTATATACATCATTAACGTAATATAACCTAACCTAACCCAACCCAACATTTCGGCGGTAATATTTGACAACATTCCTGGCGAGTTGGCCTCTAGGTCTCCGTGTAACCCTCATATACATCACTAACGTAATATAACCTAACCTAACCCAACTTAACATCTCGGCGGTAATATTTGACAACATTCCTGGCGAGTAGGCCTCTACGTCTCCGTGTAACCCTCATATACATCAATAACGTAATATAACGTAACCTAACCGAACCTATCATCTCGGCGGTAATATTTGTCAACATTCCTGGCGAGTTGGCATCAACGTCTCCCTGGGACCTTTATATACATCATTAATGTAATATAACCTAACCTAACCCAAACTAACATCTCGGCGGTAATATTTGACAACATTCCGGGCGAATTGGCCTCTACGTCTCTGTGTAACCCTCATATACATCAATAACGTAATATAACGTAACCTAACCCAACCTATCATCTCGGCGGTAATATTTGACAACATTCCTGGCGAGTTGACATGTACGTCTCCCTAGGACCTTTATATACGTCATTAACGTAATATAACCTAACCTAACCCAACCCAACATTTCGGCGGTAATATTTGACAACATTCCTGGCGAGTTGGCCTCTAGGTCTCCGTGTAACCCTCATATACATCACTAACGTAATATAACGTAACCTAACCAAACCTAACATCTCGGCGGTAATATTTAACAACATTCCTGGCGAGTTGGCCTCTACGTCTCCGTTTGACCTTCATATACATCAATAACGTAATATAACGTAACCTAACCCAACCTATCATCTCGGCGGTAATATTTGACAACATTCCTGGCGAGTTGCCATCTACGTCTCCCTGGGACCTTTATATACATCATTAACGTAATATAACCTAACCTAACCCAACTTAACATCTCGGCGGTAATATTTGACAACATTCCTGGCGAGTTGGCCTCTACGTCTCCGTGTTACCCTCATATACATCAATAACGTAATATAACGTAACCTAACCCCACCTATCATCTCGGCGGTAATATTTGACAACATTCCTGGCGAGTTGGCATCTACGTCTCCCTGGGACCTTTATATACATCATTAACGTAATATAGCCTAACATAACCCAACCTATCATCTCGGCGGTAATATTTGACAACATTCGTGGCGAGTTGGCTTCTCCGTCTCCGTGGGACCTATATATACATCCATAACGTAATGTAACCAACCCTAACCCAACCTAACATGTCGGCGGTAATATTTGACAACATTCCTGGCGAGTTAACCTCTACGTCTGCGTATAACCCTCATATACGTCAATAACGTAATATAACCTAACCTAACCCAACCTAACATCTCGGCGGTAATATTTGACAAAATTCCTGGCGAGTTGAATTCTCCGTCTCCGTGGGACCCTTATATACATCAATAACGTAATATAATCAAACCTAACACAACCTAACATGTCGGGGGTAATACTTGACAGCATTCCTGACGAGTTGGCCTCTACGTCTCCGTGTAACCCTCATATACATCAATAACGTAATATAACGTAACCTAACCCAACCTATCATCTCGGCGGTAATATTTGACAGCATTCCTGGCGAGTTGGCATCTACGTCTCCCTGGGACCTTTATATACATCATTAACGTAATATAGCCTAACCTAACCCAACCTAACATCTCGGCGGTAATATTTGACAACATTCCTGGCGAGTTGGCCTCTACGTCTCCGTGTAACCCTCATATACATCAATGACGTAATATAACGTAACCTAACCCCACCTATCGTCTCGGCGGTAATATTTGACAACATTCCTGGCGAGTTGGCATCTACGTCTCCCTGGGACCTTTATATACATCATTAACGTATTATAGCCTAACCTAACCGAACCTATCATCTCGGCGGTAATATTTGTCAACATTCCTGGCGAGTTGGCATCAACGTCTCCCTGGGACCTTTATATACATCATTAATGTAATATAACCTAACCTAACCCAACCTAACATCTCGGCGGTAATATTTGACAACATTCCTGGCGAGTTGACCTTTACGTCTCCGTGTAACCCTCATATACGTCAATAACGTAATATAACCTAACCTAACACAACCTAACATTTCCGCCTTAATATTTGACAACATACCTGGCGAGTTGGCCTATACGTCTACGTGGGACCTTCATATACATCAATAACGAAATATAACCTAACCTAAACAAACCTATCATCTCGGCGATAATATTTGACAACATTCCTGGCGAGTTGGCCTCTACGTCTCCCTGGGACCTTTATATACATCATTAACGTAATATAGCTTAACCTAAACCAACCTAACATCTCGGCGGTAATATTTGACAACATTCCTGGCGAGTTGGCCTCTACGTCTTCGTGTAACCCTCATATACATCAATCACGTAATATAACGTAACCTAACCCAACCTATCATCTCGGCGGTAATATTTGACAACATTCCTGGCGAGTTGGCATGTACGTCTCCCTAGGACCTTTATATACATCATTAACGTAATATAACCTAACCTAACCAAACCTAACATCTCGGCGGTAATATTCAACTTCATTCCTGGCGAGTTGGCCTCTACGTCTCCGTTTGACCTTCATATACATCAATAACGTAATATAACGTAACCTAACCCAACCCATCATCTCGGCGGTAATATTTGACAACATTCCTGGCGAGTTGGCATCTACGTCTCCCTGGGACCTTTATGTACATCATTAACGTAATATAGCCTAACCTAACCCAACCTATCATCTCGACGGTAATATTTGACAACATTCCTGGCGAGTTGGCCTCTACGTCTCCGTGTAACCCTCATATACATCAATAACGTAATATAACGTAACCTAACACAACCTATCATCTCGGCGGTAATATTTGACAATATTCCTGGCGAGTTTGCATCTACGTCCCCCTGGGACCTTTATATACATCATTAACGTAATATAACCTAACCTAACCCAACCCAACATATCGGCAGTAATATTTGACAACATTCCTGGCGAGTTGGCCTCCACGTCTCCGTGTAACCCTCATATACATCAATAACGTAATATAACGTAACCTAACCCCACCTATCATCTCGGCGGTAATATTTGACAACATTCCTGGCGAGTTGGCATCTACGTCTCCCTGGGACCTTTATATACATCATTAACGTATTATAGCCTAACCTAACCGAACCTATCATCTCGGCGGTAATATTTGACAACATTCCTGGCGAGTTGGCCTCTACGTCTCCGTGTAACCCTCATATACATCATTAACGTAATGTAACCTAACCTAACCCAACCCAACATTTCGGCGGTAATATTTGACAACATTCCTGGCGAGTTGGCCTCCACGTCTCCGTGTAACCCTCATATACATGAATAACGTAATATAACGTAACCTAACCCAACCTATCATCTCAGCGGTGTTATTTGACAACAATCATGGCGAGTTGGCATCTGCGTCTCCCTGGGACCTTTATATACATCATTAACGTAATATAGCCTAACCTAACCCAACCTAACATCTCGGCGGTAATATTTGACAACATTCCTGGCGAGTTGGCCTCTACGTCTCCGTGTAACCCTCATATACATCAATGACGTAATATAACGTAACCTAACCCCACCTATCGTCTCGGCGGTAATATTTGACAACATTCCTGGCGAGTTGGCATCTACGTCTCCCTGGGACCTTTATATACATCATTAACGTATTATAGCCTAACCTAACCGAACCTATCATCTCGGCGGTAATATTTGTCAACATTCCTGGCGAGTTGGCATCAACGTCTCCCTGGGACCTTTATATACATCATTAATGTAATATAACCTAACCTAACCCAACCTAACATCTCGGCGGTAATATTTGACAACATTCCTGGCGAGTTGACCTTTACGTCTCCGTGTAACCCTCATATACGTCAATAACGTAATATAACCTAACCTAACACAACCTAACATTTCCGCCTTAATATTTGACAACATACCTGGCGAGTTGGCCTATACGTCTACGTGGGACCTTCATATACATCAATAACGAAATATAACCTAACCTAAACAAACCTATCATCTCGGCGATAATATTTGACAACATTCCTGGCGAGTTGGCCTCTACGTCTCCCTGGGACCTTTATATACATCATTAACGTAATATAGCTTAACCTAAACCAACCTAACATCTCGGCGGTAATATTTGACAACATTCCTGGCGAGTTGGCCTCTACGTCTTCTTGTAACCCTCATATACATCAATCACGTAATATAACGTAACCTAACCCAACCTATCATCTCGGCGGTAATATTTGACAACATTCCTGGCGAGTTGGCATGTACGTCTCCCTAGGACCTTTATATACATCATTAACGTAATATAACCTAACCTAACCAAACCTAACATCTCGGCGGTAATATTCAACTTCATTCCTGGCGAGTTGGCCTCTACGTCTCCGTTTGACCTTCATATACATCAATAACGTAATATAACGTAACCTAACCCAACCCATCATCTCGGCGGTAATATTTGACAACATTCCTGGCGAGTTGGCATCTACGTCTCCCTGGGACCTTTATATACATCATTAACGTAATATAGCTTAACCTAACCCAACTTAACATCTCGGCGGTAATATTTGACAACATTCCTGGCGAGTAGGCCTCTACGTCTCCGTGTAACCCTCATATACATCAATAACGTAATATAACGTAACCTAACCCCACCTATCATCTCGGCGGTAATATTTGACAACATTCCTGGCGAGTTGGCATCTACGTCTCCCTGGGACCTTTATATACATCATTAACGTAATATAACTTAACCTAACCCAACTTAACATCTCGGCGGTAATATTTGACAACATTCCTGGCGAGTTGGCCTCTACGTCTCCGTGTAACCCTCATATACATCAATAACGTAATATAACGTAACCTAACCCCACCTATCGTCTCGGCGGTAATATTTGACATTCCTGGCGAGTTGGCATCTACGTCTCCCTGGGACCTTTATATACATCATTAACGTAATATAGCCTAACATAACCCAACCTATCATCTCGGCGGTAATATTTGACAACATTCCTGGCGGGTTGGCCTCTACGTATCCGTGTAGCCCTCATATACCTCAATAACGTAATATAACACCTCCTAACCCAACCTATCATATCGGCGGGAATATTTGACAACATTCCTGGCGAGTTGACATCTACGTCCCCCTGGGACCTTTATATACATCATTAACGTAATATAGCCTAACATAACCCAACCTATCATCTCGGCGGTAATATTTGACAACATTCCTGGCGGGTTGGCCTCTACGTATCCGTGTAGCCCTCATATACCTCAATAACGTAATATAACACCTCCTAACCCAACCTATCATCTCGGCGGTAATATTTGACAACATTCCTGGCGAGTTGGCCTCTAGGTCTCCGTGTAACCCTCATATACATCACTAACGTAATATAACGTAACCTAACCAAACCTAACATCTCGGCGGTAATATTTAACAACATTCCTGGCGAGTTGGCCTCTACGTCTCCGTTTGACCTTCATATACATCAATAACGTAATATAACGTAACCTAACCCAACCTATCATCTCGGCGGTAATATTTGACAACATTCCTGGCGAGTTGCCATCTACGTCTCCCTGGGACCTTTATATACATCATTAACGTAATATAACCTAACCTAACCCAACTTAACATCTCGGCGGTAATATTTGACAACATTCCTGGCGAGTTGGCCTCTACGTCTCCGTGTTACCCTCATATACATCAATAACGTAATATAACGTAACCTAACCCCACCTATCATCTCGGCGGTAATATTTGACAACATTCCTGGCGAGTTGGCATCTACGTCTCCCTGGGACCTTTATATACATCATTAACGTAATATAGCCTAACATAACCCAACCTATCATCTCGGCGGTAATATTTGACAACATTCGTGGCGAGTTGGCTTCTCCGTCTCCGTGGGACCTATATATACATCCATAACGTAATGTAACCAACCCTAACCCAACCTAACATGTCGGCGGTAATATTTGACAACATTCCTGGCGAGTTAACCTCTACGTCTGCGTGTAACCCTCATATACGTCAATAACGTAATATAACCTAACCTAACCCAACCTAACATCTCGGCGGTAATATTTGACAACATTCCTGGCGAGTTGGCCTCTACGTCTCCGTGTAACCCTCATATACATCAATAACGTAATATAACGTAACCTAACCCAACCTATCATCTCGGCGGTAATATTTGACAACATTCCTGGCGAGTTGGCATCTACGTCTCCCTGGGACCTTTATATACATCATTAACGTAATATAGCCTAACCTAACCCAACCTAACATCTCGGCGGTAATATTTGACAACATTCCTGGCGAGTTGGCCTCTACGTCTCCGTGTAACCCTCATATACATCAATGACGTAATATAACGTAACCTAACCCCACCTATCATCTCGGCGGTAATATTTGACAACATTCCTGGCGAGTTGGCATCTACGTCTCCCTGGGACCTTTATATACATCATTAACGTAATATAGCCTAACCTAACCCAACCTAACATCTCGGCGGTAATATTTGACAACATTCCTGGCGAGTTGGCCTCTACGTCTCCGTGTAACCCTCATATACATCAATGACGTAATATAACGTAACCTAACCCCACCTATCATCTCGGCGGTAATATTTTACAACATTCCTGGCGAGTTGGCATCTACGTCTCCCTGGGACCTTTATATACATCATTAACGTAATATAGCCTAACCTAAACCAACCTATCATCTCGGCGGTAATATTTGACAACATTCCTGGCGAGTTGGCCTCTACGTCTCCGTGTAACCCTCACATACATCAATAACGTAATATAACGTAACCTAACACAACCTATCATCTCGGCGGTAATATTTGACAATATTCCTGGCGAGTTTGCATCTACGTCTCCCTGGGACCTTTATATACATCATTAACGTATTATAGCCTAACCTAACCGAACCTATCATCTCGGCGGTAATATTTGACAACATTCCTGGCGAGTTGGCCTCTACGTCTCCGTGTAACCCTCATATACATCAATAACGTAATATAACGTAACCTAACCCAACCTATCATCTCGGCGGTAATATTTGACCACATTCCTGGCGAGTTGGCCTCTACGTCTCCGTGTAACCCTCATATACATCAATGACGTAATATAACGTAACCTAACACAACCTATCATCTCGGCGGTAATATTTGACAATATTCCTGGCGAGTTTGCATCCACGTCCCCCTGGGACCTTTATATACATCATTAACGTAATATAACGTAACCTAACCCAACCCAACATTTCGGCGGTAATATTTGACAACATTCCTGGCGAGTTGGCCTCCACGTCTCCGTGTAACCCTCATATACATCAATAACGTAATATAACGTAACCTAACCCAACCTATCATCTCGGCGGTGTTATTTGACAACAATCATGGCGAGTTGGCATCTGCGTCTCCCTGGGGTCTTTATATAAATCATTAACGTAATATAACCTAACGTAACCCAACCCAACATTTCGGCGGTAATATTTGACAACATTCCTGGCGAGTTGGACTCTAGGTCTCCGTGTAACCCTCATATACATCACTAACGTAATATAACCTAACCTAACCCAACTTAACATCTCGGCGGTAATATTTGACAACATTCCTGGCGAGTAGGCCTCTACGTCTCCGTGTAACCCTCATATACATCAATAACGTAATATAACGTAACCTAACCCCACCTATCATCTCGGCGGTAATATTTGACAACATTCCTTGCGAGTTGGCATCTACGTCTCCCTGGGACCTTTATATACATCATTAACGTAATATAGCCTAACATAACCCAACCTATCATCTCGGCGGTAATATTTGACAACATTCCTGGCGAGTTGGCCTCTACGTCTCCGTGTAACCCTCATATACATCAATAACGTAATATAACGTAACCTAACCCCACCTATCATCTCGATGGTAATATTTGACAACATTCCTGGCGAGTTGGCATCTACGTCTCCCTGGGACCTTTATGTACATCATTAACGTAATATAGCCTAACCTAACCCAACCTATCATCTCGACGGTAATATTTGACAACATTCCTGGCGAGTTGGCCTCTACGTCTCCGTGTAACCCTCATATACATCAATAACGTAATATAACGTAACCTAACACAACCTATCATCTCGGCGGTAATATTTGACAATATTCCTGGCGAGTTTGCATCTACGTCCCCCTGGGACCTTTATATACATCATTAACGTAATATAACCTAACCTAACCCAACCCAACATATCGGCAGTAATATTTGACAACATTCCTGGCGAGTTGGCCTCCACGTCTCCGTGTAACCCTCATATACATCAATAACGTAATATAACGTAACCTAACCCCACCTATCATCTCGGCGGTAATATTTGACAACATTCCTGGCGAGTTGGCATCTACGTCTCCCTGGGACCTTTATATACATCATTAACGTATTATAGCCTAACCTAACCGAACCTATCATCTCGGCGGTAATATTTGACAACATTCCTGGCGAGTTGGCCTCTACGTCTCCGTGTAACCCTCATATACATCATTAACGTAATGTAACCTAACCTAACCCAACCCAACATTTCGGCGGTAATATTTGACAACATTCCTGGCGAGTTGGCCTCCACGTCTCCGTGTAACCCTCATATACATGAATAACGTAATATAACGTAACCTAACCCAACCTATCATCTCAGCGGTGTTATTTGACAACAATCATGGCGAGTTGGCATCTGCGTCTCCCTGGGGCCTTTATATACATCATTAACGTAATATAACCTAACCTAACCAAACCTAACATCTCGGCGGTAATATTTAACAACATTCCTGGCGAGTTGGCCTCTACGTCTCCGTTTGACCTTCATATACATCAATAACGTAATATAACGTAACCTAACCCAAACTATCATCTCGGCGGTAATATTTGACAACATTCCTGGCGAGTTGGCATCTACGTCTCCCTGGGACCTTTATATACATCATTAACGTAATATAACTTAACCTAACCCAACTTAACATCTCGGCGGTAATATTTGACAACATTCCTGGCGAGTTGGCCTCTACGTCTCCGTGTAACCCTCATATACATCAATAACGTAATATAACGTAACCTAACCCCACCTATCGTCTCGGCGGTAATATTTGACATTCCTGGCGAGTTGGCATCTACGTCTCCCTGGGACCTTTATATACATCATTAACGTAATATAGCCTAACATAACCCAACCTATCATCTCGGCGGTAATATTTGACAACATTCCTGGCGGGTTGGCCTCTACGTATCCGTGTAGCCCTCATATACCTCAATAACGTAATATAACACCTCCTAACCCAACCTATCATATCGGCGGGAATATTTGACAACATTCCTGGCGAGTTGACATCTACGTCTCCCTGGGACCTTTATATACATCATTAATGTAATATAACCTAACCTAACCCAACCTAACATCTCGGCGGTAATATTTGACAACATTCCTGGCGAGTTGGCATCTACGTCTCCGTTTGACCTTCATATACATCAATAACGTAATATAACCTAACCTAACCCAACCTAACATCTCGGTGGTAATATTTGACATCATTCCTGGCGAGTTGGCCTCTACGTCTCCGTGTAACCCTCATATACGTCAATAACGTAATATAACCTAACCTAACCAAACCTAACATTTCTGTCTTAATATTTGACAACATACCTGGCGAGTTGGCCTGTATGTCTCCGTTGGACCTTCATATACATCAATAACGAAATATAACCTAACCTAAACCAACCTATCATCTCGGCGATAATATTTGACCACATTCCTGGCGAGTTGACCTCTACGTCTCCGTGGGACCTTTCTATACATCAATAACGTAATATAACTTAACCTAACCCAATCTAACATCTCGGTGCTAATATTTGACCACATTCCTGGCTTGTTGGCCTCTGCGTGTCCGTGGGACATTTATATACGTCAATAACGTAATATAACCTAACCTAACCCAATCTAACATCTCGGCGGTAATATTTGACCACATTCCTGGCTTGTTGGCCTCTACGCCTCCGTGGGACCTTTATATACTTCAATAACGTAATATAACCTAACCTAACCCAATCTAACATTTCGGCGGTAATATTTGACCACATTCGTGTCTTGTTGGGCTCTACGTCTTCGTGGAACCTTTATATACATCAATAACGTAATATAACCTATCCTAACCCAACCTAACATCTCGGCGGTAATATTTGACATCATTCGTGGCGAGTTGGCTTCTCCGTCTCCGTGGGACCTATATATACATCCATAACGTAATGTAACCAACCCTAACCCAACCTAACATGTCGGCGGTAATATTTGACAACATTCCTGGCGAGTTAACATCTACGTCTGCGTGTAACCCTCATATACGTCAATAACGTAATATAACCTAACCTAACCCAACCTAACATCTCGGCGGTAATATTTGACAACATTCCTGGCGAGTTGGCCTCTACGTCTCCGTGTAACCCTCATATACATCAATAACGTAATATAACGTAACCTATCCCAACCTATCATCTCGGCGGTAATATTTGACAACATTCCTGGCGAGTTGGCATCTACGTCTCCCTGGGACCTTTATATACATCATTAACGTAATATAGCCTAACCTAACCCAACCTAACATCTCGGCGGTAATATTTGACAACATTCCTGGCGAGTTGGCCTCTACGTCTCCGTGTAACCCTCATATACATCAATGACGTAATATAACGTAACCTAACCCCACCTATCATCTCGGCGGTAATATTTGACAACATTCCTGGCGAGTTGGCATCTACGTCTCCCTGGGACCTTTATATACATCATTAACGTATTATAGCCTAACCTAACCGAACCTATCATCTCGGCGGTAATATTTGTCAACATTCCTGGCGAGTTGGCATCAACGTCTCCCTGGGACCTTTATATACATCATTAATGTAATATAACCTAACCTAACCCAACCTAACATCTCGGCGGTAATATTTGACAACATTCCTGGCGAGTTGACCTTTACGTCTCCGTGTAACCCTCATATACGTCAATAACGTAATATAACCTAACCTAACACAACCTAACATTTCCGCCTTAATATTTGACAACATACCTGGCGAGTTGGCCTATACGTCTACGTGGGACCTTCATATACATCAATAACGAAATATAACCTAACCTAAACAAACCTATCATCTCGGCGATAATATTTGACAACATTCCTGGCGAGTTGGCCTCTACGTCTCCCTGGGACCTTTATATACATCATTAACGTAATATAGCTTAACCTAAACCAACCTAACATCTCGGCGGTAATATTTGACAACATTCCTGGCGAGTTGGCCTCTACGTCTTCGTGTAACCCTCATATACATCAATCACGTAATATAACGTAACCTAACCCAACCTATCATCTCGGCGGTAATATTTGACAACATTCCTGGCGAGTTGGCATGTACGTCTCCCTAGGACCTTTATATACATCATTAACGTAATATAACCTAACCTAACCAAACCTAACATCTCGGCGGTAATATTCAACTTCATTCCTGGCGAGTTGGCCTCTACGTCTCCGTTTGACCTTCATATACATCAATAACGTAATATAACGTAACCTAACCCAACCCATCATCTCGGCGGTAATATTTGACAACATTCCTGGCGAGTTGGCATCTACGTCTCCCTGGGACCTTTATATACATCATTAACGTAATATAACCTAACCTAACCCAACTTAACATCTCGGCGGTAATATTTGACAACATTCCTGGCGAGTAGGCCTCTACGTCTCCGTGTAACCCTCATATACATCAATAACGTAATATAACGTAACCTAACCCCACCTATCATCTCGATGGTAATATTTGACAACATTCCTGGCGAGTTGGCATCTACGTCTCCCTGGGACCTTTATGTACATCATTAACGTAATATAGCCTAACCTAACCCAACCTATCATCTCGGCGGTAATATTTGACAACATTCCTGGCGAGTTGGCCTCTACGTCTCCGTGTAGCCCTCATATACCTCAATAACGTAATATAACACCTCCTAACCCAACCTATCATATCGGCGGGAATATTTGACAACATTCCTGGCGAGTTGACATCTACGTCCCCCTGGGACCTTTATATACATCATTAATGTAATATAACCTAACCTAACCCAACCTAACATCTCGGCGGTAATATTTGACAACATTCCTGGCGAGTTGGCATCTACGTCTCCGTTTGACCTTCATATACATCAATAACGTAATATAACCTAACCTAACCCAACCTAACATCTCGGTGGTAATATTTGACATCATTCCTGGCGAGTTGGCCTCTACGTCTCCGTGTAACCCTCATATACGTCAATAACGTAATATAACCTAACCTAACCAAACCTAACATTTCTGTCTTAATATTTGACAACATACCTGGCGAGTTGGCCTGTATGTCTCCGTTGGACCTTCATATACATCAATAACGAAATATAACCTAACCTAAACCAACCTATCATCTCGGCGATAATATTTGACCACATTCCTGGCGAGTTGACCTCTACGTCTCTGTGGGACCTTTCTATACATCAATAACGTAATATAACTTAACCTAACCCAATCTAACATCTCGGTGCTAATATTTGACCACATTCCTGGCTTGTTGGCCTCTGCGTGTCCGTGGGACATTTATATACGTCAATAACGTAATATAACCTAACCTAACCCAATCTAACATCTCGGCGGTAATATTTGACCACATTCCTGGCTTGTTGGCCTCTACGCCTCCGTGGGACCTTTATATACTTCAATAACGTAATATAACCTAACCTAAACCAATCTAACATTTCGGCGGTAATATTTGACCACATTCGTGTCTTGTTGGGCTCTACGTCTTCGTGGAACCTTTATATACATCAATAACGTAATATAACCTATCCTAACCCAACCTAACATCTCGGCGGTAATATTTGACAACATTCGTGGCGAGTTGGCTTCTCCGTCTCCGTGGGACCTATATATACATCCATAACGTAATGTAACCAACCCTAACCCAACCTAACATGTCGGCGGTAATATTTGACAACATTCCTGGCGAGTTAACCTCTACGTCTGCGTGTAACCCTCATATACGTCAATAACGTAATATAACCTAACCTAACCCAACCTAACATCTCGGCGGTAATATTTGACAACATTCCTGGCGAGTTGGCCTCTACGTCTCCGTGTAACCCTCATATACATCAATAACGTAATATAACGTAACCTAACCCAACCTATCATCTCGGCGGTAATATTTGACAACATTCCTGGCGAGTTGGCATCTACGTCTCCCTGGGACCTTTATATACATCATTAACGTAATATAGCCTAACCTAACCCAACCTAACATCTCGGCGGTAATATTTGACAACATTCCTGGCGAGTTGGCCTCTACGTCTCCGTGTAACCCTCATATACATCAATGACGTAATATAACGTAACCTAACCCCACCTATCATCTCGGCGGTAATATTTGACAACATTCCTGGCGAGTTGGCATCTACGTCTCCCTGGGACCTTTATATACATCATTAACGTATTATAGCCTAACCTAACCGAACCTATCATCTCGGCGGTAATATTTGTCAACATTCCTGGCGAGTTGGCATCAACGTCTCCCTGGGACCTTTATATACATCATTAATGTAATATAACCTAACCTAACCCAACCTAACATCTCGGCGGTAATATTTGACAACATTCCTGGCGAGTTGACCTTTACGTCTCCGTGTAACCCTCATATACGTCAATAACGTAATATAACCTAACCTAACACAACCTAACATTTCCGCCTTAATATTTGACAACATACCTGGCGAGTTGGCCTATACGTCTACGTGGGACCTTCATATACATCAATAACGAAATATAACCTAACCTAAACAAACCTATCATCTCGGCGATAATATTTGACAACATTCCTGGCGAGTTGGCCTCTACGTCTCCCTGGGACCTTTATATACATCATTAACGTAATATAGCTTAACCTAAACCAACCTAACATCTCGGCGGTAATATTTGACAACATTCCTGGCGAGTTGGCCTCTACGTCTTCGTGTAACCCTCATATACATCAATCACGTAATATAACGTAACCTAACCCAACCTATCATCTCGGCGGTAATATTTGACAACATTCCTGGCGAGTTGGCATGTACGTCTCCCTAGGACCTTTATATACATCATTAACGTAATATAACCTAACCTAACCAAACCTAACATCTCGGCGGTAATATTCAGCTTCATTCCTGGCGAGTTGGCCTCTACGTCTCCGTTTGACCTTCATATACATCAACAACGTAATATAACGTAACCTAACCCAACCCATCATCTCGGCGGTAATATTTGTCAACATTCCTGGCGAGTTGGCATCAACGTCTCCCTGGGACCTTTATATACATCATTAATGTAATATAACCTAACCTAACCCAACCTAACATCTCGGCGGTAATATTTGACAACATTCCTGGCGAGTTGACCTTTACGTCTCCGTGTAACCCTCATATACGTCAATAACGTAATATAACCTAACCTAACACAACCTAACATTTCCGCCTTAATATTTGACAACATACCTGGCGAGTTGGCCTATACGTCTACGTGGGACCTTCATATACATCAATAACGAAATATAACCTAACCTATACAAACCTATCATCTCGGCGATAATATTTGACAACATTCCTGGCGAGTTGGCCTCTACGTCTCCCTGGGACCTTTATATACATCATTAACGTAATATAGCTTAACCTAAACCAACCTAACATCTCGGCGGTAATATTTGACAACATTCCTGGCGAGTTGGCCTCTACGTCTTCGTGTAACCCTCATATACATCAATCACGTAATATAACGTAACCTAACCCAACCTATCATCTCGGCGGTAATATTTGACAACATTCCTGGCGAGTTGGCATGTACGTCTCCCTAGGACCTTTATATACATCATTAACGTAATATAACCTAACCTAACCAAACATAACATCTCGGCGGTAATATTCAACTTCATTCCTGGCGAGTTGGCCTCTACGTCTCCGTTTGACCTTCATATACATCAATAACGTAATATAACGTAACCTAACCCAACCCATCATCTCGGCGGTAATATTTGACAACATTCCTGGCGAGTTGGCATCTACGTCTCCCTGGGACCTTTATATACATCATTAACGTAATATAACCTAACCTAACCCCACCTATCATCTCGATGGTAATATTTGACAACATTCCTGGCGAGTTGGCATCTACGTCTCCCTGGGACCTTTATGTACATCATTAACGTAATATAGCCTAACCTAACCCAACCTATCATCTCGACGGTAATATTTGACAACATTCCTGGCGAGTTGGCCTCTACGTCTCCGTGTAACCCTCATATACATCAATAACGTAATATAACGTAACCTAACACAACCTATCATCTCGGCGGTAATATTTGACAACATTCCTGGCGAGTTGGCCTCTACGTCTCCGTGTAACCCTCATATACATCAATAACGTAATATAACGTAACCTAACCCCACCTATCATCTCGATGGTAATATTTGACAACATTCCTGGCGAGTTGGCATCTACGTCTCCCTGGGACCTTTATGTACATCATTAACGTAATATAGCCTAACCTAACCCAACCTATCATCTCGACGGTAATATTTGACAACATTCCTGGCGAGTTATCCTCTACGTCTCCGTGTAACCCTCATATACATCAATAACGTAATATAACGTAACCTAACACAACCTATCATCTCGGCGGTAATATTTGACAATATTCCTGGCGAGTTTGCATCTACGTCCCCCTGGGACCTTTATATACATCATTAACGTAATATAACCTAACCTAACCCAACCCAACATTTCGGCAGTAATATTTGACAACATTCCTGGCGAGTTGGCCTCCACGTCTCCGTGTAACCCTCATATACATCAATAACGTAATATAACGTAACCTAACCCCACCTATCATCTCGGCGGTAATATTTGACAACATTCCTGGCGAGTTGGCATCTACGTCTCCCTGGGACCTTTATATACATCATTAACGTATTATAGCCTAACCTAACCGAACCTATCATCTCGGCGGTAATATTTGACAACATTCCTGGCGAGTTGGCCTCTACGTCTCCGTGTAACCCTCATATACATCATTAACGTAATGTAACCTAACCTAACCCAACCCAACATTTCGGCGGTAATATTTGACAACATTCCTGGCGAGTTGGCCTCCACGTCTCCGTGTAACCCTCATATACATGAATAACGTAATATAACGTAACCTAACCCAACCTATCATCTCAGCGGTGTTATTTGACAACAATCATGGCGAGTTGGCATCTGCGTCTCCCTGGGGCCTTTATATACATCATTAACGTAATATAACCTAACCTAACCAAACCTAACATCTCGGCGGTAATATTTAACAACATTCCTGGCGAGTTGGCCTCTACGTCTCCGTTTGACCTTCATATACATCAATAACGTAATATAACGTAACCTAACCCAAACTATCATCTCGGCGGTAATATTTGACAACATTCCTGGCGAGTTGGCATCTACGTCTCCCTGGGACCTTTATATACATCATTAACGTAATATAACTTAACCTAACCCAACTTAACATCTCGGCGGTAATATTTGACAACATTCCTGGCGAGTTGGCATCTACGTCTCCGTGTAACCCTCATATACATCAATAACGTAATATAACGTAACCTAACCCCACCTATCGTCTCGGCGGTAATATTTGACATTCCTGGCGAGTTGGCATCTACGTCTCCCTGGGACCTTTATATACATCATTAACGTAATATAGCCTAACATAACCCAACCTATCATCTCGGCGGTAATATTTGACAACATTCCTGGCGGGTTGGCCTCTACGTATCCGTGTAGCCCTCATATACATCAATAACGTAATATAACGCCTCCTAACCCAACCTATCATATCGGCGATAATATTTGACAACATTCCTGGCGAGTTGGCCTCTACGTCTCCCTGGGACCTTTATATACATCATTAACGTAATATAGCTTAACCTAAACCAACCTAACATCTCGGCGGTAATATTTGACAACATTCCTGGCGAGTTGGCCTCTACGTCTTCGTGTAACCCTCATATACATCAATCACGTAATATAACGTAACCTAACCCAACCTATCATCTCGGCGGTAATATTTGACAACAATCCTGGCGAGTTGGCATGTACGTCTCCCTAGGACCTTTATATACATCATTAACGTAATATAACCTAACCTAACCAAACCTAACATCTCGGCGGTAATATTCAACTTCATTCCTGGCGAGTTGGCCTCTACGTCTCCGTTTGACCTTCATATACATCAATAACGTAATATAACGTAACCTAACCCAACCCATCATCTCGGCGGTAATATTTGACAACATTCCTGGCGAGTTGGCATCTACGTCTCCCTGGGACCTTTATATACATCATTAACGTAATATAACCTAACCTAACCCCACCTATCATCTCGATGGTAATATTTGACAACATTCCTGGCGAGTTGGCATCTACGTCTCCCTGGGACCTTTATGTACATCATTAACGTAATATAGCCTAACCTAACCCAACCTATCATCTCGACGGTAATATTTGACAACATTCCTGGCGAGTTGGCCTCTACGTCTCCGTGTAACCCTCATATACATCAATAACGTAATATAACGTAACCTAACACAACCTATCATCTCGGCGGTAATATTTGACAACATTCCTGGCGAGTTGGCCTCTACGTCTCCGTGTAACCCTCATATACATCAATAACGTAATATAACGTAACCTAACCCCACCTATCATCTCGATGGTAATATTTGACAACATTCCTGGCGAGTTGGCATCTACGTCTCCCTGGGACCTTTATGTACATCATTAACGTAATATAGCCTAACCTAACCCAACCTATCATCTCGACGGTAATATTTGACAACATTCCTGGCGAGTTATCCTCTACGTCTCCGTGTAACCCTCATATACATCAATAACGTAATATAACGTAACCTAACACAACCTATCATCTCGGCGGTAATATTTGACAATATTCCTGGCGAGTTTGCATCTACGTCCCCCTGGGACCTTTATATACATCATTAACGTAATATAACCTAACCTAACCCAACCCAACATTTCGGCAGTAATATTTGACAACATTCCTGGCGAGTTGGCCTCCACGTCTCCGTGTAACCCTCATATACATCAATAACGTAATATAACGTAACCTAACCCCACCTATCGTCTCGGCGGTAATATTTGACATTCCTGGCGAGTTGGCATCTACGTCTCCCTGGGACCTTTATATACATCATTAACGTAATATAGCCTAACATAACCCAACCTATCATCTCGGCGGTAATATTTGACAACATTCCTGGCGGGTTGGCCTCTACGTATCCGTGTAGCCCTCATATACATCAATAACGTAATATAACGCCTCCTAACCCAACCTATCATATCGGCGGGAATATTTGACAACATTCCTGGCGAGTTGACATCTACGTCTCCCTGGGACCTTTATATACATCATTAATGTAATATAACCTAACCTAACCCAACCTAACATCTCGGCGGTAATATTTGACAACATTCCTGGCGAGTTGGCATCTACGTCTCCGTTTGACCTTCATATACATCAATAACGTAATATAACCTAACCTAACCCAACCTAACATCTCGGTGGTAATATTTGACATCATTCCTGGCGAGTTGGCCTCTACGTCTCCGTGTAACCCTCATATACGTCAATAACGTAATATAACCTAACCTAACCAAACCTAACATTTCTGTCTTAATATTTGACAACATACCTGGCGAGTTGGCCTGTATGTCTCCGTTGGACCTTCATATACATCAATAACGAAATATAACCTAACCTAAACCAACCTATCATCTCGGCGATAATATTTGACCACATTCCTGGCGAGTTGACCTCTACGTCTCCGTGGGACCTTTCTATACATCAATAACGTAATATAACTTAACCTAACCCAATCTAACATCTCGGTGCTAATATTTGACCACATTCCTGGCTTGTTGGCCTCTGCGTGTCCGTGGGACATTTATATACGTCAATAACGTAATATAACCTAACCTAACCCAATCTAACATCTCGGCGGTAATATTTGACCACATTCCTGGCGAGTTGGCCTCTAGGTCTCCGTGTAACCCTCATATACATCACTAACGTAATATAACCTAACCTAACCCAACTTAACATCTCGGCGGTAATATTTGACAACATTCCTGGCGAGTTGGCCTCTACGTCTCCGTGTTACCCTCATATACATCAATAACGTAATATAACGTAACCTAACCCCACCTATCGTCTCGGCGGTAATATTTGACATTCCTGGCGAGTTGGCATCTACGTCTCCCTGGGACCTTTATATACATCATTAACGTAATATAGCCTAACATAACCCAACCTATCATCTCGGCGGTAATATTTGACAACATTCCTGGCGGGTTGGCCTCTACGTATCCGTGTAGCCCTCATATACATCAATAACGTAATATAACGCCTCCTAACCCAACCTATCATATCGGCGGGAATATTTGACAACATTCCTGGCGAGTTGACATCTACGTCTCCCTGGGACCTTTATATACATCATTAATGTAATATAACCTAACCTAACCCAACCTAACATCTCGGCGGTAATATTTGACAACATTCCTGGCGAGTTGGCATCTACGTCTCCGTTTGACCTTCATATACATCAATAACGTAATATAACGTAACCTAACCCAACCTAACATCTCGGTGGTAATATTTGACATCATTCCTGGCGAGTTGGCCTCTACGTCTCCGTGTAACCCTCATATACGTCAATAACGTAATATAACCTAACCTAACCAAACCTAACATTTCTGTCTTAATATTTGACAACATACCTGGCGAGTTGGCCTGTATGTCTCCGTTGGACCTTCATATACATCAATAACGAAATATAACCTAACCTAAACCAACCTATCATCTCGGCGATAATATTTGACCACATTCCTGCCGAGTTGACCTCTACGTCTCCGTGGGACCTTTCTATACATCAATAACGTAATATAACTTAACCTAACCCAATCTAACATCTCGGTGCTAATATTTGACCACATTCCTGGCTTGTTGGCCTCTGCGTGTCCGTGGGACATTTATATACGTCAATAACGTAATATAACCTAACCTAACCCAATCTAACATCTCGGCGGTAATATTTGACCACATTCCTGGCTTGTTGGCCTCTACGCCTCCGTGGGACCTTTATATACTTCAATAACGTAATATAACCTAACCTAACCCAATCTAACATTTCGGCGGTAATATTTGACCACATTCGTTTCTTGTTGGGCTCTACGTCTTCGTGGAACCTTTATATACATTAATAACGTAATATAACCTATCCTAACCCAACCTAACATCTCGGCGGTAATATTTGACAACATTCGTGGCGAGTTGGCTTCTCCGTCTCCGTGGGACCTATATATACATCCATAACGTAATGTAACCAACCCTAACCCAACCTAACATGTCGGCGGTAATATTTGACAACATTCCTGGCGAGTTAACCTCTACGTCTGCGTATAACCCTCATATACGTCAATAACGTAATATAACCTAACCTAACCCAACCTAACATCTCGGCGGTAATATTTGACAAAATTCCTGGCGAGTTGAATTCTCCGTCTCCGTGGGACCCTTATATACATCAATAACGTAATATAATCAAACCTAACACAACCTAACATGTCGGGGTTAATACTTGACAGCATTCCTGACGAGTTGGCCTCTACGTCTCCGTGTAACCCTCATATACATCAATAACGTAATATATCGTAACCTAACCCAACCTATCATCTCGGCGGTAATATTTGACAACATTCCTGGCGAGTTGGCATCTACGTCTCCCTGGGACCTTTATATACATCATTAACGTAATATAACCTAACCTAACCCAACCTAACATCTCGGCGGTAATATTTGACAACATTCCTGGCGAGTTGGCCTCTACGTCTCCGTGTAACCCTCATATACATCAATAACGTAATAGAACGTAACCTAACGCAACCTATCATCTCGGCGGTAATATTTGACAACATTCCTGGCGAGTTGGCCTCTACGTCTCCGTTTGACCTTCATATACATCAATAACGTAATATAACGTAACCTAACCCAAACTATCATCTCGGCGGTAATATTTGACAACATTCCTGGCGAGTTGGCATCTACGTCTCCCTGGGACCTTTATATACATCATTAACGTAATATAACTTAACCTAACCCAACTTAACATCTCGTCGGTAATATTTGACAACATTCCTGGCGAGTTGGCCTCTACGTCTCCGTGTAACCCTCATACACGTCAACAACGTAATAGAACGAAACCTAACCCAACCTAACATGTCGGCGGTAATATTTGACAACATTCCTGGCGAGTTGGCATCTACGTCTCCCTGGGACCTTTATATACATCATTAACGTAATATAACCTAACGTAACCCAACCTAACATCTCGGCGGTAATATTTGACAACATTCCTGGCGAGTTGGCCTCTACGTCTCCGTTTGACCTTCATATACATCAATAACGTAATATAACGTAACCTAACCCAACCTATCATCTCGGCGGTAATATTTGACAACATTCCTGGCGAATTGGCATCTACGTCTCCCTGGGACCTTTATATACATCATTAACGTAATATAGCCTAACCTAACCCAACCTAACGTCTCGGCGGTAATATTTGACAACATTCCTGGCGAGTTGGCCTCTACGTCTCCGTGTAACCCTCATACACGTCAATAACGTAATAGAAGGAAACCTAACCCAACCTAACATGTCGGCGGTAATATTTGACAACATTCCTGGCGAGTTGGCATCTACGTCTCCCTGGGACCTTTATATACATCATTAACGTAATATAACCTAACCTAACCCAACCTAACATCTCGGCGGTAATATTTGACAACATTCCTGGCGAGTTGGCCTCTACGTCTCCGTTTGACCTTCATATACATCAATAACGTAATATAACCTAACCTAACCCAACCTATCATCTCGGCGGTAATATTTGACAACATTCCTGGCGAGTTGGCCTCTACATCTCCGTTTGACCTTCATATACATCAATAACGTAATATAACGTAACGTAACCCAACCTATCATCTCGGCGGTAATATTTGACAACATTCCAGGCGAGTTGGCCTCTACGTCTCCAGTGTAACCCTCATATACATCAATAACGTAATATAACGTAACCTAACCCAACCTATCATCTCGGCGGTAATATTTGACAGCATTCCTGTCGAGTTCGCCTCTACGTCTCCGTGGGACCTTTATATACATCAATAACGTAATATAACCAAACCTAACCCAACCTAACATGTCGACGTTAATATTTGACAACATTCCTGGCGAGTTGGCATCTACGTCTCCCTGGGACCTTTATGTACATCATTAACGTAATATAGCCTAACCTAACCCAACCTATCATCTCGACGGTAATATTTGACAACATTCCTGGCGAGTTGGCCTCTACGTCTCCGTGTAACCCTCATATACATCAATAACGTAATATAACGTAACCTAACACAACCTATCATCTCGGCGGTAATATTTGACAACATTCCTGGCGAGTTGGCCTCTACGTCTCTGTGTAACCCTCATATACATCAATAACGTAATATAACGTAACCTAACCCCACCTATCATCTCGATGGTAATATTTGACAACATTCCTGGCGAGTTGGCATCTACGTCTCCCTGGGACCTTTATGTACATCATTAACGTAATATAGCCTAACCTAACCCAACCTATCATCTCGACGGTAATATTTGACAACATTCCTGGCGAGTTGGCCTCTACGTCTCCGTGTAACCCTCATATACATCAATAACGTAATATAACGTAACCTAACACAACCTATCATCTCGGCGGTAATATTTGACAATATTCCTGGCGAGTTTGCATCTACGTCCCCCTGGGACCTTTATATACATCATTAACGTAATATAACCTAACCTAACCCAACCCAACATTTCGGCAGTAATATTTGACAACATTCCTGGCGAGTTGGCCTCCACGTCTCCGTGTAACCCTCATATACATCAATAACGTAACCTAACCTAACCTAACGCAACCTATCATCTCGGCGGTAATATTTGACAACATTCCTGGCGAGTTGGCCTCTACGTCTCCGTTTGACCTTCATATACATCAATAACGTAATATAACGTAACCTAACCCAAACTATCATCTCGGCGGTAATATTTGACAACATTCCTGGCGAGTTGGCATCTACGTCTCCCTGGGACCTTTATATACATCATTAACGTAATATAACCTAACGTAACCCAACCTAACATCTCGGCGGTAATATTTGACAACACTCCTGGCGAGTTGGCCTCTACGTCTCCGTTTGACCTTCATATACATCAATAACGTAATATAACCTAACCTAACCCAACCTATCATCTCGGCGGTAATATTTGACAACATTCCTGGCGAGTTGGCCTCTACATCTCCGTTTGACCTTCATATACATCAATAACGTAATATAACGTAACGTAACCCAACCTATCATCTCGGCGGTAATATTTGACAACATTCCAGGCGGGTTGGCCTCTACGTCTCCAGTGTAACCCTCATATACATCAATAACGTAATATAACGTAACCTAACCCAACCTATCATCTCGGCGGTAATATTTGACAACATTCCTGTCGAGTTCGCCTCTACGTCTCCGTGGGACCTTTATATACATCAATAACGTAATATAACCAAACCTAACCCAACCTAACATGTCGACGTTAATATTTGACAACATTCCTGGCGAGTTGGCATCTACGTCTCCCTGGGACCTTTATATACATCATTAACGTAATATAACCTAACCTAACCCAACCTAACATCTCGGCGGTAATATTTGACAACATTCCTGGCGAGTTGGCATCTACGTCTCCGTGTAACCCTCATATACATCAATAACGTAATATGACGTAACCTAACCCAACCTAACATCTCGGCGGTAATATTTGACAACATTCCTGGCGAGTTGGCCTCTACGTCTCCGTTTGACCTTCATATACATCAATAACGTAATATAACGTAACCTAACCCAACCTATCATCTCGGCGGTAATATTTGACAACATTCCTGGCGAGTTGGCATCTACGTCTCCCTGGGACCTTTATATACATCATTAACGTAATATAGCCTAACCTAACCCAACCTAACGTCTCGGCGGTAATATTTGACAACATTCCTGGCGAGTTGGCCTCTACGTCTCCGTGTAACCCTCATACACGTCAATAACGTAATAGAACGAAACCTAACCCAACCTAACATGTCGGCGGTAATATTTGACAACATTCCTGGCGAGTTGGCATCTACGTCTCCCTGGGACCTTTATATACATCATTAACGTAATATAACCTAACCTAACCCAACATAACATCTCGGCGGTAATATTTGACAACATTCCTGGCGAGTTGGCCTCTACGTCTCCGTTTGACCTTCATATACATCAATAACGTAATATAACCTAACCTAACCCAACCTATCATCTCGGCGGTAATATTTGACAACATTCCTGGCGAGTTGGCCTCTACATCTCCGTTTGACCTTCATATACATCAATAACGTAATATAACGTAACGTAACCCAACCTATCATCTCGGCGGTAATATTTGACAACATTCCAGGCGAGTTGGCCTCTACGTCTCCAGTGTAACCCTCATATACATCAATAACGTAATATAACGTAACCTAACCCAACCTATCATCTCGGCGGTAATATTTGACAGCATTCCTGTCGAGTTCGCCTCTACGTCTCCGTGGGACCTTTATATACATCAATAACGTAATATAACCAAACCTAACCCAACCTAACATGTCGACGTTAATATTTGACAACATTCCTGGCGAGTTGGCATCTACGTCTCCCTGGGACCTTTATGTACATCATTAACGTAATATAGCCTAACCTAACCCAACCTATCATCTCGACGGTAATATTTGACAACATTCCTGGCGAGTTGGCCTCTACGTCTCCGTGTAACCCTCATATACATCAATAACGTAATATAACGTAACCTAACACAACCTATCATCTCGGCGGTAATATTTGACAACATTCCTGGCGAGTTGGCCTCTACGTCTCCGTGTAACCCTCATATACATCAATAACGTAATATAACGTAACCTAACCCCACCTATCATCTCGATGGTAATATTTGACAACATTCCTGGCGAGTTGGCATCTACGTCTCCCTGGGACCTTTATGTACATCATTAACGTAATATAGCCTAACCTAACCCAACCTATCATCTCGACGGTAATATTTGACAACATTCCTGGCGAGTTGGCCTCTACGTCTCCGTGTAACCCTCATATACATCAATAACGTAATATAACGTAACCTAACACAACCTATCATCTCGGCGGTAATATTTGACAATATTCCTGGCGAGTTTGCATCTACGTCCCCCTGGGACCTTTATATACATCATTAACGTAATATAACCTAACCTAACCCAACCTATCATCTCGGCGGTAATATTTGACAACATTCCTGGCGAGTTGGCCTCTACGTCTCCGTGTAACCCTCATATACATCAATAACGTAATATAACGTAACCTAACACAACCTATCATCTCGGCGGTAATATTTGACAATATTCCTGGCGAGTTTGCATCTCCGTCCCCCTGGGACCTTTATATACATCATTAACGTAATATAACCTAACCTAACCCAACCCAACATTTCGGCAGTAATATTTGACAACATTCCTGGCGAGTTGGCCTCCACGTCTCCGTGTAACCCTCATATACATCAATAACGTAACCTAACCTAACCTAACGCAACCTATCATCTCGGCGGTAATATTTGACAACATTCCTGGCGAGTTGGCCTCTACGTCTCCGTTTGACCTTCATATACATCAATAACGTAATATAACGTAACCTAACCCAAACTATCATCTCGGCGGTAATATTTGACAACATTCCTGGCGAGTTGGCATCTACGTCTCCCTGGGACCTTTATATACATCATTAACGTAATATAACCTAACGTAACCCAACCTAACATCTCGGCGGTAATATTTGACAACATTCCTGGCGAGTTGGCCTCTACGTCTCCGTTTGACCTTCATATACATCAATAACGTAATATAACCTAACCTAACCCAACCTATCATCTCGGCGGTAATATTTGACAACATTCCTGGCGAGTTGGCCTCTACATCTCCGTTTGACCTTCATATACATCAATAACGTAATATAACGTAACGTAACCCAACCTATCATCTCGGCGGTAATATTTGACAACATTCCAGGCGGGTTGGCCTCTACGTCTCCAGTGTAACCCTCATATACATCAATAACGTAATATAACGTAACCTAACCCAACCTATCATCTCGGCGGTAATATTTGACAACATTCCTGTCGAGTTCGCCTCTACGTCTCCGTGGGACCTTTATATACATCAATAACGTAATATAACCAAACCTAACCCAACCTAACATGTCGACGTTAATATTTGACAACATTCCTGGCGAGTTGGCATCTACGTCTCCCTGGGACCTTTATATACATCATTAACGTAATATAACCTAACCTAACCCAACCTAACATCTCGGCGGTAATATTTGACAACATTCCTGGCGAGTTGGCATCTACGTCTCCGTGTAACCCTCATATACATCAATAACGTAATATGACGTAACCTAACCCAACCTAACATCTCGGCGGTAATATTTGACAACATTCCTGGCGAGTTGGCCTCTACGTCTCCGTTTGACCTTCATATACATCAATAACGTAATATAACGTAACCTAACCCAACCTATCATCTCGGCGGTAATATTTGACAACATTCCTGGCGAGTTGGCATCTACGTCTCCCTGGGACCTTTATATACATCATTAACGTAATATAGCCTAACCTAACCCAACCTAACGTCTCGGCGGTAATATTTGACAACATTCCTGGCGAGTTGGCCTCTACGTCTCCGTGTAACCCTCATACACGTCAATAACGTAATAGAACGAAACCTAACCCAACCTAACATGTCGGCGGTAATATTTGACAACATTCCTGGCGAGTTGGCATCTACGTCTCCCTGGGACCTTTATATACATCATTAACGTAATATAACCTAACCTAACCCAACATAACATCTCGGCGGTAATATTTGACAACATTCCTGGCGAGTTGGCCTCTACGTCTCCGTTTGACCTTCATATACATCAATAACGTAATATAACCTAACCTAACCCAACCTATCATCTCGGCGGTAATATTTGACAACATTCCTGGCGAGTTGGCCTCTACATCTCCGTTTGACCTTCATATACATCAATAACGTAATATAACGTAACGTAACCCAACCTATCATCTCGGCGGTAATATTTGACAACATTCCAGGCGAGTTGGCCTCTACGTCTCCAGTGTAACCCTCATATACATCAATAACGTAATATAACGTAACCTAACCCAACCTATCATCTCGGCGGTAATATTTGACAGCATTCCTGTCGAGTTCGCCTCTACGTCTCCGTGGGACCTTTATATACATCAATAACGTAATATAACCAAACCTAACCCAACCTAACATGTCGACGTTAATATTTGACAACATTCCTGGCGAGTTGGCATCTACGTCTCCCTGGGACCTTTATGTACATCATTAACGTAATATAGCCTAACCTAACCCAACCTATCATCTCGACGGTAATATTTGACAACATTCCTGGCGAGTTGGCCTCTACGTCTCCGTGTAACCCTCATATACATCAATAACGTAATATAACGTAACCTAACACAACCTATCATCTCGGCGGTAATATTTGACAACATTCCTGGCGAGTTGGCCTCTACGTCTCCGTGTAACCCTCATATACATCAATAACGTAATATAACGTAACCTAACCCCACCTATCATCTCGATGGTAATATTTGACAACATTCCTGGCGAGTTGGCATCTACGTCTCCCTGGGACCTTTATGTACATCATTAACGTAATATAGCCTAACCTAACCCAACCTATCATCTCGACGGTAATATTTGACAACATTCCTGGCGAGTTGGCCTCTACGTCTCCGTGTAACCCTCATATACATCAATAACGTAATATAACGTAACCTAACACAACCTATCATCTCGGCGGTAATATTTGACAATATTCCTGGCGAGTTTGCATCTACGTCCCCCTGGGACCTTTATATACATCATTAACGTAATATAACCTAACCTAACCCAACCCAACATTTCGGCAGTAATATTTGACAACATTCCTGGCGAGTTGGCCTCCACGTCTCCGTGTAACCCTCATATACATCAATAACGTAATATAACGTAACCTAACCCCACCTATCATCTCGGCGGTAATATTTGACAACATTCCTGGCGAGTTGGCATCTACGTCTCCCTGGGACCTTTATATACATCATTAACGTATTATAGCCTAACCTAACCGAACCTATCATCTCGGCGGTAATATTTGACAACATTCCTGGCGAGTTGGCCTCTACGTCTCCGTGTAACCCTCATATACATCATTAACGTAATGTAACCTAACCTAACCCAACCCAACATTTCGGCGGTAATATTTGACAACATTCCTGGCGAGTTGGCCTCCACGTCTCCGTGTAACCCTCATATACATGAATAACGTAATATAACGTAACCTAACCCAACCTATCATCTCAGCGGTGTTATTTGACAACAATCATGGCGAGTTGGCATCTGCGTCTCCCTGGGGCCTTTATATACATCATTAACGTAATATAACCTAACCTAACCAAACCTAACATCTCGGCGGTAATATTTAACAACATTCCTGGCGAGTTGGCCTCTACGTCTCCGTTTGACCTTCATATACATCAATAACGTAATATAACGTAACCTAACCCAGACTATCATCTCGGCGGTAATATTTGACAACATTCCTGGCGAGTTGGCATCTACGTCTCCCTGGGACCTTTATATACATCATTAACGTAATATAGCCTAACATAACCCAACCTATCATCTCGGCGGTAATATTTGACAACATTCCTGGCGGGTTGGCCTCTACGTATCCGTGTAGCCCTCATATACATCAATAACGTAATATAACGCCTCCTAACCCAACCTATCATATCGGCGGGAATATTTGACAACATTCCTGGCGAGTTGAGATCTACGTCTCCCTGGGACCTTTATATACATCATTAATGTAATATAACCTAACCTAACCCAACCTAACATCTCGGCGGTAATATTTGACAACATTCCTGGCGAGTTGGCATCTACGTCTCCGTTTGACCTTCATATACATCAATAACGTAATATAACCTAACCTAACCCAACCTAACATCTCGGTGGTAATATTTGACATCATTCCTGGCGAGTTGGCCTCTACGTCTCCGTGTAACCCTCATATACGTCAATAACGTAATATAACCTAACCTAACCAAACCTAACATTTCTGTCTTAATATTTGACAACATACCTGGCGAGTTGGCCTGTATGTCTCCGTTGGACCTTCATATACATCAATAACGAAATATAACCTAACCTAAACCAACCTATCATCTCGGCGATAATATTTGACCACATTCCCGGCGAGTTGACCTCTACGTCTCCGTGGGACCTTTCTATACATAAATAACGTAATATAACTTAACCTAACCCAATCTAACATCTCGGTGCTAATATTTGACCACATTCCTGGCTTGTTGGCCTCTGCGTGTCCGTGGGACATTTATATACGTCAATAACGTAATATAACCTAACCTAACCCAATCTAACATTTCGGCGGTAATATTTGACCACATTCGTGTCTTGTTGGGCTCTACGTCTTCGTGGAACCTTTATATACATCAATAACGTAATATAACCTATCCTAACCCAACCTAACATCTCGGCGGTAATATTTGACAACATTCGTGGCGAGTTGGCTTCTCCGTCTCCGTGGGACCTATATATACATCCATAACGTAATGTAACCAACCCTAACCCAACCTAACATGTCGGCGGTAATATTTGACAACATTCCTGGCGAGTTAACCTCTACGTCTGCGTATAACCCTCATATACGTCAATAACGTAATATAACCTAACCTAACCCAACCTAACATCTCGGCGGTAATATTTGACAAAATTCCTGGCGAGTTGAATTCTCCGTCTCCGTGGGACCCTTATATACATCAATAACGTAATATAATCAAACCTAACACAACCTAACATGTCGGGGGTAATACTTGACAGCATTCCTGACGAGTTGGCCTCTACGTCTCCGTGTAACCCTCATATACATCAATAACGTAATATATCGTAACCTAACCCAACCTATCATCTCGGCGGTAATATTTGACAACATTCCTGGCGAGTTGGCATCTACGTCTCCCTGGGACCTTTATATACATCATTAACGTAATATAACCTAACCTAACCCAATCTAACATCTCGGCGGTAATATTTGACAACATTCCTGGCGAGTTGGCATCTACGTCTCCCTGGGACCTTTATATACATCATTAACGTCATATAACCTAACCTAACCCAAGCTAACATCTCGGCGGTAATATTTGACAACATTCCTGGCGAGTTGACCTCTACGTCTCCGTGTAACCCTCATATACGTCAATAACGTAATATAACCTAACCTAACCCAACCTAACATTTCCACCTTAATAATTGACATCATACCTGGCGAGTTGGCCTGTACGTCTCCGTGGGACCTTCATATACATCAATAACGAAATATAACCTAACCTAAACCAACCTAGCATCTCGGCAATAATATTTGACCACATTCCTGGCGAGTTGACCTCTACGTCTCCGTGGGACATTTCTATACATCAATAACGTAATATAACCTAACCTAACCCAATCTAACATCTCGGTGCTAATATTTGACCACATTCCTGGCTTGTTGGCCTCTGCGTGTCCGTGGGACATTTATATACGTCAATAACGTAATATAACCTAACCTAACCCAATCTAACATCTCGGCGGTAATATTGGACCACATTCCTGGCTTGTTGGCCTCTACGCCTCCGTGGGACCTTTATATACTTCAATAACGTAATATAACCTAACCTAACCCAATCTAACATTTCGGCGGTAATATTTGACCACATTCGTGTCTTGTTGGGCTCTACGTCTTCGTGGAACCTTTATATACATCAATAACGTAATATAACCTATCCTAACCCAACCTAACATCTCGGCGGTAATATTTGACAACATTCGTGGCGAGTTGGCTTCTCCGTCTCCGTGGGACCTATATATACATCCATAACGTAATGTAACCAACCCTAACCCAACCTAACATGTCGGCGGTAATATTTGACAACATTCCTGGCGAGTTAACCTCTACGTCTGCGTATAACCCTCATATACGTCAATAACGTAATATAACCTAACCTAACCCAACCTAACATCTCGGCGGTAATATTTGACAAAATTCCTGGCGGGTTGAATTCTCCGTCTCCGTGGGACCCTTATATACATCAATAACGTAATATAATCAAACCTAACACAACCTAACATGTCGGGGGTAATACTTGACAGCATTCCTGACGAGTTGGCCTCTACGTCTCCGTGTAACCCTCATATACATCAATAACGTAATATATCGTAACCTAACCCAACCTATCATCTCGGCGGTAATATTTGACAACATTCCTGGCGAGTTGGCATCTACGTCTCCCTGGGACCTTTATATACATCATTAACGTAATATAACCTAACCTAACCCAACCTAACATCTCGGCGGTAATATTTGACAACATTCCTGGCGAGTTGGCCTCTACGTCTCCGTGTAACCCTCATATACATCAATAACGTAATAGAACGTAACCTAACGCAACCTATCATCTCGGCGGTAATATTTGACAACATTCCTGGCGAGTTGGCCTCTACGTCTCCGTTTGACCTTCATATACATCAATAACGTAATATAACGTAACCTAACCCAAACTATCATCTCGGCGGTAATATTTGACAACATTCCTGGCGAGTTGGCATCTACGTCTCCCTGGGACCTTTATATACATCATTAACGTAATATAACTTAACCTAACCCAACTTAACATCTCGTCGGTAATATTTGACAACATTCCTGGCGAGTTGGCCTCTACGTCTCCGTGTAACCCTCATACACGTCAATAACGTAATAGAACGAAACCTAACCCAACCTAACATGTCGGCGGTAATATTTGACAACATTACTGGCGAGTTGGCATCTACGTCTCCCTGGGACCTTTATATACATCATTAACGTAATATAACCTAACCTAACCCAACCTAACATCTCGGCGGTAATATTTGACAACATTCCTGGCGAGTTGGCCTCTACGTCTCCGTTTGACCTTCATATACATCAATAACGTAATATAACCTAACCTAACCCAACCTATCATCTCGGCGGTAATATTTGACAACATTCCTGGCGAGTTGGCCTCTACATCTCCGTTTGACCTTCATATACATCAATAACGTAATATAACGTAACGTAACCCAACCTATCATCTCGGCGGTAATATTTGACAACATTCCAGGCGAGTTGGCCTCTACGTCTCCAGTGTAACCCTCATATACATCAATAACGTAATATAACGTAACCTAACCCAACCTATCATCTCGGCGGTAATATTTGACAGCATTCCTGTCGAGTTCGCCTCTACGTCTCCGTGGGACCTTTATATACATCAATAACGTAATATAACCAAACCTAACCCAACCTAACATGTCGACGTTAATATTTGACAACATTCCTGGCGAGTTTGCATCTACGTCTCCCTGGGACCTTTATATACATCATTATCGTAATATAACCTAACCTAAACCAACCTAACACCTCGGCGGTAATATTCGACAACATTCCTGGCGAGTTGGCCTCTACGTCTCCGCGTAACACTCATATACATCAATAACGTAATATGACGTAACCTAACCCAACCTATCATCTCGGCGGTAATATTTGACAACATTCCTGGCGAGTTGGCATCTACGTCTCCCTGGGACCTTTATATACATCATTAACGTAATATAACCTAACCTAACCCAACCTAACATCTCGGCGGTAATATTTGACAACATTCCTGGCGAGTTGGCCTCTACTTCTCCGTTTGACCTTCATATACATCAATAACGTAATATAACCAAACCTAACCCAACCTAACATGTCGACGTTAATATTTGACAACATTCCTGGCGAGTTTGCATCTACGTCTCCCTGGGACCTTTATATACATCATTATCGTAATATAACCTAACCTAAACCAACCTAACACCTCGGCGGTAATATTTGACAACATTCCTGGCGAGTTGGCCTCTACGTCTCCGCGTAACACTCATATACATCAATAACGTAATATGACGTAACCTAACCCAACCTATCATCTCGGCGGTAATATTTGACAACATTCCTGGCGAGTTGGTCTCTACGTCTCCGTGTGACCCTCATACACATCAATAACGTAATATAACCTAACCTAACGCAACCTAACATCTCAGCGGTAATATTTGACAACATTCCTGGCGAGTTGGCCTCTACGTCTCCGTTTGACCTTCATATATATCAATAACGTAATATAACGTAACCTAACCCAACCTATCATCTCGGCGGTAATATTTGACAACATTCCTGGCGAGTTGGCATCTACGTCACACTGGGACCTTTATATACATCACTAACGTAATATAACCTAACCTAACCCAACTTAACATCTCGGCGGTAATATTTGACAACATTCCAGGCGAGTTGGCCTCTACGTCTCCAGTGTAACCCTCATATACATCACTAACGTAATATAACGTAACCTAACCCAACCTATCATCTCGGCGGTAATATTTGACAACATTCCTGTCGAGTTCGCCTCTACGTCTCCGTGTGATCTTTATATACATCAATAACGTAATATAACATAACCTAACCCAATCTAACATCTCGGCGGTAATATTTGACCACATTCCTGGCTTGTTGGCCTCTACGTCTCCGTGGGACCTTTATATACATCAATAACGTAATATAACCAAACCTAACCCAACCTAACATGTCGACGTTAATATTTGACAACATTCCTGGCGAGTTGGCATCTACGTCTCCCTGGGACCTTTATATACATCATTAACGTAATATAACCTAACCTAACCCAACCTAACATCTCGGCGGTAATATTTGACAACATTCCTGGCGAGTTGGCATCTACGTCTCCCTGGGACCTTTATATACATCATTAACGTAATATAACCTAACCTAACCCAACCTAACATCTCGGCGGTAATATTTGACAACATTCCTGGCGAGTTGGCCTCTACGTCTCCGTGTAACCCTCATATACATCAATAACGTAATATAACGTAACATAACCCAACCTATCATCTCGGTGGTAATATTTGACAACATTCCTGGCGAGTTGGCATCTACGTCTCCCTGGGACCTTTATATACATCATTAACGTAATATAGCCTAACCTAACCCAACCTAACATCTCGGCGGTAATATTTGACAACATTCCTGGGGAGTTGGTCTCTACGTCTCCGTGTAACCCTCATACACGTCAATAACGTAATAGAACGTAACATAACCCAACCTAACATGTCGGCGGTAATATTTGACAACATTCCTGGCGAGTTGGCATCTACGTCTCCCTGGGACCTTTATATACATCATTAACGTAATATAACCTAACCTAACCCAACCTAACATCTCGGCGGTAATATTTGACAACATTTCTGGCGAGTTGGCATCTACGTCTCACTGGGACCTTTATATACATCATTAACGTAATATAACCTAACCTAACCCAACTTGACATCTCGGCGGTAATATTTGACAACATTCCTGGCGAGTTGACCTCTACGTCTCCGTGTAACCCTCATATACGTCAATAACGTAATATAACCTAACCTAACCCAACCTAACATTTCCACCTTAATAATTGACATCATACCTGGCGAGTTGGCCTGTACGTCTCCGTGGGACCTTCATATACATCAATAACGAAATATAACCTAACCTAAACCAACCTAGCATCTCGGCAATAATATTTGACCACATTCCTGGCGAGTTGACCTCTACGTCTCCGTGGGACATTTCTATACATCAATAACGTAATATAACCTAACCTAACCCAATCTAACATCTCGGTGCTAATATTTGACCACATTCCTGGCTTGTTGGCCTCTGCGTGTCCGTGGGACATTTATATACGTCAATAACGTAATATAACCTAACCTAACCCAATCTAACATCTCGGCGGTAATATTGGACCACATTCCTGGCTTGTTGGCCTCTACGCCTCCGTGGGACCTTTATATACTTCAATAACGTAATATAACCTAACCTAACCCAATCTAACATTTCGGCGGTAATATTTGACCACATTCGTGTCTTGTTGGGCTCTACGTCTTCGTGGAACCTTTATATACATCAATAACGTAATATAACCTATCCTAACCCAACCTAACATCTCGGCGGTAATATTTGACAACATTCGTGGCGAGTTGGCTTCTCCGTCTCCGTGGGACCTATATATACATCCATAACGTAATGTAACCAACCCTAACCCAACCTAACATGTCGGCGGTAATATTTGACAACATTCCTGGCGAGTTAACCTCTACGTCTGCGTATAACCCTCATATACGTCAATAACGTAATATAACCTAACCTAACCCAACCTAACATCTCGGCGGTAATATTTGACAAAATTCCTGGCGGGTTGAATTCTCCGTCTCCGTGGGACCCTTATATACATCAATAACGTAATATAATCAAACCTAACACAACCTAACATGTCGGGGGTAATACTTGACAGCATTCCTGACGAGTTGGCCTCTACGTCTCCGTGTAACCCTCATATACATCAATAACGTAATATATCGTAACCTAACCCAACCTATCATCTCGGCGGTAATATTTGACAACATTCCTGGCGAGTTGGCATCTACGTCTCCCTGGGACCTTTATATACATCATTAACGTAATATAACCTAACCTAACCCAACCTAACATCTCGGCGGTAATATTTGACAACATTCCTGGCGAGTTGGCCTCTACGTCTCCGTGTAACCCTCATATACATCAATAACGTAATAGAACGTAACCTAACGCAACCTATCATCTCGGCGGTAATATTTGACAACATTCCTGGCGAGTTGGCCTCTACGTCTCCGTTTGACCTTCATATACATCAATAACGTAATATAACGTAACCTAACCCAAACTATCATCTCGGCGGTAATATTTGACAACATTCCTGGCGAGTTGGCATCTACGTCTCCCTGGGACCTTTATATACATCATTAACGTAATATAACTTAACCTAACCCAACTTAACATCTCGTCGGTAATATTTGACAACATTCCTGGCGAGTTGGCCTCTACGTCTCCGTGTAACCCTCATACACGTCAATAACGTAATAGAACGAAACCTAACCCAACCTAACATGTCGGCGGTAATATTTGACAACATTACTGGCGAGTTGGCATCTACGTCTCCCTGGGACCTTTATATACATCATTAACGTAATATAACCTAACCTAACCCAACCTAACATCTCGGCGGTAATATTTGACAACATTCCTGGCGAGTTGGCCTCTACGTCTCCGTTTGACCTTCATATACATCAATAACGTAATATAACCTAACCTAACCCAACCTATCATCTCGGCGGTAATATTTGACAACATTCCTGGCGAGTTGGCCTCTACATCTCCGTTTGACCTTCATATACATCAATAACGTAATATAACGTAACGTAACCCAACCTATCATCTCGGCGGTAATATTTGACAACATTCCTGGCGAGTTGGCATCTACGTCTCCCTGGGACCTTTATATACATCATTAACGTAATATAACCTAACCTAACCCAACCTAACATCTCGGCGGTAATATTTGACAACATTCCTGGCGAGTTGGCATCTACGTCTCCCTGGGACCTTTATATACATCATTAACGTAATATAACCTAACCTAACCCAACCTAACATCTCGGCGGTAATATTTGACAACATTCCTGGCGAGTTGGCCTCTACGTCTCCGTGTAACCCTCATATACATCAATAACGTAATATAACGTAACATAACCCAACCTATCATCTCGGTGGTAATATTTGACAACATTCCTGGCGAGTTGGCATCTACGTCTCCCTGGGACCTTTATATACATCATTAACGTAATATAGCCTAACCTAACCCAACCTAACATCTCGGCGGTAATATTTGACAACATTCCTGGGGAGTTGGTCTCTACGTCTCCGTGTAACCCTCATACACGTCAATAACGTAATAGAACGTAACATAACCCAACCTAACATGTCGGCGGTAATATTTGACAACATTCCTGGCGAGTTGGCATCTACGTCTCCCTGGGACCTTTATATACATCATTAACGTAATATAACCTAACCTAACCCAACCTAACATCTCGGCGGTAATATTTGACAACATTTCTGGCGAGTTGGCATCTACGTCTCACTGGGACCTTTATATACATCATTAACGTAATATAACCTAACCTAACCCAACTTGACATCTCGGCGGTAATATTTGACAACATTCCTGGCGAGTTGACCTCTACGTCTCCGTGTAACCCTCATATACGTCAATAACGTAATATAACCTAACCTAACCCAACCTAACATTTCCACCTTAATAATTGACATCATACCTGGCGAGTTGGCCTGTACGTCTCCGTGGGACCTTCATATACATCAATAACGAAATATAACCTAACCTAAACCAACCTAGCATCTCGGCAATAATATTTGACCACATTCCTGGCGAGTTGACCTCTACGTCTCCGTGGGACATTTCTATACATCAATAACGTAATATAACCTAACCTAACCCAATCTAACATCTCGGTGCTAATATTTGACCACATTCCTGGCTTGTTGGCCTCTGCGTGTCCGTGGGACATTTATATACGTCAATAACGTAATATAACCTAACCTAACCCAATCTAACATCTCGGCGGTAATATTGGACCACATTCCTGGCTTGTTGGCCTCTACGCCTCCGTGGGACCTTTATATACTTCAATAACGTAATATAACCTAACCTAACCCAATCTAACATTTCGGCGGTAATATTTGACCACATTCGTGTCTTGTTGGGCTCTACGTCTTCGTGGAACCTTTATATACATCAATAACGTAATATAACCTATCCTAACCCAACCTAACATCTCGGCGGTAATATTTGACAACATTCGTGGCGAGTTGGCTTCTCCGTCTCCGTGGGACCTATATATACATCCATAACGTAATGTAACCAACCCTAACCCAACCTAACATGTCGGCGGTAATATTTGACAACATTCCTGGCGAGTTAACCTCTACGTCTGCGTATAACCCTCATATACGTCAATAACGTAATATAACCTAACCTAACCCAACCTAACATCTCGGCGGTAATATTTGACAAAATTCCTGGCGGGTTGAATTCTCCGTCTCCGTGGGACCCTTATATACATCAATAACGTAATATAATCAAACCTAACACAACCTAACATGTCGGGGGTAATACTTGACAGCATTCCTGACGAGTTGGCCTCTACGTCTCCGTGTAACCCTCATATACATCAATAACGTAATATATCGTAACCTAACCCAACCTATCATCTCGGCGGTAATATTTGACAACATTCCTGGCGAGTTGGCATCTACGTCTCCCTGGGACCTTTATATACATCATTAACGTAATATAACCTAACCTAACCCAACCTAACATCTCGGCGGTAATATTTGACAACATTCCTGGCGAGTTGGCCTCTACGTCTCCGTGTAACCCTCATATACATCAATAACGTAATAGAACGTAACCTAACGCAACCTATCATCTCGGCGGTAATATTTGACAACATTCCTGGCGAGTTGGCCTCTACGTCTCCGTTTGACCTTCATATACATCAATAACGTAATATAACGTAACCTAACCCAAACTATCATCTCGGCGGTAATATTTGACAACATTCCTGGCGAGTTGGCATCTACGTCTCCCTGGGACCTTTATATACATCATTAACGTAATATAACTTAACCTAACCCAACTTAACATCTCGTCGGTAATATTTGACAACATTCCTGGCGAGTTGGCCTCTACGTCTCCGTGTAACCCTCATACACGTCAATAACGTAATAGAACGAAACCTAACCCAACCTAACATGTCGGCGGTAATATTTGACAACATTACTGGCGAGTTGGCATCTACGTCTCCCTGGGACCTTTATATACATCATTAACGTAATATAACCTAACCTAACCCAACCTAACATCTCGGCGGTAATATTTGACAACATTCCTGGCGAGTTGGCCTCTACGTCTCCGTTTGACCTTCATATACATCAATAACGTAATATAACCTAACCTAACCCAACCTATCATCTCGGCGGTAATATTTGACAACATTCCTGGCGAGTTGGCCTCTACATCTCCGTTTGACCTTCATATACATCAATAACGTAATATAACGTAACGTAACCCAACCTATCATCTCGGCGGTAATATTTGACAACATTCCAGGCGAGTTGGCCTCTACGTCTCCAGTGTAACCCTCATATACATCAATAACGTAATATAACGTAACCTAACCCAACCTATCATCTCGGCGGTAATATTTGACAGCATTCCTGTCGAGTTCGCCTCTACGTCTCCGTGGGACCTTTATATACATCAATAACGTAATATAACCAAACCTAACCCAACCTAACATGTCGACGTTAATATTTGACAACATTCCTGGCGAGTTTGCATCTACGTCTCCCTGGGACCTTTATATACATCATTATCGTAATATAACCTAACCTAAACCAACCTAACACCTCGGCGGTAATATTCGACAACATTCCTGGCGAGTTGGCCTCTACGTCTCCGCGTAACACTCATATACATCAATAACGTAATATGACGTAACCTAACCCAACCTATCATCTCGGCGGTAATATTTGACAACATTCCTGGCGAGTTGGCATCTACGTCTCCCTGGGACCTTTATATACATCATTAACGTAATATAACCTAACCTAACCCAACCTAACATCTCGGCGGTAATATTTGACAACATTCCTGGCGAGTTGGCCTCTACTTCTCCGTTTGACCTTCATATACATCAATAACGTAATATAACCAAACCTAACCCAACCTAACATGTCGACGTTAATATTTGACAACATTCCTGGCGAGTTTGCATCTACGTCTCCCTGGGACCTTTATATACATCATTATCGTAATATAACCTAACCTAAACCAACCTAACACCTCGGCGGTAATATTTGACAACATTCCTGGCGAGTTGGCCTCTACGTCTCCGCGTAACACTCATATACATCAATAACGTAATATGACGTAACCTAACCCAACCTATCATCTCGGCGGTAATATTTGACAACATTCCTGGCGAGTTGGTCTCTACGTCTCCGTGTGACCCTCATACACATCAATAACGTAATATAACCTAACCTAACGCAACCTAACATCTCAGCGGTAATATTTGACAACATTCCTGGCGAGTTGGCCTCTACGTCTCCGTTTGACCTTCATATATATCAATAACGTAATATAACGTAACCTAACCCAACCTATCATCTCGGCGGTAATATTTGACAACATTCCTGGCGAGTTGGCATCTACGTCACACTGGGACCTTTATATACATCACTAACGTAATATAACCTAACCTAACCCAACTTAACATCTCGGCGGTAATATTTGACAACATTCCAGGCGAGTTGGCCTCTACGTCTCCAGTGTAACCCTCATATACATCACTAACGTAATATAACGTAACCTAACCCAACCTATCATCTCGGCGGTAATATTTGACAACATTCCTGTCGAGTTCGCCTCTACGTCTCCGTGTGATCTTTATATACATCAATAACGTAATATAACATAACCTAACCCAATCTAACATCTCGGCGGTAATATTTGACCACATTCCTGGCTTGTTGGCCTCTACGTCTCCGTGGGACCTTTATATACATCAATAACGTAATATAACCAAACCTAACCCAACCTAACATGTCGACGTTAATATTTGACAACATTCCTGGCGAGTTGGCATCTACGTCTCCCTGGGACCTTTATATACATCATTAACGTAATATAACCTAACCTAACCCAACCTAACATCTCGGCGGTAATATTTGACAACATTCCTGGCGAGTTGGCATCTACGTCTCCCTGGGACCTTTATATACATCATTAACGTAATATAACCTAACCTAACCCAACCTAACATCTCGGCGGTAATATTTGACAACATTCCTGGCGAGTTGGCCTCTACGTCTCCGTGTAACCCTCATATACATCAATAACGTAATATAACGTAACATAACCCAACCTATCATCTCGGTGGTAATATTTGACAACATTCCTGGCGAGTTGGCATCTACGTCTCCCTGGGACCTTTATATACATCATTAACGTAATATAGCCTAACCTAACCCAACCTAACATCTCGGCGGTAATATTTGACAACATTCCTGGGGAGTTGGTCTCTACGTCTCCGTGTAACCCTCATACACGTCAATAACGTAATAGAACGTAACATAACCCAACCTAACATGTCGGCGGTAATATTTGACAACATTCCTGGCGAGTTGGCATCTACGTCTCCCTGGGACCTTTATATACATCATTAACGTAATATAACCTAACCTAACCCAACCTAACATCTCGGCGGTAATATTTGACAACATTTCTGGCGAGTTGGCATCTACGTCTCACTGGGACCTTTATATACATCATTAACGTAATATAACCTAACCTAACCCAACTTGACATCTCGGCGGTAATATTTGACAACATTCCAGGCGAGTTGGCCTCTACGTCTCCAGTGTAACCCTCATATACATCAATAACGTAATATAACGTAACCTAACCCAACCTATCATCTCGGCGGTAATATTTGACAACATTCCTGGCGAGTTGGTCTCTACGTCTCCGTGTGACCCTCATACACATCAATAACGTAATATAACCTAACCTAACGCAACCTAACATCTCAGCGGTAATATTTGACAACATTCCTGGCGAGTTGGCCTCTACGTCTCCGTTTGACCTTCATATATATCAATAACGTAATATAACGTAACCTAACCCAACCTATCATCTCGGCGGTAATATTTGACAACATTCCTGGCGAGTTGGCATCTACGTCACACTGGGACCTTTATATACATCACTAACGTAATATAACCTAACCTAACCCAACTTAACATCTCGGCGGTAATATTTGACAACATTCCAGGCGAGTTGGCCTCTACGTCTCCAGTGTAACCCTCATATACATCACTAACGTAATATAACGTAACCTAACCCAACCTATCATCTCGGCGGTAATATTTGACAACATTCCTGTCGAGTTCGCCTCTACGTCTCCGTGTGATCTTTATATACATCAATAACGTAATATAACATAACCTAACCCAATCTAACATGTCGGCGGTAATATTTGACCACATTCCTGGCTTGTTGGCCTCTACGTCTCCGTGGGACCTTTATATACATCAATAACGTAATATAACCAAACCTAACCCAACCTAACATGTCGACGTTAATATTTGACAACATTCCTGGCGAGTTGGCATCTACGTCTCCCTGGGACCTTTATATACATCATTAACGTAATATAACCTAACCTAACCCAACCTAACATCTCGGCGGTAATATTTGACAACATTCCTGGCGAGTTGGCCTCTACGTCTCCGTGTAACCCTCATATACATCAATAACGTAATATAACGTAACCTAACCCAACCTATCATCTCGGTGGTAATATTTGACAACATTCCTGGCGAGTTGGCATCTACGTCTCCCTGGGACCTTTATATACATCATTAACGTAATATAGCCTAACCTAACCCAACCTAACATCTCGGCGGTAATATTTGACAACATTCCTGGGGAGTTGGTCTCTACGTCTCCGTGTAACCCTCATACACGTCAATAACGTAATAGAACGTAACATAACCCAACCTAACATGTCGGCGGTAATATTTGACAACATTCCTGGCGAGTTGGCATCTACGTCTCCCTGGGACCTTTATATACATCATTAACGTAATATAACCTAACCTAACCCAACCTAACATCTCGGCGGTAATATTTGACAACATTCCTGGCGAGTTGGCATCTACGTCTCACTGGGACCTTTATATACATCATTAACGTAATATAACCTAACCTAACCCAACTTGACATCTCGGCGGTAATATTTGACAACATTCCAGGCGAGTTGACCTCTACGTCTCCGTGTAACCCTCATATACATCAATAACGTAATATAACGTAACCTAACCCAACCTATCATCTCGGCGGTAATATTTGACAACATTCCTGTCGAGTTCGCCTCTACGTCTCCGTGTGATCTTTATATACATCAATAACGTAATATAACATAACCTAACCCAATCTAACATCTCGGCGGTAATATTTGACCACATTCCTGGCTTGTTGGCCTCTACGTCTCCGTGGGACCTTTATATACATCAATAACGTAATATAACCAAACCTAACCCAACCTAACATGTCGACGTTAATATTTGACAACATTCCTGGCGAGTTGGCATCTACGTCTCCCTGGGACCTTTATATACATCATTAACGTAATATAACCTAACCTAACCCAACCTAACATCTCGGCGGTAATATTTGACAACATTCCTGGCGAGTTGGCATCTACGTCTCCCTGGGACCTTTATATACATCATTAACGTAATATAACCTAACCTAACCCAACCTAACATCTCGGCGGTAATATTTGACAACATTCCTGGCGAGTTGGCCTCTACGTCTCCGTGTAACCCTCATATACATCAATAACGTAATATAACGTAACCTAACCCAACCTATCATCTCGGTGGTAATATTTGACAACATTCCTGGCGAGTTGGCATCTACGTCTCCCTGGGACCTTTATATACATCATTAACGTAATATAGCCTAACCTAACCCAACCTAACATCTCGGCGGTAATATTTGACAACATTCCTGGGGAGTTGGTCTCTACGTCTCCGTGCAACCCTCATACACGTCAATAACGTAATAGAACGTAACATAACCCAACCTAACATGTCGGCGGTAATATTTGACAACATTCCTGGCGAGTTGGCATCTACGTCTCCCTGGGACCTTTATATACATCATTAACGTAATATAACCTAACCTAACCCAACCTAACATCTCGGCGGTAATATTTGACAACATTCCTGGCGAGTTGGCATCTACGTCTCCGTGTAACCCTCATATACATCAATAACGTAATATGACGTAACCTAACCCGACCTAACATCTCGGCGGTAATATTTGACAACATTCCTGGCGAGTTGGCCTCTACGTCTCCAGTGTAACCCTCATATACATCAATAACGTAATATAACGTAACCTAACCCAACCTAACATCTCGGCGGTAATATTTGACAACATTCCTGTCTTGTTGGCCTCTACGTCTCCGTGGGACCTTTATATACATCCATAACGTAATATAACCTAACCCAACCCAACCTAACATCTCGGCGGTAATATTTGAACACATTCCTGGCTTGTTGGCCTCTACTTCTCCGTGGTACCTTTATATACATCATTAACGTAATATAATTTAACCTAACCCAACCTATCATCTCGGCGGTAATATTTGACAACATTCCTGGCGAGTTGGCCTCTACGTCTCCGTGGGATCTTTATATACATCAATAACGTAATATAACCTAACCTAACCCAACCTAACATCTCGGCGGTAGGATTTGACAACATTCCTGGCGAGTTGGCATCTACGTCTCCGTGTAACCCTCATATACATCAATAACGTAATATGACGTAACCTAACCCGACCTAACATCTCGGCGGTAATATTTGACAACATTCCTGGCGAGTTGGCCTCTACGTCTCCAGTGTAACCCTCATATACATCAATAACGTAATATAACGTAACCTAACCCAACCTAACATCTCGGCGGTAATATTTGACAACATTCCTGTCTTGTTGGCCTCTACGTCTCCGTGGGACCTTTATATACATCCATAACGTAATATAACCTAACCCAACCCAACCTAACATCTCGGCGGTAATATTAGAACACATTCCTGGCTTGTTGGCCTCTACTTCTCCGTGGTACCTTTATATACATCAATAACGTAATATAACGTAACCTAACCCAAACTATCATCTCGGCGGTAATATTTGACAACATTCCTGGCGAGTTGGCATCTACGTCTCCCTGGGACCTTTATATACATCATTAACGTAATATAACTTAACCTAACCCAACTTAACATCTCGTCGGTAATATTTGACAACATTCCTGGCGAGTTGGCCTCTACGTCTCCGTGTAACCCTCATACACGTCAATAACGTAATAGAACGAAACCTAACCCAACCTAACATGTCGGCGGTAATATTTGACAACATTCCTGGCGAGTTGGCATCTACGTCTCCCTGGGACCTTTATATACATCATTAACGTAATATAACCTAACCTAACCCAACCTAACATCTCGGCGGTAATATTTGACAACATTCCTGGCGAGTTGGCCTCTACGTCTCCGTTTGACCTTCATATACATCAATAACGTAATATAACCTAACCTAACCCAACCTATCATCTCGGCGGTAATATTTGACAACATTCCTGGCGAGTTGGCCTCTACATCTCCGTTTGACCTTCATATACATCAATAACGTAATATAACGTAACGTAACCCAACCTATCATCTCGGCGGTAATATTTGACAACATTCCAGGCGAGTTGGCCTCTACGTCTCCAGTGTAACCCTCATATACATCAATAACGTAATATAACGTAACCTAACCCAACCTATCATCTCGGCGATAATATTTGACAGCATTCCTGTCGAGTTCGCCTCTACGTCTCCGTGGGACCTTTATATACATCAATAACGTAATATAACCAAACCTAACCCAACCTAACATGTCGACGTTAATATTTGACAACATTCCTGGCGAGTTTGCATCTACGTCTCCCTGGGACCTTTATATACATCATTATCGTAATATAACCTAACCTAAACCAACCTAACACCTCGGCGGTAATATTCGACAACATTCCTGGCGAGTTGGCCTCTACGTCTCCGCGTAACACTCATATACATCAATAACGTAATATGACGTAACCTAACCCAACCTATCATCTCGGCGGTAATATTTGACAACATTCCTGGCGAGTTGGCATCTACGTCTCCCTGGGACCTTTATATACATCATTAACGTAATATAACCTAACCTAACCCAACCTAACATCTCGGCGGTAATATTTGACAACATTCCTGGCGAGTTGGCCTCTACTTCTCCGTTTGACCTTCATATACATCAATAACGTAATATAACCTAACCTAACGCAACCTAACATCTCGGCGGTAATATTTGACCACATTCCTGGTTTGTTGGCCTCTACGTCTCCGTGGGACCTTTATATACATCAATAACGTAATATAACCAAACCTAACCCAACCTATCATCTCGGCGGTAATATTTGACAACATTCCTGGCGAGTTGGCATCTACGTCTCCCTGGGACCTTTATATACATCATTAACGTAATATAACCTAACCTAACCCAACCTAACATCTCGGCGGTAATATTTGACAACATTCCTGGCGAGTTGGCATCTACGTCTCCCTGGGACCTATATATACATCATTAACGTAATATAACCTAACCTAACCCAACCTAACATCTCGGAGGTAATATTTGTCAACATTCCTGGCGAGTTGGCCTCTACGTCTCCGTTTGACCTTCATATACATCAATAACGTAATATAACCTAACCTAACCCAACTTAACATCTCGGCGGTAATATTTGACAACATTCCAGGCGAGTTGGCCTCTACGTCTCCAGTGTAACCCTCATATACATCAATAACGTAATATGACGTAACCTAACCCGACCTAACATCTCGGCGGTAATATTTGACAACATTCCTGGCGAGTTGGCCTCTACGTCTCCAGTGTAACCCTCATATACATCAATAACGTAATATAACGTAACCTAACCCAACCTAACATCTCGGCGGTAATATTTGACAACATTCCTGTCTTGTTGGCCTCTACGTCTCCGTGGGACCTTTATATACATCCATAACGTAATATAACCTAACCCAACCCAACCTAACATCTCGGCGGTAATATTAGAACACATTCCTGGCTTGTTGGCCTCTACTTCTCCGTGGTACCTTTATATACATCAATAACGTAATATAACGTAACCTAACCCAAACTATCATCTCGGCGGTAATATTTGACAACATTCCTGGCGAGTTGGCATCTACGTCTCCCTGGGACCTTTATATACATCATTAACGTAATATAACTTAACCTAACCCAACTTAACATCTCGTCGGTAATATTTGACAACATTCCTGGCGAGTTGGCCTCTACGTCTCCGTGTAACCCTCATACACGTCAATAACGTAATAGAACGAAACCTAACCCAACCTAACATGTCGGCGGTAATATTTGACAACATTCCTGGCGAGTTGGCATCTACGTCTCCCTGGGACCTTTATATACATCATTAACGTAATATAACCTAACCTAACCCAACCTAACATCTCGGCGGTAATATTTGACAACATTCCTGGCGAGTTGGCCTCTACGTCTCCGTTTGACCTTCATATACATCAATAACGTAATATAACCTAACCTAACCCAACCTATCATCTCGGCGGTAATATTTGACAACATTCCTGGCGAGTTGGCCTCTACATCTCCGTTTGACCTTCATATACATCAATAACGTAATATAACGTAACGTAACCCAACCTATCATCTCGGCGGTAATATTTGACAACATTCCAGGCGAGTTGGCCTCTACGTCTCCAGTGTAACCCTCATATACATCAATAACGTAATATAACGTAACCTAACCCAACCTATCATCTCGGCGATAATATTTGACAGCATTCCTGTCGAGTTCGCCTCTACGTCTCCGTGGGACCTTTATATACATCAATAACGTAATATAACCAAACCTAACCCAACCTAACATGTCGACGTTAATATTTGACAACATTCCTGGCGAGTTTGCATCTACGTCTCCCTGGGACCTTTATATACATCATTATCGTAATATAACCTAACCTAAACCAACCTAACACCTCGGCGGTAATATTCGACAACATTCCTGGCGAGTTGGCCTCTACGTCTCCGCGTAACACTCATATACATCAATAACGTAATATGACGTAACCTAACCCAACCTATCATCTCGGCGGTAATATTTGACAACATTCCTGGCGAGTTGGCATCTACGTCTCCCTGGGACCTTTATATACATCATTAACGTAATATAACCTAACCTAACCCAACCTAACATCTCGGCGGTAATATTTGACAACATTCCTGGCGAGTTGGCCTCTACTTCTCCGTTTGACCTTCATATACATCAATAACGTAATATAACCTAACCTAACGCAACCTAACATCTCGGCGGTAATATTTGACCACATTCCTGGTTTGTTGGCCTCTACGTCTCCGTGGGACCTTTATATACATCAATAACGTAATATAACCAAACCTAACCCAACCTATCATCTCGGCGGTAATATTTGACAACATTCCTGGCGAGTTTCCATCTACGTCTCCCTGGGACCTTTATATACATCATTAACGTAATATAACCTAACCTAACCCAACCTAACATCTCGGCGGTAATATTTGACAACATTCCTGGCGAGTTGGCATCTACGTCTCCCTGGGACCTATATATACATCATTAACGTAATATAACCTAACCTAACCCAACCTAACATCTCGGAGGTAATATTTGTCAACATTCCTGGCGAGTTGGCCTCTACGTCTCCGTTTGACCTTCATATACATCAATAACGTAATATAACCTAACCTAACCCAACTTAACATCTCGGCGGTAATATTTGACAACATTCCAGGCGAGTTGGCCTCTACGTCTCCAGTGTAACCCTCATATACATCAATAACGTAATATAACGTAACCTAACCCAACCTATCATCTCGGCGGTAATATTTGACAACATTCCTGTCGAGTTCGCCTCTACATCTCCGTGTGATCTTTATATACATCAATAACGTAATATAACATAACCTAACCCAATCTAACATCTCGGCGGTAATATTTGACCACATTCCTGGCTTGTTGGCCTCTACGTCTCCGTGGGACCTTTATATACATCAATAACGTAATATAACCAAACCTAACCCAACCTAACATGTCGACGTTAATATTTGACAACATTCCTGGCGAGTTTGCATCTACGTCTCCCTGGGACCTTTATATACATCATTATCGTAATATAACCTAACCTAAACCAACCTAACACCTCGGCGGTAATATTTGACAACATTCCTGGCGAGTTGGCCTCTACGTCTCCGCGTAACACTCATATACATCAATAACGTAATATGACGTAACCTAACCCAACCTATCATCTCGGCGGTAATATTTGACAACATTCCTGGCGAGTTGGTCTCTACGTCTCCGTGTGACCCTCATACACATCAATAACGTAATATAACCTAACCTAACGCAACCTAACATCTCAGCGGTAATATTTGACAACATTCCTGGCGAGTTGGCCTCTACGTCTCCGTTTGACCTTCATATATATCAATAACGTAATATAACGTAACCTAACCCAACCTATCATCTCGGCGGTAATATTTGACAACATTCCTGGCGAGTTGGCATCTACGTCACACTGGGACCTTTATATACATCACTAACGTAATATAACCTAACCTAACCCAACTTAACATCTCGGCGGTAATATTTGACAACATTCCAGGCGAGTTGGCCTCTACGTCTCCAGTGTAACCCTCATATACATCACTAACGTAATATAACGTAACCTAACCCAACCTATCATCTCGGCGGTAATATTTGACAACATTCCTGTCGAGTTCGCCTCTACGTCTCCGTGTGATCTTTATATACATCAATAACGTAATATAACATAACCTAACCCAATCTAACATCTCGGCGGTAATATTTGACCACATTCCTGGCTTGTTGGCCTCTACGTCTCCGTGGGACCTTTATATACATCAATAACGTAATATAACCAAACCTAACCCAACCTAACATGTCGACGTTAATATTTGACAACATTCCTGGCGAGTTGGCCTCTACGTCTCCGTGTAACCCTCATATACATCAATAACGTAATATAAAGTAACCTAACCCAACCTATCATCTCGGTGGTAATATTTGACAACATTCCTGGCGAGTTGGCATCTACGTCTCCCTGGGACCTTTATATACATCATTAACGTAATATAGCCTAACCTAACCCAACCTAACATCTCGGCGGTAATATTTGACAACATTCCTGGGGAGTTGGTCTCTACGTCTCCGTGTAACCCTCATACACGTCAATAACGTAATAGAACGTAACATAACCCAACCTAACATGTCGGCGGTAATATTTGACAACATTCCTGGCGAGTTGGCATCTACGTCTCCCTGGGACCTTTATATACATCATTAACGTAATATAACCTAACCTAACCCAACCTAACATCTCGGCGGTAATATTTGACAACATTCCTGGGGAGTTGGTCTCTACGTCTCCGTGCAACCCTCATACACGTCAATAACGTAATATGACGTAACCTAACCCGACCTAACATCTCGGCGGTAATATTTGACAACATTCCTGGCGAGTTGGCCTCTACGTCTCCAGTGTAACCCTCATATACATCAATAACGTAATATAACGTAACCTAACCCAACCTAACATCTCGGCGGTAATATTTGACAACATTCCTGTCTTGTTGGCCTCTACGTCTCCGTGGGACCTTTATATACATCCATAACGTAATATAACCTAACCCAACCCAACCTAACATCTCGGCGGTAATATTAGAACACATTCCTGGCTTGTTGGCCTCTACTTCTCCGTGGTACCTTTATATACATCATTAACGTAATATAACCTAACCTAACCCAACCTATCATCTCGGCGGTAATATTTGACAACATTCCTGGCGAGTTGGCCTCTACGTCTCCGTGGGATCTTTATATACATCAATAACGTAATATAACCTAACCTAACCCAACCTAACATCTCGGCGGTAGGATTTGACAACATTCCTGGCGACTTGGCCTCTACGTCTCCGTTTGACTTTCATATACATCAATAACGTAATATAACGTAACCTAACCCAACCTATCATCTCGGCGGTAATATTTGACAACATTCCTGGCGAGTTGGCCTCTACATCTCCGTTTGACCTTCATATACATCAATAACGTAATATAACGTAACGTAACCCAACCTATCATCTCGGCGGTAATATTTGACAACATTCCAGGCGAGTTGGCCTCTACGTCTCCAGTGTAACCCTCATATACATCAATAACGTAATATAACGTAACCTAACCCAACCTATCATCTCGGCGGTAATATTTGACAGCATTCCTGTCGAGTTCGCCTCTACGTCTCCGTGTGATCTTTATATACATCAATAACGTAATATAACATAACCTAACCCAATCTAACATCTCGGCGGTAATATTTGACCACATTCCTGGCTTGTTGGCCTCTACGTCTCCGTGGGACCTTTATATACATCAATAACGTAATATAACCAAACTTAACCCAACCTAACATGTCGACGTTAATATTTGACAACATTCCTGGCGAGTTTGCATCTACGTCTCCCTGGGACCTTTATATACATCATTATCGTAATATAACCTTACCTAAACCAACCTAACATCTCGGCGGTAATATTTGACAACATTCCTGGCGAGTTGGCCTCTACGTCTCCGTGTAACCCTCATATACATCAATAACGTAATATGACGTAACCTAACCCAACCTATCATCTCGGCGGTAATATTTGACAACATTCCTGGCGAGTTGGCATCTACGTCTCCCTGGGACCTTTATATACATCATTAACGTAATATAACCTAACCTAACCCAACCTAACATCTCGGCGGTAATATTTGACAACATTCCTGGCGAGTTGGCATATACGTCTCCGTGTAACCCTCATATACATCAATAACGTAATATGACGTAACCTAACCCAACCTAACATCTCGGCGGTAATATTTGACAACATTCCTGGCGAGTTGGCCTCTACGTCTCCAGTGTAACCCTCATATACATCAATAACGTAATATAACGTAACCTAACCCAACCTAATATCTCGGCGGTAATATTTGACAACATTCCTGGCGAGTTGGCATCTACGTCTCCCTGGGACCTTTATATACATCATTAACGTAATATAACCTAACCTAACCCAACCTAACATCTCGGCGGTAATATTTGACAACATTCCTGGCGAGTTGGCCTCTACGTCTCCGTGTAACCCTCATATACATCAATAACGTAATAGAACGTAACCTAACGCAACCTATCATCTCGGCGGTAATATTTGACAACATTCCTGGCGAGTTGGCCTCTACGTCTCCGTTTGACCTTCATATACATCAACAACGTAATATAACGTAACCTAACCCAACCTATCATCTCGGCGGTAATATTTGACAACATTCCTGGCGAGTTGGCATCTACGTCTCCCTGGGACCTTTATATACATCATTAACGTAATATAGCCTAACCTAACCCAACCTAACGTCTCGGCGGTAATATTTGACAACATTCCTGGCGAGTTGGCCTCTACGTCTCCGTGTAACCCTCATACACGTCAATAACGTAATAGAACGAAACCTAACCCAACCTAACATGTCGGCGGTAATATTTGACAACATTCCTGGCGAGTTGGCATCTACGTCTCCCTGGGACCTTTATATACATCATTAACGTAATATAACCTAACCTAACCCAACCTAACATCTCGGCGGTAATATTTGACAACATTCCTGGCGAGTTGGCCTCTACGTCTCCGTTTGACCTTCATATACATCAATAACGTAATATAACGTAACCTAACCCAACCTATCATCTCGGCGGTAATATTTGACAACATTCCTGGCGAGTTGGCATCTACGTCTCCGTTTGACCTTCATATACATCAATAACGTAATATAACGTAGCCTAACCCAACCTATCATCTCGGCGGTAATATTTGACAACATTCCTGGCGAGTTGGCCTCTACGTCTCCGTGTAACCCTCATATACATCAATAACGTAATAGAACGTAACCTAACCCAACCTAACATGTCGGCGGTAATATTTGACAACATTCCTGGCGAGTTGGCATCTACGTCTCCCTGGGACCTTTATATACATCATTAACGTAATATAGCCTAACCTAACCCAACCTAACATCTCGGCGGTGATATTTGACAACATTCCTGGCGAGTTGGCCTCTACGTCTCCGTGCAACCCTCATATACATCAATAACGTAATATAACGTAACCTGAGCCAACCTATCATCTCGGCGGTAATATTTGACAACATTCCTGGCGAGTTGGCATCTACGTCTCCCTGCGACCTTTATATACATCATTAACGTAATATAACCTAACCTAACCCAACCTAACATCTCGGGGGTAATATTTGACAACATTCCTGGCGAGTTGGCCTCTACGTCTCCGTGTAAACCGCATATACATCAATAACGTAATATAACGTAACCTAACCCAACCTATCATCTCGGCGGTAATATTTGACAACATTCCTGGCGAGTTGGCCTCTACGTCTCCGTTTGACCTTCATATACATCAATAACGTAATATAACGTAACCTAACCCAACCTATCATCTCGGCGGTAATATTTGACAACATTCCTGGCGAGTTGGCATCTACGTCTCCGTTTGACCTTCATATACATCAATAACGTAATATAACGTAACCTAACCCAACCTATCATCTCGGCGGTAATATTTGACAACATTCCTGGCGAGTTGGCCTCTACGTCTCCGTGTAACCCTCATATACATCAATAACGTAATAGAACGTAACCTAACCCAACCTAACATGTCGGCGGTAATATTTGACAACATTCCTGGCGAGTTGGCATCTACGTCTCCCTGGGACCTTTATATACATCATTAACGTAATATAGCCTAACCTAACCCAACCTAACATCTCGGCGGTAATATTTGACACAATTCCTGGCGAGTTGGCCTCTACGTCTCCGTGTAACCCTCATAGACATCAATAACGTAATATAACGTAACCTGAGCCAACCTATCATCTCGGCGGTAATATTTGACAACATTCCTGGCGAGTTGGCATCTACGTCTCCCTGGGACCTTTATATATATCATTAACGTAATATAGCCTAACCTAACCCAACCTAACATCTCGGCGGTAATATTTGACACAATTCCTGGCGAGTTGGCCTCTACGTCTCCGTGTAACCCTCATACACATCAATAACGTAATAGAACGTAACCTAACCCAAACTAACATGTCGGCGGTAATATTTGACAACATTCCTGGCGAGTTGGCATCTACGTCTCCCTGGGACCTTTATATACATCATTAACGTAATATAACCTAACCTAACCCAACCTAACATCTCGGCGGTAATATTTGACAACATTCCTGGCGAGTTGGCATCTACGTCTCTGTGTAACCCTCATACATATCAATAACGTAATAGAACGTAACATAACCCAACCTAACATGTCGGCGGTAATATTTGACAACATTCCTGGCGAGTTGGCATCTACGTATCCCTGGGACCTTTAAATACATCATTAACGTAATATAACCTAACCTAACCCAACCTAACATCTCGGCGGTAATATTTGACAACATTCCTGGCGAGTTGGCATCTACGTCTCCCTGGGACATTTATATACATCATTAACGTAATATAACCTAACGTAACCCAACCTAACATCTCGGCGGTAATATTTGACAACATTCCTGGCGAGTTGGCCTCTACGTCTCCGTGTAACCCTCATATACATCAATAACGTAATATAACGTAACCTAACCCAGCCTATCATCTCGGCGGTAATATTTGACAACATTCCTGACGAGTTGGCCTCTACGTCTCCGTGTAACCCTCATATACATCAATAACGTAATATAACGTAACCTAACCAAACCTAACATGTCGGCGGTAATATTTGACAACATTCCTGGCGAGTTGGCATCTACGTCTCCCTGGGACCTTTATATACATCATTAACGTAATATAACATAACCTAACCCAACCTAACATCTCGGCGGTAATATTTGTCAACATTCCTGGCGAGTTGGCATCTACGTCTCCCCGGGACCTTTATATACATCATTAACGTAATATAACCTAACCTAACCCAACCTAACATCTCGGCGGTAATATTTGACAACATTCCTGGCGACTTGGCCTCTACGTCTCCGTTTGACCTTCATATACATCAATAACGTAATATAACCTAACCTAACCCAACCTAACATCTCGGCGGTAGGATTTGACAACATTCCTGGCGAGTTGGCCTCTACGTCTCCGTGTAACCCTCATATACATCAATAACGTAATATAACGTAACCTAACCCAACCTATCATCTCGGTGGTAATATTTGACAACATTCCTGGCGAGTTGGCATCTACGTCTCCCTGGGACCTTTATATACATCATTAACGTAATATAGCCTAACCTAACCCAACCTAACATCTCGGCGGTAATATTTGACAACATTCCTGGCGAGTTGGCCTCTACGTCTCCGTGTAACCCTCATATACATCAATAACGTAATATAACGTAACCTGAGCCAACCTATCATCTCGGCGGTAATATTTGACAACATTCCTGGCGAGTTGGCATCTACGTCTCCCTGGGACCTTTATATACATCATTAACGTAATATAGCCTAACCTAACCCAACCTAACATCTCGGCGGTAATATTTGACACAATTCCTGGCGAGTTGGCCTCTACGTCTCCGTGTAACCCTCATAGACATCAATAACGTAATATAACGTAACCTGAGCCAACCTATCATCTCGGCGGTAATATTTGACAACATTCCTGGCGAGTTGGCATCTACGTCTCCCTGGGACCTTTATATATATCATTAACGTAATATAGCCTAACCTAACCCAACCTAACATCTCGGCGGTAATATTTGACACAATTCCTGGCGAGTTGGCCTCTACGTCTCCGTGTAACCCTCATACACATCAATAACGTAATAGAACGTAACCTAACCCAAACTAACATGTCGGCGGTAATATTTGACAACATTCCTGGCGAGTTGGCATCTACGTCTCCCTGGGACCTTTATATACATCATTAACGTAAGATAACCTAACGTAACCCAACCTAACATCTCGGCGGTAATATTTGACAACATTCCTGGCGAGTTGGCCTCTACGTCTCCGTGTAACCCTCATATACATCAATAACGTAATATAACGTAACCTAACCCAACCTAACATCTCGGCGGTAATATTTGACAACATTCCTGGCGAGTTGGCATCTACGTCTCCCTGCGACCTTTATATACATCATTAACGTAATATAACCTAACCTAACCCAACCTAACATCTCGGCGGTAATATTTGACAACATTCCTGGCGAGTTGGCCTCTACGTCTGCAGTGTAACCCTCATATACATCAATAACGTAATATAACGTAACCTAACCCAACCTAACATCTCGGCGGTAATATTTGACAACATTCCTGGCGAGTTGGCATCTACGTCTCCCTGCGACCTTTATATACATCATTAACGTAATATAACCTAACCTAACCCAACCTAACATCTCGGCGGTAATATTTGACAACATTCCTGGCGAGTTGGCCTCTACGTCTCCGTGTAAACCGCATATACATCAATAACGTAATATAACGTAACCTAACCCAACCTATCATCTCGGCGGTAATATTTGACAACATTCCTGGCGAGTTGGCCTCTACGTCTCCGTTTGACCTTCATATACATCAATAACGTAATATAACGTAACCTAACCCAACCTATCATCTCGGCGGTAATATTTGACAACATTCCTGGCGAGTTGGCATCTACGTCTCCGTTTGACCTTCATATACATCAATAACGTAATATAACGTAACCTAACCCAACCTATCATCTCGGCGGTAATATTTGACAACATTCCTGGCGAGTTGGCCTCTACGTCTCCGTGTAACCCTCATATACATCAATAACGTAATATAACGTAACCTAACCCAACCTAACATCTCGGCGGTAATATTTGACAACATTCCTGGCGAGTTGGCATCTACGTCTCCCTGGGACATTTATATACATCATTAACGTAATATAACCTAACGTAACCCAACCTAACATCTCGGCGGTAATATTTGACAACATTCCTGGCGAGTTGGCCTCTACGTCTCCGTGTAACCCTCATATACATCAATAACGTAATATAACGTAACCTAACCCAACCTATCATCTCGGCGGTAATATTTGACAACATTCCTGACGAGTTGGCCTCTACGTCTCCGTGTAACCCTCATATACGTCAATAACGTAATATAACGTAACCTAACCCAACCTAACATGTCGGCGGTAATATTTGACAACATTCCTGGCGAGTTGGCATCTACGTCTCCCTGGGACCTTTATATACATCATTAACGTAATATAACCTAACCTAACCCAACCTAACATCTCGGCGGTAATATTTGTCAACATTCCTGGCGAGTTGGCATCTACGTCTCCCCGGGACCTTTATATACATCATTAACGTAATATAACCTAACCTAACCCAACCTAACATCTCGGCGGTAATATTTGACAACATTCCTGGCGACTTGGCCTCTACGTCTCCGTTTGACCTTCATATACATCAATAACGTAATATAACCTAACCTAACCCAACCTAACATCTCGGCGGTAGGATTTGACAACATTCCTGGCGAGTTGGCCTCTACGTCTCCAGTGTAACCCTCATATACATCAATAACGTAATATAACGTAACCTAACCGAACCTAACATCTCGGCGGTAATATTTGACAACATTCCTGGCGAGTTGGCATCTACGTCTCCCTGGGACCTTTATATACATCATTAACGTAATATAACCTAACCTAACCCAACATAACATCTCGGCGGTAATATTTGACAACATTCCTGGCGAGTTGGCCTCTACGTCTCCGTGTAAACCTCATATACACCAATAACGTAATATAACGTAACCTAACCCAACCTATCATCTCGGCGGTAATATTTGACAACATTCCTGGCGAGTTGGCCTCTACGTCTCCGTTTGACCTTCATATACATCAATAACGTAATATAACGTAACCTAACCCAACCTATCATCTCGGCGGTAATATTTGACAACATTCCTGGCGAGTTGGCATCTAAGTCTTCGTTTGACCTTCATATACATCAATAACGTAATATAACGTAACCTAACCCAACCTAACATCTCGGCGGTAATATTTGACAACATTGCAGGCGAGTTGGCCTCTACGTCTCCAGTGTAACCCTCATACACGTCAATAACGTAATAGAACGTAACCTAACCCAACCTAACATCTCGGCGGTAATATTTGACAACATTCCTTGCGAGTTGGCATCTACGTCTCCCTGGGACCTTTATATACATCAATAACGAAATATAACCTAACCTAACCCAACCTAACATCTCGGCGGTAATATTTGACAACATTCCTGGCGAGTTGGCCTCTACGTCTCCGTGTAAACCGCATATACATCAATAACGTAATATAACGTAACCTAACCCAACCTATCATCTCGGCGGTAATATTTGACAACATTCCTGGCGAGTTGGCCTCTACGTCTCCGTTTGACCTTCATATACATCAATAACGTAATATAACGTAACCTAACCCAACCTATCATCTCGGCGGTAATATTTGACAACATTCCTGGCGAGTTGGCATCTACGTCTCCGTTTGACCTTCATATACATCAATAACGTAATATAACGTAACCTAACCCAACCTATCATCTCGGCGGTAATATTTGACAACATTCCTGGCGAGTTGGCCTCTACGTCTCCGTGTAACCCTCATATACATCAATAACGTAATAGAACGTAACCTAACCCAACCTAACATGTCGGCGGTAATATTTGACAACATTCCTGGCGAGTTGGCATCTACGTCTCCCTGGGACCTTTATATACATCATTAACGTAATATAGCCTAACCTAACCCAACCTAACATCTCGGCGGTAATATTTGACAACATTCCTGGCGAGTTGGCCTCTACGTCTCCGTGTAACCCTCATATACATCAATAACGTAATATAACGTAACCTGAGCCAACCTATCATCTCGGCGGTAATATTTGACAACATTCCTGGCGAGTTGGCATCTACGTCTCCCTGGGACCTTTATATACATCATTAACGTAATATAGCCTAACCTAACCCAACCTAACATCTCGGCGGTAATATTTGACACAATTCCTGGCGAGTTGGCCTCTACGTCTCCGTGTAACCCTCATAGACATCAATAACGTAATATAACGTAACCTGAGCCAACCTATCATCTCGGCGGTAATATTTGACAACATTCCTGGCGAGTTGGCATCTACGTCTCCCTGGGAACTTTATATATATCATTAACGTAATATAGCCTAACCTAACCCAACCTAACATCTCGGCGGTAATATTTGACACAATTCCTGGCGAGTTGGCCTCTACGTCTCCGTGTAACCCTCATACACATCAATAACGTAATAGAACGTAACCTAACCCAAACTAACATGTCGGCGGTAATATTTGACAACATTCCTGGCGAGTTGGCATCTACGTCTCCCTGGGACCTTTATATACATCATTAACGTAATATAACCTAACGTAACCCAACCTAACATCTCGGCGGTAATATTTGACAACATTCCTGGCGAGTTGGCCTCTACGTCTCCGTGTAACCCTCATATACATCAATAACGTAATAGAACGTAACCTAACCCAACCTAACATGTCGGCGGTAATATTTGACAACATTCCTGGCGAGTTGGCATCTACGTCTCCCTGGGACCTTTATATACATCATTAACGTAATATAGCCTAACCTAACCCAACCTAACATCTCGGCGGTAATATTTGACATCATTCCTGGCGAGTTGGTCTCTACGTCTCCGTGTAACCCTCATACATATCAATAACGTAATAGAACGTAACATAACCCAACCTAACATGTCGGCGTTAATATTTGACAACATTGCTGGCGAGTTGGCATCTACGTCTCCCTGGGACCTTTAAATACATCATTAACGTAATATAACCTAACCTAACCCAACCTAACATCTCGGCGGTAATATTTGACAACATTCCTGGCGAGTTGGCATCTACGTCTCCCTGGGACATTTATATACATCATTAACGTAATATAACCTAAAGTAACCCAACCTAACATCTCGGCGGTAATATTTGACAACATTCCTGGCGAGTTGGCCTCTACGTCTCCGTGTAACCCTCATATACATCAATAACGTAATATAACGTAACCTAACCCAACCTATCATCTCGGTGGTAATATTCGACAACATTCCTGGCGAGTTGGCATCTACGTCTCCCTGGGACCTTTATATACATCATTAACGTAATATAGCCTAACCTAACCCAACCTAACATCTCGGCGGTAATATTTGACAACATTCCTGGCGAGTTGGTCTCTACGTCTCCGTGTAACCCTCATACACATCAATAACGTAATATAACGTAACCTAACCCAACCTATCATCTCGGCGGTAATATTTGACAACATTCCTGACGAGTTGGCCTCTACGTCTCCGTGTAACCCTCATATACATCAATAACGTAATATAACGTAACCTAACCCAACCTAACATGTCGGCGGTAATATTTGACAACATTCCTGGCGAGTTGGCATCTACGTCTCCCTGGGACCTTTATATACATCATTAACGTAATATAACCTAACCTAACCCAACCTAACATCTCGGCGGTAATATTTGTCAACATTTCTGGCGAGTTGGCCTCTACGTCTCCGTGTAACCCTCATATACATCAGTAACGTAATATAACGTAACCGAACCCAACCTATCATCTCGGCGGTAATATTTGACAACATTCCTGGCGAGTTGGCATCTACGTCTCCCTGGGACCTTTATATACATCATTAACGTAATATAACCTAACCTAACCCAACCTAACATCTCGGCGGTAGGATTTGACAACATTCCTGGCGAGTTGGCCTCTACGTCTCCGTTTGACTTTCATATACATCAATAACGTAATATAACGTAACCTAACCCAACCTATCATCTCGGCGGTAATATTTGACAACATTCCTGGCGAGTTGGCATCTACGTCTCACTGGGACCTTTATATACATCATTAACGTAATATAACCTAACCTAACCCAACTTAACATCTCGGCGGTAATATTTGACAACATTCCAGGCGAGTTGGCCTCTACGTCTCCAGTGTAACCCTCATATACATCAATAACGTAATATAACGTAACCTAACCCAACCTATCATCTCGGCGGTAATATTTGACAACATTGCTGTCGAGTTCGCCTCTACGTCTCCAGTGTAACCCTCATATACATCAATAACGTAATATAACGTAACCTAACCCAACCTAACATCTCGGCGGTAATATTTGACAACATTCCTGGCGAGTTGGCATCTACGTCTCCCTGCGACCTTTATATACATCATTAACGTAATATAACCTAACCTAACCCAACCTAACATCTCGGCGGTAATATTTGACAACATTCCTGGCGAGTTGGCCTCTACGTCTCCGTGTAAACCGCATATACATCAATAACGTAATATAACGTAACCTAACCCAACCTATCATCTCGGCGGTAATATTTGACAACATTCCTGGCGAGTTGGCCTCTACGTCTCCGTTTGACCTTCATATACATCAATAACGTAATATAACGTAACCTAACCCAACCTATCATCTCGGCGGTAATATTTGACAACATTCCTGGCGAGTTGGCATCTACGTCTCCGTTTGACCTTCATATACATCAATAACGTAATATAACGTAACCTAACCCAACCTATCATCTCGGCGGTAATATTTGATAACATTCCTGGCGAGTTGGCCTCTACGTCTCCGTGTAACCCTCATATACATCAATAACGTAATAGAACGTAACCTAACCCAACCTAACATGTCGGCGGTAATATTTGACAACATTCCTGGCGAGTTGGCATCTACGTCTCCCTGGGACCTTTATATACATCATTAACGTAATATAGCCTAACCTAACCCAACCTAACATCTCGGCGGTAATATTTGACAACATTCCTGGCGAGTTGGCCTCTACGTCTCCGTGTAACCCTCATATACATCAATAACGTAATATAACGTAACCTGAGCCAACCTATCATCTCGGCGGTAATATTTGACAACATTCCTGGCGAGTTGGCATCTACGTCTCCCTGGGACCTTTATATACATCATTAACGTAATATAGCCTAACCTAACCCAACCTAACATCTCGGCGGTAATATTTGACACAATTCCTGGCGAGTTGGCCTCTACGTCTCCGTGTAACCCTCATAGACATCAATAACGTAATATAACGTAACCTGAGCCAACCTATCATCTCGGCGGTAATATTTGACAACATTCCTGGCGAGTTGGCATCTACGTCTCCCTGGGACCTTTATATATATCATTAACGTAATATAGCCTAACCTAACCCAACCTAACATCTCGGCGGTAATATTTGACACAATTCCTGGCGAGTTGGCCTCTACGTCTCCGTGTAACCCTCATACACATCAATAACGTAATAGAACGTAACCTAACCCAAACTAACATGTCGGCGGTAATATTTGACAACATTCCTGGCGAGTTGGCATCTACGTCTCCCTGGGACCTTTATATACATCATTAACGTAATATAACCTAACCTAACCCAACCTAACATCTCGGCGGTAATATTTGACAACATTCCTGGCGAGTTGGCATCTACGTCTCCCTGGGACCTTTATATACATCATTAACGTAATATAACCTAACGTAACCCAACCTAACATCTCGGCGGTAATATTTGACAACATTCCTGGCGAGTTGGCCTCTACGTCTCCGTGTAACCCTCATATACATCAATAACGTAATAGAACGTAACCTAACCCAACCTAACATGTCGGCGGTAATATTTGACAACATTCCTGGCGAGTTGGCATCTACGTCTCCCTGGGACCTTTATATACATCATTAACGTAATATAGCCTAAGCTAACCCAACCTAACATCTCGGCGGTAATATTTGACAACATTCCTGGCGAGTTGGCCTCTACGTCTCCAGTGTAACCCTCATATACATCAATAACGTAATATAACGTAACCTAACCCAACCTATCATCTCGGCGGTAATATTTGACAACATTGCTGTCGAGTTCGCCTCTACGTCTCCAGTGTAACCCTCATATACATCAATAACGTAATATAACGTAACCTAACCGAACCTAACATCTCGGCGGTAATATTTGACAACATTCCTGGCGAGTTGGCATCTACGTCTCCCTGGGACCTTTATATACATCATTAACGTAATATAACCTAACCTAACCCAACATAACATCTCGGCGGTAATATTTGACAACATTCCTGGCGAGTTGGCCTCTACGTCTCCGTGTAAACCTCATATACACCAATAACGTAATATAACGTAACCTAACCCAACCTATCATCTCGGCGGTAATATTTGACAACATTCCTGGCGAGTTGGCCTCTACGTCTCCGTTTGACCTTCATATACATCAATAACGTAATATAACGTAACCTAACCCAACCTATCATCTCGGCGGTAATATTTGACAACATTCCTGGCGAGTTGGCATCTAAGTCTTCGTTTGACCTTCATATAAATCAATAACGTAATATAACGTAACCTAACCCAACCTAACATCTCGGCGGTAATATTTGACAACATTCCAGGCGAGTTGGCCTCTACGTCTCCAGTGTAACCCTCATATACATCAATAACGTAATATAACGTAACCTAACCCAACCTAACATCTCGGCGGTAATATTTGACAACATTCCTGGCGAGTTGGCATCTACGTCTCCCTGCGACCTTTATATACATCATTAACGTAATATAACCTAACCTAACCCAACCTAACATCTCGGCGGTAATATTTGACAACATTCCTGGCGAGTTGGCCTCTACGTCTCCAGTGTAACCCTCATATACATCAATAACGTAATATAACGTAACCTAACCCAACCTAACATCTCGGCGGTAATATTTGACAACATTCCTGGCGAGTTGGCATCTACGTCTCCCTGCGACCTTTATATACATCATTAACGTAATATAACCTAACCTAACCCAACCTAACATCTCGGCGGTAATATTTGACAACATTCCTGGCGAGTTGGCCTCTACGTCTCCGTGTAAACCGCATATACATCAATAACGTAATATAACGTAACCTAACCCAACCTATCATCTCGGCGGTAATATTTGACAACATTCCTGGCGAGTTGGCCTCTACGTCTCCGTTTGACCTTCATATACATCAATAACGTAATATAACGTAACCTAACCCAACCTATCATCTCGGCGGTAATATTTGACAACATTCCTGGCGAGTTGGCATCTACGTCTCCGTTTGACCTTCATATACATCAATAACGTAATATAACGTAACCTAACCCAACCTATCATCTCGGCGGTAATATTTGATAACATTCCTGGCGAGTTGGCCTCTACGTCTCCGTGTAACCCTCATATACATCAATAACGTAATAGAACGTAACCTAACCCAACCTAACATGTCGGCGGTAATATTTGACAACATTCCTGACGAGTTGGCCTCTACGTCTCCGTTTGACCTTCATATACATCAATAACGTAATATAACGTAACCTAACCCAACCTATCATCTCGGCGGTAATATTTGACAACATTCCTGGCGAGTTGGCATCTAAGTCTTCGTTTGACCTTCATATACATCAATAACGTAATATAACGTAACCTAACCCAACCTAACATCTCGGCGGTAATATTTGACAACATTCCAGGCGAGTTGGCCTCTACGTCTCCAGTGTAACCCTCATATACATCAATAACGTAATATAACGTAACCTAACCCAACCTAACATCTCGGCGGTAATATTTGACAACATTCCTGGCGAGTTGGCATCTACGTCTCCCTGCGACCTTTATATACATCATTAACGTAATATAACCTAACCTAACCCAACCTAACATCTCGGCGGTAATATTTGACAACATTCCTGGCGAGTTGGCCTCTACGTCTCCAGTGTAACCCTCATATACATCAATAACGTAATATAACGTAACCTAACCCAACCTAACATCTCGGCGGTAATATTTGACAACATTCCTGGCGAGTTGGCATCTACGTCTCCCTGCGACCTTTATATACATCATTAACGTAATATAACCTAACCTAACCCAACCTAACATCTCGGCGGTAATATTTGACAACATTCCTGGCGAGTTGGCCTCTACGTCTCCGTGTAAACCGCATATACATCAATAACGTAATATAACGTAACCTAACCCAACCTATCATCTCGGCGGTAATATTTGACAACATTCCTGGCGAGTTGGCCTCTACGTCTCCGTTTGACCTTCATATACATCAATAACGTAATATAACGTAACCTAACCCAACCTATCATCTCGGCGGTAATATTTGACAACATTCCTGGCGAGTTGGCATCTACGTCTCCGTTTGACCTTCATATACATCAATAACGTAATATAACGTAACCTAACCCAACCTATCATCTCGGCGGTAATATTTGATAACATTCCTGGCGAGTTGGCCTCTACGTCTCCGTGTAACCCTCATATACATCAATAACGTAATAGAACGTAACCTAACCCAACCTAACATGTCGGCGGTAATATTTGACAACATTCCTGGCGAGTTGGCATCTACGTCTCCCTGGGACCTTTATATACATCATTAACGTAATATAGCCTAACCTAACCCAACCTAACATCTCGGCGGTAATATTTGACAACATTCCTGGCGAGTTGGCCTCTACGTCTCCGTGTAACCCTCATATACATCAATAACGTAATATAACGTAACCTGAGCCAACCTATCATCTCGGCGGTAATATTTGACAACATTCCTGGCGAGTTGGCATCTCCGTCTCCCTGGGACCTTTATATACATCATTAACGTAATATAGCCTAACCTAACCCAACCTAACATCTCGGCGGTAATATTTGACATCATTCCTGGCGAGTTGGTCTCTACGTCTCCGTGTAACCCTCATACATATCAATAACGTAATAGAACGTAACATAACGCAACCTAACATCTCGGCGGTAATATTTGACAACATTCCTGGCGAGTTGGCCTCTACGTCTCCGTGTAACCCTCATATACATCAATAACGTAATATAACGTAACCTAACCCAACCTATCATCTCGGTGGTAATATTTGACAACATTCCTGGCGAGTTGGCATCTACGTCTCCCTGGGACCTTTATATACATCATTAACGTAATATAGCCTAACGTAACCCAACCTAACATCTCGGCGGTAATATTTGACAACATTCCTGGCGAGTTGGTCTCTACGTCTCCGTGTAACCCTCATACACATCAATAACGTAATATAACGTAACCTAACCCAACCTATCATCTCGGCGGTAATATTTGACAACATTCCTGACGAGTTGGCCTCTACGTCTCCGTGTAACCCTCATATACATCAATAACGTAATATAACGTAACCTAACCCAACCTAACATGTCGGCGGTAATATTTGACAACATTCCTGGCGAGTTGGCATCTACGTCTCCCTGGGACCTTTATATACATCATTAACGTAATATAACCTAACCTAACCCAACCTAACATCTCGGCGGTAATATTTGTCAACATTCCTGGCGAGTTGGCCTCTACGTCTCCGTGTAACCCTCATATACATCAGTAACGTAATATAACGTAACCGAACCCAACCTATCATCTCGGCGGTAATATTTGACAACATTCCTGGCGAGTTGGCATCTACGTCTCCCTGGGACCTTTATATACATCATTAACGTAATATAACCTAACCTAACCCAACCTAACATCTCGGCGGTAGGATTTGACAACATTCCTGGCGAGTTGGCCTCTACGTCTCCGTTTGACTTTCATATACATCAATAACGTAATATAACGTAACCTAACCCAACCTATCATCTCGGCGGTAATATTTGACAACATTCCTGGCGAGTTGGCATCTACGTCTCACTGGGACCTTTATATACATCATTAACGTAATATAACCTAACCTAACCCAACTTAACATCTCGGCGGTAATATTTGACAACATTCCAGGCGAGTTGGCCTCTACGTCTCCAGTGTAACCCTCATATACATCAATAACGTAATATAACGTAACCTAACCCAACCTATCATCTCGGCGGTAATATTTGACAACATTGCTGTCGAGTTCGCCTCTACGTCTCCGTGTAACCCTCATACACATCAATAACGTAATAGAACGTAACCTAACCCAACCTAACATGTCGGCGGTAATATTTGACAACATTCCTGGCGAGTTGGCATCTACGTCTCCCTGGGACCTTTATATACATCATTAACGTAATATAGCCTAACCTAACCCAACCTAACATCTCGGCGGTAATATTTGACAGCATTCCTGGCGAGTTGGCCTCTACGTCTCCGTGTAACCCTCGTACACATCAATAACGTAATAGAACGTAACCTAACCCAACCTATCATCTCGGCGGTATTATTTGACAACATTCCTGGCGAGTTGGCATCTACGTCTCCGTTTGACCTTCATATACATCAATAACGTAATATAACGTAACCTAACCCAACCTAACATCTCGGCGGTAATATTTGACAACATTCCTGGCGAGTTGGCATCTACGTCTCCCTGCGACCTTTATATACGTCATTAACGTAATATAACCTAACCTAACCCAACCTAACATCTCGGCGGTAATATTTGACAACTTTCCTGGCGAGTTGGCCTCTACGTCTCCAGTGTAACCCTCATATACATCAATAACGTAATATAACGTAACCTAACCCAACCTAACATCTCGGCGGTAATATTTGACAACATTCCTGGCGAGTTGGCATCTACGTCTCCCTGCGACCTTTATATACATCATTAACGTAATATAACCTAACCTAACCCAACCTAACATCTCGGCGGTAATATTTGACAACATTCCTGGCGAGTTGGCCTCTACGTCTCCGTGTAAACCGCATATACATCAATAACGTAATATAACGTAACCTAACCCAACCTATCATCTCGGCGGTAATATTTGACAACATTCCTGGCGAGTTGGCCTCTACGTCTCCGTTTGACCTTCATATACATCAATAACGTAATATAACGTAACCTAACCCAACCTATCATCTCGGCGGTAATATTTGACAACATTCCTGGCGAGTTGGCATCTACGTCTCCGTTTGACCTTCATATACATCAATAACGTAATATAACGTAACCTAACCCAACCTATCATCTCGGCGGTAATATTTGACAACATTCCTGGCGAGTTGGCCTCTACGTCTCCGTGTAACCCTCATATACATCAATAACGTAATATAACGTAACCTGAGCCAACCTATCATCTCGGCGGTAATATTTGACAACATTCCTGGCGAGTTGGCATCTACGTCTCCCTGGGACCTTTATATACATCATTAACGTAATATAGCCTAACCTAACCCAACCTAACATCTCGGCGGTAATATTTGACACAATTCCTGGCGAGTTGGCCTCTACGTCTCCGTGTAACCCTCATAGACATCAATAACGTAATATAACGTAACCTAACCCAACCTATCATCTCGGCGGTAATATTTGACAACATTCCTGGCGAGTTGGCATCTACGTCTCCGTTTGACCTTCATATACATCAATAACGTAATATAACGCAACCTAACCCAACCTATCATCTCGGCGGTAATATTTGATAACATTCCTGGCGAGTTGGCCTCTACGTCTCCGTGTAACCCTCATATACATCAATAACGTAATATAACGTAACCTGAGCCAACCTATCATCTCGGCGGTAATATTTGACAACATTCCTGGCGAGTTGGCATCTACGTCTCCCTGGGACCTTTATATACATCATTAACGTAATATAGCCTAACCTAACCCAACCTAACATCTCGGCGGTAATATTTGACACAATTCCTGGCGAGTTGGCCTCTACGTCTCCGTGTAACCCTCATAGACATCAATAACGTAATATAACGTAACCTGAGCCAACCTATCATCTCGGCGGTAATATTTGACAACATTCCTGGCGAGTTGGCATCTACGTCTCCCTGGGACCTTTATATATATCATTAACGTAATATAGCCTAACCTAACCCAACCTAACATCTCGGCGGTAATATTTGACACAATTCCTGGCGAGTTGGCTTCTACGTCTCCGTGTAACCCTCATACACATCAATAACGTAATAGAACGTAACCTAACCCAAACTAACATGTCGGCGGTAATATTTGACAACATTCCTGGCGAGTTGGCATCTACGTCTCCCTGGGACCTTTATATACATCATTAACGTAATATAACCTAACCTAACCCAACCTAACATCTCGGCGGTAATATTTGACAACATTCCTGGCGAGTTGGCATCTACGTCTCCCTGGGACCTTTATATACATCATTAACGTAATATAACCTAACGTAACCCAACCTAACATCTCGGCGGTAATATTTGACAACATTCCTGGCGAGTTGGCCTCTACGTCTCCGTGTAACCCTCATATACATCAATAACGTAATAGAACGTAACCTAACCCAACCTAACATGTCGGCGGTAATATTTGACAACATTCCTGGCGAGTTGGCATCTACGTCTCCCTGGGACCTTTATATACATCATTAACGTAATATAGCCTAACCTAACCCAACCTAACATCTCGGCGGTAATATTTGACATCATTCCTGGCGAGTTGGTCTCTACGTCTCCGTGTAACCCTCATACATATCAATAACGTAATAGAACGTAACATAACCCAACCTAACATGTCGGCGGTAATATTTGACAACATTGCTGGCGAGTTGGCATCTACGTCTCCCTGGGACCTTTAAATACATCATTAACGTAATATAACCTAACCTAACCCAACCTAACATATCGGCGGTAATATTTGACAACATTCCTGGCGAGTTGGCATTTACGTCTCCCTGGGACATTTATATACATCATTAACGTAATATAACCTAACGTAACCCAACCTAACATCTCGGCGGTAATATTTGACAACATTCCTGGCGAGTTGGCCTCTACGTCTCCGTGTAACCCTCATATACATCAATAACGTAATATAACGTAACCTAACCCAACCTATCATCTCGGTGGTAATATTTGACAACATTCCTGGCGAGTTGGCATCTACGTCTCCCTGGGACCTTTATATACATCATTAACGTAATATAGCCTAACCTAACCCAACCTAACATCTCGGCGGTAATATTTGACAACATTCCTGGCGAGTTGGTCTCTACGTCTCCGTGTAACCCTCATACACATCAATAACGTAATATAACGTAACCTAACCCAACCTATCATCTCGGCGGTAATATTTGACAACATTCCTGACGAGTTGGCCTCTACGTCTCCGTGTAACCCTCATATACATCAATAACGTAATATAACGTAACCTAACCCAACCTAACATGTCGGCGGTAATATTTGACAACATTCCTGGCGAGTTGGCATCTACGTCTCCCTGGGACCTTTATATACATCATTAACGTAATATAACCTAACCTAACCCAACCTAACATCTCGGCGGTAATATTTGTCAACATTCCTGGCGAGTTGGCCTCTACGTCTCCGTGTAACCCTCATATACATCAGTAACGTAATATAACGTAACCGAACCCAACCTATCATCTCGGCGGTAATATTTGACAACATTCCTGGCGAGTTGGCATCTACGTCTCCCTGGGACCTTTATATACATCATTAACGTAATATAACCTAACCTAACCCAACCTAACATCTCGGCGGTAGGATTTGACAACATTCCTGGCGAGTTGGCCTCTACGTCTCCGTTTGACTTTCATATACATCAATAACGTAATATAACGTAACCTAACCCAACCTATCATCTCGGCGGTAATATTTGACAACATTCCTAGCGAGTTGGCATCTACGTCTCACTGGGACCTTTATATACATCATTAACGTAATATAACCTAACCTAACCCAACTTAACATCTCGGCGGTAATATTTGACAACATTCCAGGCGAGTTGGCCTCTACGTCTCCAGTGTAACCCTCATATACATCAATAACGTAATATAACGTAACCTAACCCAACCTATCATCTCGGCGGTAATATTTGACAACATTGCTGTCGAGTTCGCCTCTACGTCTCCGTGTAACCCTCATACACATCAATAACGTAATAGAACGTAACCTAACCCAACCTAACATGTCGGCGGTAATATTTGACAACATTCCTGGCGAGTTGGCATCTGCGTCTCCCTGGGACCTTTATATACATCATTAACGTAATATAGCCTAACCTAACCCAACCTAACATCTCGGCGGTAATATTTGACAGCATTCCTGGCGAGTTGGCCTCTACGTCTCCGTGTAACCCTCGTACACATCAATAACGTAATAGAACGTAACCTAACCCAACCTATCATCTCGGCGGTAATATTTGACAACATTCCTGGCGAGTTGGCATCTACGTCTCCGTTTGACCTTCATATACATCAATAACGTAATATAACGTAACCTAACCCAACCTAACATCTCGGCGGTAATATTTGACAACATTCCTGGCGAGTTGGCATCTACGTCTCCCTGCGACCTTTATATACATCATTAACGTAATATAACCTAACCTAACCCAACCTAACATCTCGGCGGTAATATTTGACAACATTCCTGGCGAGTTGGCCTCTACGTCTCCGTGTAACCCTCATACACATCAATAACGTAATATAACGTAACCTAACCCAACCTATCATCTCGGCGGTAATATTTGACAACATTGCTGTCGAGTTCGCCTCTACGTCTCCGTGTAACCCTCATACACATCAATAACGTAATAGAACGTAACCTAACCCAACCTAACATGTCGGCGGTAATATTTGACAACATTCCTGGCGAGTTGGCATCTACGTCTCCCTGGGACCTTTATATACATCATTAACGTAATATAGCCTAACCTAACCCAACCTAACATCTCGGCGGTAATATTTGACAGCATTCCTGGCGAGTTGGCCTCTACGTCTCCGTGTAACCCTCGTACACATCAATAACGTAATAGAACGTAACCTAACCCAACCTATCATCTCGGCGGTATTATTTGACAACATTCCTGGCGAGTTGGCATCTACGTCTCCGTTTGACCTTCATATACATCAATAACGTAATATAACGTAACCTAACCCAACCTAACATCTCGGCGGTAATATTTGACAACATTCCTGGCGAGTTGGCATCTACGTCTCCCTGCGACCTTTATATACGTCATTAACGTAATATAACCTAACCTAACCCAACCTAACATCTCGGCGGTAATATTTGACAACTTTCCTGGCGAGTTGGCCTCTACGTCTCCAGTGTAACCCTCATATACATCAATAACGTAATATAACGTAACCTAACCCAACCTAACATCTCGGCGGTAATATTTGACAACATTCCTGGCGAGTTGGCATCTACGTCTCCCTGCGACCTTTATATACATCATTAACGTAATATAACCTAACCTAACCCAACCTAACATCTCGGCGGTAATATTTGACAACATTCCTGGCGAGTTGGCCTCTACGTCTCCGTGTAAACCGCATATACATCAATAACGTAATATAACGTAACCTAACCCAACCTATCATCTCGGCGGTAATATTTGACAACATTCCTGGCGAGTTGGCCTCTACGTCTCCGTTTGACCTTCATATACATCAATAACGTAATATAACGTAACCTAACCCAACCTATCATCTCGGCGGTAATATTTGACAACATTCCTGGCGAGTTGGCATCTACGTCTCCGTTTGACCTTCATATACATCAATAACGTAATATAACGTAACCTAACCCAACCTATCATCTCGGCGGTAATATTTGACAACATTCCTGGCGAGTTGGCCTCTACGTCTCCGTGTAACCCTCATATACATCAATAACGTAATATAACGTAACCTGAGCCAACCTATCATCTCGGCGGTAATATTTGACAACATTCCTGGCGAGTTGGCATCTACGTCTCCCTGCGACCTTTATATACATCATTAACGTAATATAACCTAACCTAACCCAACCTAACATCTCGGCGGTAATATTTGACAACATTCCTGGCGAGTTGGCCTCTACGTCTCCGTGTAACCCTCATACACATCAATAACGTAATATAACGTAACCTAACCCAACCTATCATCTCGGCGGTAATATTTGACAACATTGCTGTCGAGTTCGCCTCTACGTCTCCGTGTAACCCTCATACACATCAATAACGTAATAGAACGTAACCTAACCCAACCTAACATGTCGGCGGTAATATTTGACAACATTCCTGGCGAGTTGGCATCTACGTCTCCCTGGGACCTTTATATACATCATTAACGTAATATAGCCTAACCTAACCCAACCTAACATCTCGGCGGTAATATTTGACAGCATTCCTGGCGAGTTGGCCTCTACGTCTCCGTGTAACCCTCGTACACATCAATAACGTAATAGAACGTAACCTAACCCAACCTATCATCTCGGCGGTATTATTTGACAACATTCCTGGCGAGTTGGCATCTACGTCTCCGTTTGACCTTCATATACATCAATAACGTAATATAACGTAACCTAACCCAACCTAACATCTCGGCGGTAATATTTGACAACATTCCTGGCGAGTTGGCATCTACGTCTCCCTGCGACCTTTATATACGTCATTAACGTAATATAACCTAACCTAACCCAACCTAACATCTCGGCGGTAATATTTGACAACTTTCCTGGCGAGTTGGCCTCTACGTCTCCAGTGTAACCCTCATATACATCAATAACGTAATATAACGTAACCTAACCCAACCTAACATCTCGGCGGTAATATTTGACAACATTCCTGGCGAGTTGGCATCTACGTCTCCCTGCGACCTTTATATACATCATTAACGTAATATAACCTAACCTAACCCAACCTAACATCTCGGCGGTAATATTTGACAACATTCCTGGCGAGTTGGCCTCTACGTCTCCGTGTAAACCGCATATACATCAATAACGTAATATAACGTAACCTAACCCAACCTATCATCTCGGCGGTAATATTTGACAACATTCCTGGCGAGTTGGCCTCTACGTCTCCGTTTGACCTTCATATACATCAATAACGTAATATAACGTAACCTAACCCAACCTATCATCTCGGCGGTAATATTTGACAACATTCCTGGCGAGTTGGCATCTACGTCTCCGTTTGACCTTCATATACATCAATAACGTAATATAACGTAACCTAACCCAACCTATCATCTCGGCGGTAATATTTGACAACATTCCTGGCGAGTTGGCCTCTACGTCTCCGTGTAACCCTCATATACATCAATAACGTAATATAACGTAACCTGAGCCAACCTATCATCTCGGCGGTAATATTTGACAACATTCCTGGCGAGTTGGCATCTACGTCTCCCTGGGACCTTTATATACATCATTAACGTAATATAGCCTAACCTAACCCAACCTAACATCTCGGCGGTAATATTTGACACAATTCCTGGCGAGTTGGCCTCTACGTCTCCGTGTAACCCTCATAGACATCAATAACGTAATATAACGTAACCTAACCCAACCTATCATCTCGGCGGTAATATTTGACAACATTCCTGGCGAGTTGGCATCTACGTCTCCGTTTGACCTTCATATACATCAATAACGTAATATAACGCAACCTAACCCAACCTATCATCTCGGCGGTAATATTTGATAACATTCCTGGCGAGTTGGCCTCTACGTCTCCGTGTAACCCTCATATACATCAATAACGTAATATAACGTAACCTGAGCCAACCTATCATCTCGGCGGTAATATTTGACAACATTCCTGGCGAGTTGGCATCTACGTCTCCCTGGGACCTTTATATACATCATTAACGCAATATAGCCTAACCTAACCCAACCTAACATCTCGGCGGTAATATTTGACACAATTCCTGGCGAGTTGGCCTCTACGTCTCCGTGTAACCCTCATAGACATCAATAACGTAATATAACGTAACCTGAGCCAACCTATCATCTCGGCGGTAATATTTGACAACATTCCTGGCGAGTTGGCATCTACGTCTCCCTGGGACCTTTATATATATCATTAACGTAATATAGCCTAACCTAACCCAACCTAACATCTCGGCGGTAATATTTGACACAATTCCTGGCGAGTTGGCTTCTACGTCTCCGTGTAACCCTCATACACATCAATAACGTAATAGAACGTAACCTAACCCAAACTAACATGTCGGCGGTAATATTTGACAACATTCCTGGCGAGTTGGCATCTACGTCTCCCTGGGACCTTTATATACATCATTAACGTAATATAACCTAACCTAACCCAACCTAACATCTCGGCGGTAATATTTGACAACATTCCTGGCGAGTTGGCATCTACGTCTCCCTGGGACCTTTATATACATCATTAACGTAATATAACCTAACGTAACCCAACCTAACATCTCGGCGGTAATATTTGACAACATTCCTGGCGAGTTGGCCTCTACGTCTCCGTGTAACCCTCATATACATCAATAACGTAATAGAACGTAACCTAACCCAACCTAACATGTCGGCGGTAATATTTGACAACATTCCTGGCGAGTTGGCATCTACGTCTCCCTGGGACCTTTATATACATCATTAACGTAATATAGCCTAACCTAACCCAACCTAACATCTCGGCGGTAATATTTGACATCATTCCTGGCGAGTTGGTCTCTACGTCTCCGTGTAACCCTCATACATATCAATAACGTAATAGAACGTAACATAACCCAACCTAACATGTCGGCGGTAATATTTGACAACATTGCTGGCGAGTTGGCATCTACGTCTCCCTGGGACCTTTAAATACATCATTAACGTAATATAACCTAACCTAACCCAACCTAACATATCGGCGGTAATATTTGACAACATTCCTGGCGAGTTGGCATTTACGTCTCCCTGGGACATTTATATACATCATTAACGTAATATAACCTAACGTAACCCAACCTAACATCTCGGCGGTAATATTTGACAACATTCCTGGCGAGTTGGCCTCTACGTCTCCGTGTAACCCTCATATACATCAATAACGTAATATAACGTAACCTAACCCAACCTATCATCTCGGTGGTAATATTTGACAACATTCCTGGCGAGTTGGCATCTACGTCTCCCTGGGACCTTTATATACATCATTAACGTAATATAGCCTAACCTAACCCAACCTAACATCTCGGCGGTAATATTTGACAACATTCCTGGCGAGTTGGTCTCTACGTCTCCGTGTAACCCTCATACACATCAATAACGTAATATAACGTAACCTAACCCAACCTATCATCTCGGCGGTAATATTTGACAACATTCCTGACGAGTTGGCCTCTACGTCTCCGTGTAACCCTCATATACATCAATAACGTAATATAACGTAACCTAACCCAACCTAACATGTCGGCGGTAATATTTGACAACATTCCTGGCGAGTTGGCATCTACGTCTCCCTGGGACCTTTATATACATCATTAACGTAATATAACCTAACCTAACCCAACCTAACATCTCGGCGGTAATATTTGTCAACATTCCTGGCGAGTTGGCCTCTACGTCTCCGTGTAACCCTCATATACATCAGTAACGTAATATAACGTAACCGAACCCAACCTATCATCTCGGCGGTAATATTTGACAACATTCCTGGCGAGTTGGCATCTACGTCTCCCTGGGACCTTTATATACATCATTAACGTAATATAACCTAACCTAACCCAACCTAACATCTCGGCGGTAGGATTTGACAACATTCCTGGCGAGTTGGCCTCTACGTCTCCGTTTGACTTTCATATACATCAATAACGTAATATAACGTAACCTAACCCAACCTATCATCTCGGCGGTAATATTTGACAACATTCCTAGCGAGTTGGCATCTACGTCTCACTGGGACCTTTATATACATCATTAACGTAATATAACCTAACCTAACCCAACTTAACATCTCGGCGGTAATATTTGACAACATTCCAGGCGAGTTGGCCTCTACGTCTCCAGTGTAACCCTCATATACATCAATAACGTAATATAACGTAACCTAACCCAACCTATCATCTCGGCGGTAATATTTGACAACATTGCTGTCGAGTTCGCCTCTACGTCTCCGTGTAACCCTCATACACATCAATAACGTAATAGAACGTAACCTAACCCAACCTAACATGTCGGCGGTAATATTTGACAACATTCCTGGCGAGTTGGCATCTACGTCTCCCTGGGACCTTTATATACATCATTAACGTAATATAGCCTAACCTAACCCAACCTAACATCTCGGCGGTAATATTTGACAGCATTCCTGGCGAGTTGGCCTCTACGTCTCCGTGTAACCCTCGTACACATCAATAACGTAATAGAACGTAACCTAACCCAACCTATCATCTCGGCGGTAATATTTGACAACATTCCTGGCGAGTTGGCATCTACGTCTCCGTTTGACCTTCATATACATCAATAACGTAATATAACGTAACCTAACCCAACCTAACATCTCGGCGGTAATATTTGACAACATTCCTGGCGAGTTGGCATCTACGTCTCCCTGCGACCTTTATATACATCATTAACGTAATATAACCTAACCTAACCCAACCTAACATCTCGGCGGTAATATTTGACAACATTCCTGGCGAGTTGGCCTCTACGTCTCCAGTGTAACCCTCATATACATCAATAACGTAATATAACGTAACCTAACCCAACCTAACATCTCGGCGGTAATATTTGACAACATTCCTGGCGAGTTGGCATCTACGTCTCCCTGCGACCTTTATATACATCATTAACGTAATATAACCTAACCTAACCCAACCTAACATCTCGGCGGTAATATTTGACAACATTCCTGGCGAGTTGGCCTCTACGTCTCCGTGTAAACCGCATATACATCAATAACGTAATATAACGTACCCTAACCCAACCTATCATCTCGGCGGTAATATTTGACAACATTCCTGGCGAGTTGGCCTCTACGTCCCCGTTTGACCTTCATATACATCAATAACGTAATATAACGTAACCTAACCCAACCTATCATCTCGGCGGTAATATTTGACAACATTCCTGGCGAGTTGGCATCTACGTCTCCGTTTGACCTTCATATACATCAATAACGTAATATAACGTAACCTAACCCAACCTATCATCTCGGCGGTAATATTTGACAACATTCCTGGCGAGTTGGCCTCTACGTCTCCGTGTAACCCTCATATACATCAATAACGTAATAGAACGTAACCTAACCCAACCTAACATGTCGGCGGTAATATTTGACAACATTCCTGGCGAGTTGGCATCTACGTCTCCCTGGGACCTTTATATACATCATTAACGTAATATAGCCTAACCTAACCCAACCTAACATCTCGGCGGTAATATTTGACAACATTCCTGGCGAGTTGGCCTCTACGTCTCCGTGTAACCCTCATATACATCAATAACGTAATATAACGTAACCTGAGCCAACCTATCATCTCGGCGGTAATATTTGACAACATTCCTGGCGAGTTGGCATCTACGTCTCCCTGGGACCTTTATATACATCATTAACGTAATATAGCCTAACCTAACCCAACCTAACATCTCGGCGGTAATATTTGACACAATTCCTGGCGAGTTGGCCTCTACGTCTCCGTGTAACCCTCATAGACATCAATAACGTAATATAACGTAACCTGAGCCAACCTATCATCTCGGCGGTAATATTTGACAACATTCCTGGCGAGTTGGCATCTACGTCTCCCTGGGACCTTTATATACATCATTAACGTAATATAACCTAACGTAACCCAACCTAACATCTCGGCGGTAATATTTGACAACATTCCTGGCGAGTTGGCCTCTACGTCTCCGTGTAACCCTCATATACATCAATAACGTAATAGAACGTAACCTAACCCAACCTAACATGTCGGCGGTAATATTTGACAACATTCCTGGCGAGTTGGCATCTACGTCTACCTGGGACCTTTATATACATCATTAACGTAATATAGCCTAACGTAACCCAACCTAACATCTCGGCGGTAATATTTGACATCATTCCTGGCGAGTTGGTCTCTACGTCTCCGTGTAACCCTCATACATATCAATAACGTAATAGAACGTAACATAACCCAACCTAACATGTCGGCGGTAATATTTGACAACATTCCTGGCGAGTTGGCATCTACGTCTCCCTGGGACCTTTAAATACATCATTAACGTAATATAACCTAACCTATCCCAACCTAACATCTCGGCGGTAATATTTGACAACATTCCTGGCGAGTTGGCATCTACGTCTCCCTGTGACATTTATATACATCATTAACGTAATATAACCTAACGTAACCCAACCTAACATCTCGGCGGTAATATTTGACAACATTCCTGGCGAGTTGGCCTCTACGTCTCCGTGTAACCCTCATATACATCAATAACGTAATATAACGTAACCTAACCCAACCTATCATCTCGGTGGTAATATTTGACAACATTCCTGGCGAGTTGGCATCTACGTCTCCCTGGGACCTTTATATACATCATTAACGTAATATAGCCTAACCTAACCCAACCTAACATCTCGGCGGTAATATTTGACAACATTCCTGGCGAGTTGGTCTCTACGTCTCCGTGTAACCCTCATACACATCAATAACGTAATATAACGTAACCTAACCCAACCTATCATCTCGGCGGTAATATTTGACAACATTCCTGACGAGTTGGCCTCTACGTCTCCGTGTAACCCTCATATACATCAATAACGTAATATAACGTAACCTAACCCAACCTAACATGTCGGCGGTAATATTTGACAACATTCCTGGCGAGTTGGCATCTACGTCTCCCTGGGACCTTTATATACATCATTAACGTAATATAACCTAACCTAACCCAACCTAACATCTCGGCGGTAATATTTGTCAACATTCCTGGCGAGTTGGCCTCTACGTCTCCGTGTAACCCTCATATACATCAGTAACGTAATATAACGTAACCGAACCCAACCTATCATCTCGGCGGTAATATTTGACAACATTCCTGGCGAGTTGGCATCTACGTCTCCCTGGGACCTTTATATACATCATTAACGTAATATAACCTAACCTAACCCAACCTAACATCTCGGCGGTAGGATTTGACAACATTCCTGGCGAGTTGGCCTCTACGTCTCCGTTTGACTTTCATATACATCAATAACGTAATATAACGTAACCTAACCCAACCTATCATCTCGGCGGTAATATTTGACAACATTCCTGGCGAGTTGGCATCTACGTCTCACTGGGACCTTTATATACATCATTAACGTAATATAACCTAACCTAACCCAACCTAACATCTCGGCGGTAGGATTTGACAACATTCCTGGCGAGTTGGCCTCTACGTCTCCGTTTGACTTTCATATACATCAATAACGTAATATAACGTAACCTAACCCAACCTATCATCTCGGCGGTAATATTTGACAACATTCCTGGCGAGTTGGCATCTACGTCTCACTGGGACCTTTATATACATCATTAACGTAATATAACCTAACCTAACCCAACTTAACATCTCGGCGGTAATATTTGACAACATTCCTGGCGAGTTGGCCTCTACGTCTCCGTGTAACCCTCATATACATCAATAACGTAATATAACGTAACCTAACCCCACCTATCATCTCGGCGGTAATATTTGACGACATTCCTGGCGAGTTGGCATCTACGTCCCCCTGGGACCTTTATATACATCATTAACGTAATATAACCTAACCTAACCCAAACTAACATCTCGGCGGTAATATTTGACAACATTCCTGGCGAGTTGGCCTCTACGTCTCCGTGTAACCCTCATATACATCAATAACGTAATAGAACGTAACCTAACCCAACCTAACATGTCGGCGGTAATATTTGACAACATTCCTGGCGAGTTGGCATCTACGTCTCCCTGGGATCTTTATATACATCATTAACGTAATATAGCCTAACCTAACCCAACCTAACATCTCGGCGGTAATATTTGACAACATTCCTGGCGAGTTGGCCTCTACGTCTCCGTGTAACCCTCATACACGTCAATAACGTAATAGAACGTAACCTAACCCAACCTAACATGTCGGCGGTAATATTTGACAACATTCCTGGCGAGTTGGCATCTACGTCTCCCTGGGACCTTTATATACATCATTAACGTAATATAACCTAACCTAACCCAACCTAACATCTCGGCGGTAATATTTGACAACATTCCTGGCGAGTTGGCCTCTACGTCTCCGTTTGACCTTCATATACATCAATAACGTAATATAACCTAACCTAACGCAACCTAACATCTCGGCGGTAATATTTGACAACATTCCTGGCGAGTTGGCCTCTACGTCTCCAGTGTAACCCTCATATACATCAATAACGTAATATAACGTAACCTAACCCAACCTAACATCTCGGCGGTAATATTTGACAACATTCCTGGCGAGTTGGCATCTACGTCTCCCTGGGCCCTTTATATACATCATTAACGTAATATAGCCTAACCTAACCCAACCTAACATCTCGGCGGTAATATATGACACAATTCCTGGCGAGTTGGCCTCTACGTCTCCGTGTAACCCTCATACACATCAATAACGTAATAGAACGTAACCTAACCCAACCTAACATGTCGGCGGTAATATTTGACAACATTCCTGGCGAGTTGGCATCTACGTCTCCCTGGGACCTTTATATACATCATTAACGTAATATAGCCTAACCTAACCCAACCTAACATCTCGGCGGTAATATTTGACAGCATTCCTGGCGAGTTGGCCTCTACGTCTCCGTGTAACCCTCATACACATCAATAACGTAATAGAACGTAACCTAACCCAACCTATCATCTCGGCGGTAATATTTGACAACATTCCTGGCGAGTTGGCATCTACGTCTCCGTTTGACCTTCATATACATCAATAACGTAATATAACGTAACCTAACCCAACCTATCATCTCGGCGGTAATATTTGACAACATTCCTGGCGAGTTAGCCTCTACGTCTCTGTGTAACCCTCATATACATCAATAACATAATATAACGTAACCTAACCCAACCTATCATCTCGGCGGTAATATTTGACAACATTCTTGGCGAGTTGGCATCTACGTCTCCGTTTGACCTTCATATACATCAATAACGTAATATAACCTAACCTAACCCAACCTATCATCTCGGCGGTAATATTTGACAACATTCCTGGCGAGTTGGCCTCTACGTCTCCGTGTAACCCTCATATACATCAATAACGTAATAGAACGTAACCTAACCCAACCTAACATGTCGGCGGTAATATTTGACAATATTCCTGGCGAGTTGGCATCTACGTCTCCCTGGGACCTTTATATACATCATTAACGTAATATAGCCTAACCTAACCCAACCTAACATCTCGGCGGTAATATTTGACAACATTCCTGGCGAGTTGGCCTCTACGTCTCCGTGTAACCCTCATATACATCAATAACGTAATATAACGTAACCTGAGCCAACCTATCATCTCGGCGGTAATATTTGACAACATTCCTGGCGAGTTGGCATCTACGTCTCCCTGGGACCTTTATATACATCATTAACGTAATATAGCCTAACCTAACCCAACCTAACATCTCGGCGGTAATATTTGACACAATTCCTGGCGAGTTGGCCTCTACGTCTCCGTGTAACCCTCATAGACATCAATAACGTAATATAACGTAACCTGAGCCAACCTATCATCTCGGCGGTAATATTTGACAACATTCCTGGCGAGTTGGCATCTACGTCTCCCTGGGACCTTTATATATATCATTAACGTAATATAGCCTAACCTAACCCAACCTAACATCTCGGCGGTAATATTTGACACAATTCCTGGCGAGTTGGCCTCTACGTCTCCGTGTAACCCTCATACACATCAATAACGTAATAGAACGTAACCTAACCCAAACTAACATGTCGGCGGTAATATTTGACAACATTCCTGGCGAGTTGGCATCTACGTCTCCCTGGGACCTTTATATACATCATTAACGTAATATAACCTAACCTAACCCAACCTAACATCTCGGCGGTAATATTTGACAACATTCCTGGCGAGTTGGCATCTACGTCTCCCTGGGACCTTTATATACATCATTAACGTAATATAACCTAACGTAACCCAACCTAACATCTCGGCGGTAATATTTGACAACATTCCTGGCGAGTTGGCCTCTACGTCTCCGTGTAACCCTCATATACATCAATAACGTAATAGAACGCAACCTAACCCAACCTAACATGTCGGCGGTAATATTTGACAACATTCCTGGCGAGTTGGCATCTACGTCTCACTGGGACCTTTATATACATCATTAACGTAATATAGCCTAACCTAACCCAACCTAACATCTCGGCGGTAATATTTGACATCATTCCTGGCGAGTTGGTCTCTACGTCTCCGTGTAACCCTCATACATATCAATAACGTAATAGAACGTAACATAGCCCAACCTAACATGTCGGCGGTAATATTTGACAACATTCCTGGCGAGTTGGCATCTACGTCTCCCTGGGACCTTTATATACATCATTAACGTAATATAGCCTAACCTAACCCAACCTAACATCTCGGCGGTAATATTTGACACAATTCCTGGCGAGTTGGCCTCTACGTCTCCGTGTAACCCTCATACACATCAATAACGTAATAGAACGTAACCTAACCCAACCTAACATCTCGGCGGTAATATTTGTCAACATTCCTGGCGAGTTGGCCTCTACGTCTCCGTGTAACCCTCATATACATCAATAACGTAATATAACGTAACCTAACCCAACCTATCATCTCGGCGGTAATATTTGACAACATTCCTGGCGAGTTGGCATCTACGTCTCCCTGGGACCTTTATATACATCATTAACGTAATATAGCCTAACCTAACCCAACCTAACATCTCGGCGGTAATATTTGACAACATTCCTGGCGAGTTGGTCTCTACGTCTCCGTGTAACCCTCATACACATCAATAACGTAATATAACGTAACCTAACCCAACCTATCATCTCGGCGGTAATATTTGACAACATTCCTGACGAGTTGGCCTCTACGTCTCCGTGTAACCCTCATATACATCAATAACGTAATATAACGTAACCTAACCCAACCTAACATGTCGGCGGTAATATTTGACAACATTCCTGGCGAGTTGGCATCTACGTCTCCCTGGGACCTTTATATACATCATTAACGTAATATAACCTAACCTAACCCAACCTAACATCTCGGCGGTAATATTTGTCAACATTCCTGGCGAGTTGGCCTCTACGTCTCCGTGTAACCCTCATATACATCAGTAACGTAATATAACGTAACCGAACCCAACCTATCATCTCGGCGGTAATATTTGACAACATTCCTGGCGAGTTGGCATCTACGTCTCCCTGGGACCTTTATATACATCATTAACGTAATATAACCTAACCTAACCCAACGTAACATCTCGGCGGTAGGATTTGACAACATTCCTGGCGAGTTGGCCTCTACGTCTCCGTTTGACTTTCATATACATCAATAACGTAATATAACGTAACCTAACCCAACCTGTCATCTCGGCGGTAATATTTGACAACATTCCTGGCGAGTTGGCATCTACGTCTCACTGGGACCTTTATATACATCATTAACGTAATATAACCTAACCTAACCCAACTTAACATCTCGGCGGTAATATTTGACAACATTCCAGGCGAGTTGGCCTCTACGTCTCCAGTGTAACCCTCATATACATCAATAACGTAGTATAACGTAACCTAACCCAACCTATCATCTCGGCGGTAATATTTGACAACATTCCTGGCGAGTTAGCCTCTACGTCTCCGTGTAACCCTCATATACATCAATAACATAATATAACGTAACCTAACCCAACCTATCATCTCGGCGGTAATATTTGACAACATTCGTGGCGAGTTGGCATCTACGTCTCCCTGGGACCTTTATATACATCATTAACGTAATATAACCTAACCTAACCCAACCTAACATCTCGGCGGTAGGATTTGACAACATTCCTGGCGAGTTGGCCTCTACGTCTCCGTTTGACTTTCATATACATCAATAACGTAATATAACGTAACCTAACCCAACCTATCATCTCGGCGGTAATATTTGACAACATTCCTGGCGAGTTGGCATCTACGTCTCACTGGGACCTTTATATACATCATTAACGTAATATAACCTAACCTAACCCAACCTAACATCTCGGCGGTGATATTTGACAACATTCCTGGCGAGTTGGCCTCTACGTCTCCGTTTGACCTTCATATAAATCAATAACGTAATATAACCTAACCTAACGTATCCTAACATCTCGGCGGTAATATTTGACAACATTCCTGGCGAGTTGGCCTCTACGTCTCCAGTGTGACCCTCATATACATCAATAACGTAATATAACGTAACCTAACCCAACCTAACATCTCGGCGGTAATATTTGACAACATTCCTGGCGAGTTGGCATCTACGTCTCCCTGGGACCTTTATATACATCATTAACGTAATATAACCTGACCTAACCCAACCTAACATCTCGGCGGTAATATTTGACAACATTCCTGGCGAGTTGGCCTCTACGTCTCCGTGTAAACCTCATATACATCAATAACGTAATATAACGTAACCTAACCCAACCTATCATCTCGGCGGTAATATTTGACAACATTCCTGGCGAGTTGCCCTCTACGTCTCCGTGTAACCCTCATATACATCAATATCGTAATATAACGTAACCTAACCCAACCTATCATCTCGGCGGTAATATTTGACAACATTCCTGGCGAGTTGGCATCTACGTCTCACTGGGACCTTTATATACATCATTAACGTAATATAACCTAACCTAACCCAACTTAACATCTCGGCGGTAATATTTGACAACATTCCTGGCGAGTTGGCCTCTACGTCTCCGTGTACCCCTCATATACATCAATAACGTAATATAACGTAACCTAACCCAACCTAACATGTCGGCGGTAATATTTGACAACATTCCTGGCGAGTTGGCATCTACGTCTCCCTGGGATCTTTATATACATCATTAACGTAATATAGCCTAACCTAACCCAACCTAACATCTCGGCGGTAATATTTGACAACATTCCTGGCGAGTTGGCCTCTACGTCTCCGTGTAACCCTCATACACGTCAATAACGTAATAGAACGTAACCTAACCCAACCTAACATGTCGGCGGTAATATTTGACAACATTCCTGGCGAGTTGGCATCTACGTCTCCCTGGGACATTTATATACATCATTAACGTAATATAACCTAACCTAACCCAACCTAACATCTCGGCGGTAATATTTGACAACATTCCTGGCGAGTTGGCCTCTACGTCTCCGTTTGACCTTCATATACATCAATAACGTAATATAACCTAACCTAACGCAACCTAACATCTCGGCGGTAATATTTGACAACATTCCTGGCGAGTTGGCCTCTACGTCTCCGCGTAACCCTCATATACATCAATAACGTAATAGAACGTAACCTAACCCAACCTAACATGTCGGCGGTAATATTTGACAACATTCCTGGCGAGTTGGCATCTACGTCTCCCTGGGACCTTTATATACATCATTAACGTAATATAGCCTAACCTAACCCAACCTAACATCTCGGCGGTAATATTTGACATCATTCCTGGCGAGTTGGTCTCTACGTCTCCGTGTAACCCTCATACATATCAATAACGTAATAGAACGTAACATAACCCAACCTAACATGTCGGCGGTAATATTTGACAACATTCCTGGCGAGTTGGCATCTACGTCTCCCTGGGACCTTTAAATACATCATTAACGTAATATAACCTAACCTAACCCAACCTAACATCTCGGCGGTAATATTTGACAACATTCCTGGCGAGTTGGCATCTACGTCTCCCTGGGACATTTATATACATCATTAACGTAATATAACCTAACCTAACCCAACCTAACATCTCGGCGGTAATATTTGTCAACATTCCTGGCGAGTTGGCCTCTACGTCTCCGTGTAACCCTCATATACATCAGTAACGTAATATAACGTAACCGAACCCAACCTATCATCTCGGCGGTAATATTTGACAACATTCCTGGCGAGTTGGCATCTACGTCTCCCTGGGACCTTTATATACATCATTAACGTAATATAACCTAACCTAACCCAACGTAACATCTCGGCGGTAGGATTTGACAACATTCCTGGCGAGTTGGCCTCTACGTCTCCGTTTGACTTTCATATACATCAATAACGTAATATAACGTAACCTAACCCAACCTATCATCTCGGCGGTAATATTTGACAACATTCCTGGCGAGTTGGCATCTACGTCTCACTGGGACCTTTATATACATCATTAACGTAATATAACCTAACCTAACCCAACTTAACATCTCGGCGGTAATATTTGACAACATTCCAGGCGAGTTGGCCTCTACGTCTCCAGTGTAACCCTCATATACATCAATAACGTAATATAACGTAACCTAACCCAACCTATCATCTCGGCGGTAATATTTGACAACATTCCTGGCGAGTTAGCCTCTACGTCTCCGTGTAACCCTCATATACATCAATAACATAATATAACGTAACCTAACCCAACCTATCATCTCGGCGGTAATATTTGACAACATTCCTGGCGAGTTGGCATCTACGTCTCCCTGGGACCTTTATATACATCATTAACGTAATATAACCTAACCTAACCCAACCTAACATCTCGGCGGTAGGATTTGACAACATTCCTGGCGAGTTGGCCTCTACGTCTCCGTTTGACTTTCATATACATCAATAACGTAATATAACGTAACCTAACCCAACCTATCATCTCGGCGGTAATATTTGACAACATTCCTGGCGAGTTGGCATCTACGTCTCACTGGGACCTTTATATACATCATTAACGTAATATAACCTAACCTAACCCAACCTAACATCTCGGCGGTAATATTTGACAACATTCCTGGCGAGTTGGCCTCTACGTCTCCGTTTGACCTTCATATACATCAATAACGTAATATAACCTAACCTAACGTATCCTAACATCTCGGCGGTAATATTTGACAACATTCCTGGCGAGTTGGCCTCTACGTCTCCAGTGTGACCCTCATATACATCAATAACGTAATATAACGTAACCAAACCCAACCTAACATCTCGGTGGTAATATTTGACAACATTCCTGGCGAGTTGGCATCTACGTCTCCCTGGGACCTTTATATACATCGTTAACGTAATATAACCTGACCTAACCCAACCTAACATCTCGGCGGTAATATTTGACAACATTCCTGGCGAGTTGGCCTCTACGTCTCCGTGTAAACCTCATATACATCAATAACGTAATATAACGTAACCTAACCCAACCTATCATCTCGGCGGTAATATTTGACAACATTCCTGGCGAGTTGCCCTCTACGTCTCCGTGTAACCCTCATATACATCAATATCGTAATATAACGTAACCTAACCCAACCTATCATCTCGGCGGTAATATTTGACAACATTCCTGGCGAGTTGGCATCTACGTCTCACTGGGACCTTTATATACATCATTAACGTAATATAACCTAACCTAACCCAACTTAACATCTCGGCGGTAATATTTGACAACATTCCTGGCGAGTTGGCCTCTACGTCTCCGTGTACCCCTCATATACATCAATAACGTAATATAACGTAACCTAACCCAACCTAACATGTCGGCGGTAATATTTGACAACATTCCTGGCGAGTTGGCATCTACGTCTCCCTGGGATCTTTATATACATCATTAACGTAATATAGCCTAACCTAACCCAACCTAACATCTCGGCGGTAATATTTGACAACATTCCTGGCGAGTTGGCCTCTACGTCTCCGTGTAACCCTCATACACGTCAATAACGTAATAGAACGTAACCTAACCCAACCTAACATGTCGGCGGTAATATTTGACAACATTCCTGGCGAGTTGGCATCTACGTCTCCCTGGGACCTTTATATACATCATTAACGTAATATAACCTAACCTAACCCAACCTAACATCTCGGCGGTAATGTTTGACAACATTCCTGGCGAGTTGGCCTCTACGTCTCCGTTTGACCTTCATATACATCAATAACGTAATATAACCTAACCTAACGCAACCTAACATCTCGGCGGTAATATTTGACAACATTCCTGGCGAGTTGGCCTCTACGTCTCCGCGTAACCCTCATATACATCAATAACGTAATAGAACGTAACCTAACCCAACCTAACATGTCGGCGGTAATATTTGACAACATTCCTGGCGAGTTGGCATCTACGTCTCCCTGGGACCTTTATATACATCATTAACGTAATATAGCCTAACCTAACCCAACCTAACATCTCGGCGGTAATATTTGACATCATTCCTGGCGAGTTGGTCTCTACGTCTCCGTGTAACCCTCATACATATCAATAACGTAATAGAACGTAACATAACCCAACCTAACATGTCGGCGGTAATATTTGACAACATTCCTGGCGAGTTGGCATCTACGTCTCCCTGGGACCTTTAAATACATCATTAACGTAATATAACCTAACCTAACCCAACCTAACATCTCGGCGGTAATATTTGACAACATTCCTGGCGAGTTGGCATCTACGTCTCCCTGGGACATTTATATACATCATTAACGTAATATAACCTAACGTAACCCAACCTAACATCTCGGCGGTAATATTTGACAACATTCCTGGCGAGTTGGCCTCTACGTCTCCGTGTAACCCTCATATACATCAATAACGTAATATAACGTAACCTAACCCAACCTATCATCTCGGTGGTAATATTTGACAACATTCCTGGCGAGTTGGCATCTACGTCTCCCTGGGACCTTTATATACATCATTAACGTAATATAGCCTAACCTAACCCAACCTAACATCTCGGCGGTAATATTTGACAACATTCCTGGCGAGTTGGTCTCTACGTCTCCGTGTAACCCTCATACACATCAATAACGTAATATAACGTAACCTAACCCAAACTATCATCTCGGCGGTAATATTTGACAACATTCCTGACGAGTTGGCCTCTACGTCTCCGTGTAACCCTCATATACATCAATAACGTAATATAACGTAACCTAACCCAACCTAACATGTCGGCGGTAATATTTGACAACATTCCTGGCGAGTTGGCATCTACGTCTCCCTGGGACCTTTATATACATCATTAACGTAATATAACCTAACCTAACCCAACCTAACATCTCGGCGGTAATATTTGTCAACATTCCTGGCGAGTTGGCCTCTACGTCTCCGTGTAACCCTCATATACATCAGTAACGTAATATAACGTAACCGAACCCAACCTATCATCTCGGCGGTAATATTTGACAACATTCCTGGCGAGTTGGCATCTACGTCTCCCTGGGACCTTTATATACATCATTAACGTAATATAACCTAACCTAACCCAACGTAACATCTCGGCGGTAGGATTTGACAACATTCCTGGCGAGTTGGCCTCTACGTCTCCGTTTGACTTTCATATACATCAATAACGTAATATAACGTAACCTAACCCAACCTATCATCTCGGCGGTAATATTTCACAACATTCCTGGCGAGTTGGCATCTACGTCTCACTGGGACCTTTATATACATCATTAACGTAATATAACCTAACCTAACCCAACTTAACATCTCGGCGGTAATATTTGACAACATTCCAGGCGAGTTGGCCTCTACGTCTCCAGTGTAACCCTCATATACATCAATAACGTAATATAACGTAACCTAACCCAACCTATCATCTCGGCGGTAATATTTGTCAACATTGCTGTCGAGTTCGCCTCTACGTCTCCGTGTAACCCTCATACACATCAATAACGTAATAGAACGTAACCTAACCCAACCTAACATGTCGGCGGTAATATTTGACAACATTCCTGGCGAGTTGGCATCTACGTCTCCCTGGGACCTTTATATACATCATTAACGTAATATAGCCTAACCTAACCCAACCTAACATCTCGGCGGTAATATTTGACAGCATTCCTGGCGAGTTGGCCTCTACGTCTCCGTGTAACCCTCGTACACATCAATAACGTAATAGAACGTAACCTAACCCAACCTATCATCTCGGCGGTAATATTTGACAACATTCCTGGCGAGTTGGCATCTACGTCTCCGTTTGACCTTCATATACATCAATAACGTAATATAACGTAACCAAACCCAACCTATCATCTCGGCGGTAATATTTGACAACATTCCTGGCGAGTTGGCCTCTACGTCTCCAGTGTGACCCTCATATACATCAATAACGTAATATAACGTAACCTAACCCAACCTAACATCTCGGCGGTAATATTTGACAACATTCCTGGCGAGTTGGCATCTACGTCTCCCTGGGACCTTTATATACATCATTAACGTAATATAACCTGACCTAACCCAACCTAACATCTCGGCGGTAATATTTGACAACATTCCTGGCGAGTTGGCCTCTACGTCTCCGTGTAAACCTCATATACATCAATAACGTAATATAACGTAACCTAACCCAACCTATCATCTCGGCGGTAATATTTGACAACATTCCTGGCGAGTTGCCCTCTACGTCTCCGTGTAACCCTCATATACATCAATAACGTAATATAACGTAACCTAACCCAACCTATCATCTCGGCGGTAATATTTGACAACATTCCTGGCGAGTTGGCCTCTACGTCTCCAGTGTGACCCTCATATACATCAATAACGTAATATAACGTAACCTAACCCAACCTAACATCTCGGCGGTAATATTTGACAACATTCCTGGCGAGTTGGCATCTACGTCTCCCTGGGACCTTTATATACATCATTAACGTAATATAACCTGACCTAACCCAACCTAACATCTCGGCGGTAATATTTGACAACATTCCTGGCGAGTTGGCATCTACGTCTCCCTGGGACCTTTATATACATCATTAACGTAATATAACCTGACCTAACCCAACCTATCATCTCGGTGGTAATATTTGACAACATTCCTGGCGAGTTGGCATCTACGTCTCCCTGGGACCTTTAAATACATCATTAACGTAATATAGCCTAACCTAACCCAACCTAACATCTCGGCGGTAATATTTGACAACATTCCTGGCGAGTTGGTCTCTACGTCTCCGTGTAACCCTCATACACATCAATAACGTAATATAACGTAACCTAACCCAACCTAACATCTCGGCGGTAATATTTGACAGCATTCCTGGCGAGTTGGCCTCTACGTCTCCGTGTAACCCTCGTACACATCAATAACGTAATAGAACGTAACCTAACCCAACCTATCATCTCGGCGGTAATATTTGACAACATTCCTGGCGAGTTGGCATCTACGTCTCCGTTTGACCTTCATATACATCAATAACGTAATATAACGTAACCAAACCCAACCTATCATCTCGGCGGTAATATTTGACAACATTCCTGGCGAGTTGGCCTCTACGTCTCCAGTGTGACCCTCATATACATCAATAACGTAATATAACGTAACCTAACCCAACCTAACATCTCGGCGGTAATATTTGACAACATTCCTGGCGAGTTGGCATCTACGTCTCCCTGGGACCTTTATATACATCATTAACGTAATATAACCTGACCTAACCCAACCTAACATCTCGGCGGTAATATTTGACAACATTCCTGGCGAGTTGGCCTCTACGTCTCCGTGTAAACCTCATATACATCAATAACGTAATATAACGTAACCTAACCCAACCTATCATCTCGGCGGTAATATTTGACAACATTCCTGGCGAGTTGCCCTCTACGTCTCCGTGTAACCCTCATATACATCAATAACGTAATATAACGTAACCTAACCCAACCTATCATCTCGGCGGTAATATTTGACAACATTCCTGGCGAGTTGGCCTCTACGTCTCCAGTGTGACCCTCATATACATCAATAACGTAATATAACGTAACCTAACCCAACCTAACATCTCGGCGGTAATATTTGACAACATTCCTGGCGAGTTGGCATCTACGTCTCCCTGGGACCTTTATATACATCATTAACGTAATATAACCTGACCTAACCCAACCTAACATCTCGGCGGTAATATTTGACAACATTCCTGGCGAGTTGGCATCTACGTCTCCCTGGGACCTTTATATACATCATTAACGTAATATAACCTGACCTAACCCAACCTATCATCTCGGTGGTAATATTTGACAACATTCCTGGCGAGTTGGCATCTACGTCTCCCTGGGACCTTTAAATACATCATTAACGTAATATAGCCTAACCTAACCCAACCTAACATCTCGGCGGTAATATTTGACAACATTCCTGGCGAGTTGGTCTCTACGTCTCCGTGTAACCCTCATACACATCAATAACGTAATATAACGTAACCTAACCCAACCTATCATCTCGGCGGTAATATTTGACAACATTCCTGACGAGTTGGCCTCTACGTCTCCGTGTAACCCTCATATACATCAATAACGTAATATAACGTAACCTAACCCAACCTAACATGTCGGCGGTAATATTTGACAACATTCCTGGCGAGTTGGCATCTACGTCTCCCTGGGACCTTTATATACATCATTAACGTAATATAACCTAACCTAACCCAACCTAACATCTCGGCGGTAATATTTGTCAACATTCCTGGCGAGTTGGCCTCTACGTCTCCGTTTGACTTTCATATACATCAATAACGTAATATAACGTAACCTAACCCAACCTATCATCTCGGCGGTAATATTTGACAACATTCCTGGCGAGTTGGCATCTACGTCTCACTGGGACCTTTATATACATCATTAACGTAATATAACCTAACCTAACCCAAACTAACATCTCGGCGGTAATATTTGACAACATTCCTGGCGAGTTGGCCTCTACGTCTCCGTGTAACCCTCATATACATCAATAACGTAATAGAACGTAACCTAACCCAACCTAACATGTCGGCGGTAATATTTGACAACATTCCTGGCGAGTTGGCATCTACGTCTCCCTGGGATCTTTATATACATCATTAACGTAATATAGCCTAACCTAACCCAACCTAACATCTCGGCGGTAATATTTGACAACATTCCTGGCGAGTTGGCCTCTACGTCTCCGTGTAACCCTCATACACGTCAATAACGTAATAGAACGTAACCTAACCCAACCTAACATGTCGGCGGTAATATTTGACAACATTCCTGGCGAGTTGGCATCTACGTCTCCCTGGGACCTTTATATACATCATTAACGTAATATAACCTAACCTAACCCAACCTAACATCTCGGCGGTAATATTTGACAACATTCCTGGCGAGTTGGCCTCTACGTCTCCGTTTGACCTTCATATACATCAATAACGTAATATAACCTAACCTAACGCAACCTAACATCTCGGCGGTAATATTTGACAACATTCCTGGCGAGTTGGCCTCTACGTCTCCAGTGTAACCCTCATATACATCAATAACGTAATAGAACGTAACCTAACCCAACCTAACATGTCGGCGGTAATATTTGACAACATTCCTGGCGAGTTGGCATCTACGTCTCCCTGGGATCTTTATATACATCATTAACGTAATATAGCCTAACCTAACCCAACCTAACATCTCGGCGGTAATATTTGACAACATTCCTGGCGAGTTGGCCTCTACGTCTCCGTGTAACCCTCATACACGTCAATAACGTAATAGAACGTAACCTAACCCAACCTAACATGTCGGCGGTAATATTTGACAACATTCCTGGCGAGTTGGCATCTACGTCTCCCTGGGACCTTTATATACATCATTAACGTAATATAACCTAACCTAACCCAACCTAACATCTCGGCGGTAATATTTGACAACATTCCTGGCGAGTTGGCCTCTACGTCTCCGTTTGACCTTCATATACATCAATAAGGTAATATAACCTAACCTACCGCAACCTAACATCTCGGCGGTAATATTTGACAACATTCCTGGCGAGTTGGCCTCTACGTCTCCAGTGTAACCCTCATATACATCAATAACGTAATATAACGTAACCTAACCCAACCTAACATCTCGGCGGTAATATTTGACAACATTCCTGGCGAGTTGGCATCTACGTCTCCCTGGGACATTTATATACATCATTAACGTAATATAACCTAACGTAACCCAACCTAACATCTCGGCGGTAATATTTGACAACATTCCTGGCGAGTTGGCATCTACGTCTCCCTGGGACCTTTATATACATCATTAACGTAATATAACCTAACCTAACCCAACCTAACATCTCGGCGGTAGGATTTGACAACATTCCTGGCGAGTTGGCCTCTACGTCTCCGTTTGACTTTCATATACATCAATAACGTAATATAACGTAACCTAACCCAACCTATCATCTCGGCGGTAATATTTGACAACATTCCTGGCGAGTTGGCATCTACGTCTCACTGGGACCTTTATATACATCATTAACGTAATATAACCTAACCTAACCCAACTTAACATCTCGGCGGTAATATTTGACAACATTCCAGGCGAGTTGGCCTCTACGTCTCCAGTGTAACCCTCATATACATCAATAACGTAATATAACGTAACCTAACCCAACCTATCATCTCGGCGGTAATATTTGACAACATTGCTGTCGAGTTCGCCTCTACGTCTCCGTGTAACCCTCATACACATCAATAACGTAATAGAACGTAACCCAACCCAACCTAACATGTCGGCGGTAATATTTGACAACATTCCTGGCGAGTTGGCATCTACGTCTCCCTGGGACCTTTATATACATCATTAACGTAATATAGCCTAACCTAACCCAACCTAACATCTCGGCGGTAATATTTGACAGCATTCCTGGCGAGTTGGCCTCTACGTCTCCGTGTAACCCTCGTACACATCAATAACGTAATAGAACGTAACCTAACCCAACCTAACATTTCGGCGGTAATATTTGACAACATTCCTGGCGAGTTGGCATCTACGTCTCCCTGGGATCTTTATATACATCATTAACGTAATATAGCCTAACCTAACCCAACCTAACATCTCGGCGGTAATATTTGACAACATTCCTGGCGAGTTGGCCTCTACGTCTCCGTGTAACCCTCATACACGTCAATAACGTAATAGAACGTAACCTAACCCAACCTAACATGTCGGCGGTAATATTTGACAACATTCCTGGCGAGTTGGCATCTACGTCTCCCTGGGACCTTTATATACATCATTAACGTAATATAACCTAACCTAACCCAACCTAACATCTCGGCGGTAATATTTGACAACATTCCTGGCGAGTTGGCCTCTACGTCTCCGTTTGACCTTCATATACATCAATAACGTAATATAACCTAACCTAACGCAACCTAACATCTCGGCGGTAATATTTGACAACATTCCTGGCGAGTTGGCCTCTACGTCTCCAGTGTAACCCTCATATACATCAATAACGTAATAGAACGTAACCTAACCCAACCTAACATGTCGGCGGTAATATTTGACAACATTCCTGGCGAGTTGGCATCTACGTCTCCCTGGGATCTTTATATACATCATTAACGTAATATAGCCTAACCTAACCCAACCTAACATCTCGGCGGTAATATTTGACAACATTCCTGGCGAGTTGGCCTCTACGTCTCCGTGTAACCCTCATACACGTCAATAACGTAATAGAACGTAACCTAACCCAACCTAACATGTCGGCGGTAATATTTGACAACATTCCTGGCGAGTTGGCATCTACGTCTCCCTGGGACCTTTATATACATCATTAACGTAATATAACCTAACCTAACCCAACCTAACATCTCGGCGGTAATATTTGACAACATTCCTGGCGAGTTGGCCTCTACGTCTCCGTTTGACCTTCATATACATCAATAAGGTAATATAACCTAACCTAACGCAACCTAACATCTCGGCGGTAATATTTGACAACATTCCTGGCGAGTTGGCCTCTACGTCTCCAGTGTAACCCTCATATACATCAATAACGTAATATAACGTAACCTAACCCAACCTAACATCTCGGCGGTAATATTTGACAACATTCCTGGCGAGTTGGCCTCTACGTCTCCGTGTAACCCTCATACACGTCAATAACGTAATAGAACGTAACCTAACCCAACCTAACATGTCGGCGGTAATATTTGACAACATTCCTGGCGAGTTGGCATCTACGTCTCCCTGGGACCTTTATATACATCATTAACGTAATATAACCTAACCTAACCCAACCTAACATCTCGGCGGTAATATTTGACAACATTCCTGGCGAGTTGGCCTCTACGTCTCCGTTTGACCTTCATATACATCAATAACGTAATATAACCTAACCTAACGCAACCTAACATCTCGGCGGTAATATTTGACAACATTCCTGGCGAGTTGGCCTCTACGTCTCCGCGTAACCCTCATATACATCAATAACGTAATAGAACGTAACCTAACCCAACCTAACATGTCGGCGGTAATATTTGACAACATTCCTGGCGAGTTGGCATCTACGTCTCCCTGGGACCTTTATATACATCATTAACGTAATATAGCCTAACCTAACCCAACCTAACATCTCGGCGGTAATATTTGACATCATTCCTGGCGAGTTGGTCTCTACGTCTCCGTGTAACCCTCATACATATCAATAACGTAATAGAACGTAACATAACCCAACCTAACATGTCGGCGGTAATATTTGACAACATTCCTGGCGAGTTGGCATCTACGTCTCCCTGGGACCTTTAAATACATCATTAACGTAATATAACCTAACCTAACCCAACCTAACATCTCGGCGGTAATATTTGACAACATTCCTGGCGAGTTGGCATCTACGTCTCCCTGGGACATTTATATACATCATTAACGTAATATAACCTAACGTAACCCAACCTAACATCTCGGCGGTAATATTTGACAACATTCCTGGCGAGTTGGCCTCTACGTCTCCGTGTAACCCTCATATACATCAATAACGTAATATAACGTAACCTAACCCAACCTATCATCTCGGTGGTAATATTTGACAACATTCCTGGCGAGTTGGCATCTACGTCTCCCTGGGACCTTTATATACATCATTAACGTAATATAGCCTAACCTAACCCAACCTAACATCTCGGCGGTAATATTTGACAACATTCCTGGCGAGTTGGTCTCTACGTCTCCGTGTAACCCTCATACACATCAATAACGTAATATAACGTAACCTAACCCAAACTATCATCTCGGCGGTAATATTTGACAACATTCCTGACGAGTTGGCCTCTACGTCTCCGTGTAACCCTCATATACATCAATAACGTAATATAACGTAACCTAACCCAACCTAACATGTCGGCGGTAATATTTGACAACATTCCTGGCGAGTTGGCATCTACGTCTCCCTGGGACCTTTATATACATCATTAACGTAATATAACCTAACCTAACCCAACCTAACATCTCGGCGGTAATATTTGTCAACATTCCTGGCGAGTTGGCCTCTACGTCTCCGTGTAACCCTCATATACATCAGTAACGTAATATAACGTAACCGAACCCAACCTATCATCTCGGCGGTAATATTTGACAACATTCCTGGCGAGTTGGCATCTACGTCTCCCTGGGACCTTTATATACATCATTAACGTAATATAACCTAACCTAACCCAACGTAACATCTCGGCGGTAGGATTTGACAAAATTCCTGGCGAGTTGGCCTCTACGTCTCCGTTTGACTTTCATATACATCAATAACGTAATATAACGTAACCTAACCCAACCTATCATCTCGGCGGTAATATTTGACAACATTCCTGGCGAGTTGGCATCTACGTCTCACTGGGACCTTTATATACATCATTAACGTAATATAACCTAACCTAACCCAACTTAACATCTCGGCGGTAATATTTGACAACATTCCAGGCGAGTTGGCCTCTACGTCTCCAGTGTAACCCTCATATACATCAATAACGTAATATAACGTAACCTAACCCAACCTATCATCTCGGCGGTAATATTTGTCAACATTGCTGTCGAGTTCGCCTCTACGTCTCCGTGTAACCCTCATACACATCAATAACGTAATAGAACGTAACCTAACCCAACCTAACATGTCGGCGGTAATATTTGACAACATTCCTGGCGAGTTGGCATCTACGTCTCCCTGGGACCTTTATATACATCATTAACGTAATATAGCCTAACCTAACCCAACCTAACATCTCGGCGGTAATATTTGACAGCATTCCTGGCGAGTTGGCCTCTACGTCTCCGTGTAACCCTCGTACACATCAATAACGTAATAGAACGTAACCTAACCCAACCTATCATCTCGGCGGTAATATTTGACAACATTCCTGGCGAGTTGGCATCTACGTCTCCGTTTGACCTTCATATACATCAATAACGTAATATAACGTAACCAAACCCAACCTATCATCTCGGCGGTAATATTTGACAACATTCCTGGCGAGTTGGCCTCTACGTCTCCAGTGTGACCCTCATATACATCAATAACGTAATATAACGTAACCTAACCCAACCTAACATCTCGGCGGTAATATTTGACAACATTCCTGGCGAGTTGGCATCTACGTCTCCCTGGGACCTTTATATACATCATTAACGTAATATAACCTGACCTAACCCAACCTAACATCTCGGCGGTAATATTTGACAACATTCCTGGCGAGTTGGCCTCTACGTCTCCGTGTAAACCTCATATACATCAATAACGTAATATAACGTAACCTAACCCAACCTATCATCTCGGCGGTAATATTTGACAACATTCCTGGCGAGTTGCCCTCTACGTCTCCGTGTAACCCTCATATACATCAATAACGTAATATAACGTAACCTAACCCAACCTATCATCTCGGCGGTAATATTTGACAACATTCCTGGCGAGTTGGCCTCTACGTCTCCAGTGTGACCCTCATATACATCAATAACGTAATATAACGTAACCTAACCCAACCTAACATCTCGGCGGTAATATTTGACAACATTCCTGGCGAGTTGGCATCTACGTCTCCCTGGGACCTTTATATACATCATTAACGTAATATAACCTGACCTAACCCAACCTAACATCTCGGCGGTAATATTTGACAACATTCCTGGCGAGTTGGCATCTACGTCTCCCTGGGACCTTTATATACATCATTAACGTAATATAACCTGACCTAACCCAACCTATCATCTCGGTGGTAATATTTGACAACATTCCTGGCGAGTTGGCATCTACGTCTCCCTGGGACCTTTAAATACATCATTAACGTAATATAGCCTAACCTAACCCAACCTAACATCTCGGCGGTAATATTTGACAACATTCCTGGCGAGTTGGTCTCTACGTCTCCGTGTAACCCTCATACACATCAATAACGTAATATAACGTAACCTAACCCAACCTATCATCTCGGCGGTAATATTTGACAACATTCCTGACGAGTTGGCCTCTACGTCTCCGTGTAACCCTCATATACATCAATAACGTAATATAACGTAACCTAACCCAACCTAACATGTCGGCGGTAATATTTGACAACATTCCTGGCGAGTTGGCATCTACGTCTCCCTGGGACCTTTATATACATCATTAACGTAATATAACCTAACCTAACCCAACCTAACATCTCGGCGGTAATATTTGTCAACATTCCTGGCGAGTTGGCCTCTACGTCTCCGTTTGACTTTCATATACATCAATAACGTAATATAACGTAACCTAACCCAACCTATCATCTCGGCGGTAATATTTGACAACATTCCTGGCGAGTTGGCATCTACGTCTCACTGGGACCTTTATATACATCATTAACGTAATATAACCTAACCTAACCCAAACTAACATCTCGGCGGTAATATTTGACAACATTCCTGGCGAGTTGGCCTCTACGTCTCCGTGTAACCCTCATATACATCAATAACGTAATAGAACGTAACCTAACCCAACCTAACATGTCGGCGGTAATATTTGACAACATTCCTGGCGAGTTGGCATCTACGTCTCCCTGGGATCTTTATATACATCATTAACGTAATATAGCCTAACCTAACCCAACCTAACATCTCGGCGGTAATATTTGACAACATTCCTGGCGAGTTGGCCTCTACGTCTCCGTGTAACCCTCATACACGTCAATAACGTAATAGAACGTAACCTAACCCAACCTAACATGTCGGCGGTAATATTTGACAACATTCCTGGCGGGTTGGCATCTACGTCTCCCTGGGACCTTTATATACATCATTAACGTAATATAACCTAACCTAACCCAACCTAACATCTCGGCGGTAATATTTGACAACATTCCTGGCGAGTTGGCCTCTACGTCTCCGTTTGACCTTCATATACATCAATAACGTAATATAACCTAACCTAACGCAACCTAACATCTCGGCGGTAATATTTGACAACATTCCTGGAGAGTTGGCCTCTACGTCTCCAGTGTAACCCTCATATACATCAATAACGTAATAGAACGTAACCTAACCCAACCTAACATGTCGGCGGTAATATTTGACAACATTCCTGGCGAGTTGGCATCTACGTCTCCCTGGGATCTTTATATACATCATTAACGTAATATAGCCTAACCTAACCCAACCTAACATCTCGGCGGTAATATTTGACAACATTCCTGGCGAGTTGGCCTCTACGTCTCCGTGTAACCCTCATACACGTCAATAACGTAATAGAACGTAACCTAACCCAACCTAACATGTCGGCGGTAATATTTGACAACATTCCTGGCGAGTTGGCATCTACGTCTCCCTGGGACCTTTATATACATCATTAACGTAATATAACCTAACCTAACCCAACCTAACATCTCGGCGGTAATATTTGACAACATTCCTGGCGAGTTGGCCTCTACGTCTCCGTTTGACCTTCATATACATCAATAAGGTAATATAACCTAACCTACCGCAACCTAACATCTCGGCGGTAATATTTGACAACATTCCTGGCGAGTTGGCCTCTACGTCTCCAGTGTAACCCTCATATACATCAATAACGTAATATAACGTAACCTAACCCAACCTAACATCTCGGCGGTAATATTTGACAACATTCCTGGCGAGTTGGCATCTACGTCTCCCTGGGACATTTATATACATCATTAACGTAATATAACCTAACGTAACCCAACCTAACATCTCGGCGGTAATATTTGACAACATTCCTGGCGAGTTGGCATCTACGTCTCCCTGGGACCTTTATATACATCATTAACGTAATATAACCTAACCTAACCCAACCTAACATCTCGGCGGTAGGATTTGACAACATTCCTGGCGAGTTGGCCTCTACGTCTCCGTTTGACTTTCATATACATCAATAACGTAATATAACGTAACCTAACCCAACCTATCATCTCGGCGGTAATATTTGACAACATTCCTGGCGAGTTGGCATCTACGTCTCAGTGGGACCTTTATATACATCATTAACGTAATATAACCTAACCTAACCCAACTTAACATCTCGGCGGTAATATTTGACAACATTCCAGGCGAGTTGGCCTCTACGTCTCCAGTGTAACCCTCATATACATCAATAACGTAATATAACGTAACCTAACCCAACCTATCATCTCGGCGGTAATATTTGACAACATTGCTGTCGAGTTCGCCTCTACGTCTCCGTGTAACCCTCATACACATCAATAACGTAATAGAACGTAACCTAACCCAACCTAACATGTCGGCGGTAATATTTGACAACATTCCTGGCGAGTTGGCATCTACGTCTCCCTGGGACCTTTATATACATCATTAACGTAATATAGCCTAACCTAACCCAACCTAACATCTCGGCGGTAATATTTGACAGCATTCCTGGCGAGTTGGCCTCTACGTCTCCGTGTAACCCTCGTACACATCAATAACGTAATAGAACGTAACCTAACCCAACCTAACATTTCGGCGGTAATATTTGACAACATTCCTGGCGAGTTGGCATCTACGTCTCCCTGGGACCTTTATATACATCATTAACGTAATATAACCTAACCTAACCCAACCTAACATCTCGGCGGTAATATTTGACAACATTCCTGGCGAGTTGGCCTCTACGTCTCCGTTTGACCTTCATATACATCAATAACGTAATATAACCTAACCTAACGCAACCTAACATCTCGGCGGTAATATTTGACAACATTCCTGGCGAGTTGGCCTCTACGTCACCAGTGTAACCCTCATATACATCAATAACGTAATAGAACGTAACCTAACCCAACCTAACATGTCGGCGGTAATATTTGACAACATTCCTGGCGAGTTGGCATCTACGTCTCCCTGGGATCTTTATATACATCATTAACGTAATATAGCCTAACCTAACCCAACCTAACATCTCGGCGGTAATATTTGACAACATTCCTGGCGAGTTGGCCTCTACGTCTCCGTGTAACCCTCATACACGTCAATAACGTAATAGAACGTAACCTAACCCAACCTAACATGTCGGCGGTAATATTTGACAACATTCCTGGCGAGTTGGCATCTACGTCTCCCTGGGACCTTTATATACATCATTAACGTAATATAACCTAACCTAACCCAACCTAACATCTCGGCGGTAATATTTGACAACATTCCTGGCGAGTTGGCCTCTACGTCTCCGTTTGACCTTCATATACATCAATAACGTAATATAACCTAACCTAACGCAACCTAACATCTCGGCGGTAATATTTGACAACATTCCTGGCGAGTTGGCCTCTACGTCACCAGTGTAACCCTCATATACATCATTAACGTAATATAACCTAACGTAACCCAACCTAACATCTCGGCGGTAATATTTGACAACATTCCTGGCGAGTTGGCATCTACGTCTCCCTGGGACCTTTATATACATCATTAACGTAATATAACCTAACCTAACCCAACCTAACATCTCGGCGGTAGGATTTGACAACATTCCTGGCGAGTTGGCCTCTACGTCTCCGTTTGACTTTCATATACATCAATAACGTAATATAACGTAACCTAACCCAACCTATCATCTCGGCGGTAATATTTGACAACATTCCTGGCGAGTTGGCATCTACGTCTCAGTGGGACCTTTATATACATCATTAACGTAATATAACCTAACCTAACCCAACTTAACATCTCGGCGGTAATATTTGACAACATTCCAGGCGAGTTGGCCTCTACGTCTCCAGTGTAACCCTCATATACATCAATAACGTAATATAACGTAACCTAACCCAACCTATCATCTCGGCGGTAATATTTGACAACATTCCTGGCGAGTTGGCCTCTACGTCTCCGTTTGACCTTCATATACATCAATAACGTAATATAACCTAACCTAACGCAACCTAACATCTCGGCGGTAATATTTGACAACATTCCTGGCGAGTTGGCCTCTACGTCTCCAGTGTAACCCTCATATACATCAATAACGTAATAGAACGTAACCTAACCCAACCTAACATGTCGGCGGTAATATTTGACAACATTCCTGGCGAGTTGGCATCTACGTCTCCCTGGGATCTTTATATACATCATTAACGTAATATAGCCTAACCTAACCCAACCTAACATCTCGGCGGTAATATTTGACAACATTCCTGGCGAGTTGGCCTCTACGTCTCCGTGTAACCCTCATACACGTCAATAACGTAATAGAACGTAACCTAACCCAACCTAACATGTCGGCGGTAATATTTGACAACATTCCTGGCGAGTTGGCATCTACGTCTCCCTGGGACCTTTATATACATCATTAACGTAATATAACCTAACCTAACCCAACCTAACATCTCGGCGGTAATATTTGACAACATTCCTGGCGAGTTGGCCTCTACGTCTCCGTTTGACCTTCATATACATCAATAAGGTAATATAACCTAACCTAACGCAACCTAACATCTCGGCGGTAATATTTGACAACATTCCTGGCGAGTTGGCCTCTACGTCTCCAGTGTAACCCTCATATACATCAATAACGTAATAGAACGTAACCTAACCCAACCTAACATGTCGGCGGTAATATTTGACAACATTCCTGGCGAGTTGGCATCTACGTCTCCCTGGGATCTTTATATACATCATTAACGTAATATAGCCTAACCTAACCCAACCTAACATCTCGGCGGTAATATTTGACAACATTCCTGGCGAGTTGGCCTCTACGTCTCCGTGTAACCCTCATACACGTCAATAACGTAATAGAACGTAACCTAACCCAACCTAACATGTCGGCGGTAATATTTGACAACATTCCTGGCGAGTTGGCATCTACGTCTCCCTGGGACCTTTATATACATCATTAACGTAATATAACCTAACCTAACCCAACCTAACATCTCGGCGGTAATATTTGACAACATTCCTGGCGAGTTGGCCTCTACGTCTCCGTTTGACCTTCATATACATCAATAAGGTAATATAACCTAACCTAACGCAACCTAACATCTCGGCGGTAATATTTGACAACATTCCTGGCGAGTTGGCCTCTACGTCTCCAGTGTAACCCTCATATACATCAATAACGTAATATAACGTAACCTAACCCAACCTAACATCTCGGCGGTAATATTTGACAACATTCCTGGCGAGTTGGCATCTACGTCTCCCTGGGATCTTTATATACATCATTAACGTAATATAGCCTAACCTAACCCAACCTAACATCTCGGCGGTAATATTTGACAACATTCCTGGCGAGTTGGCCTCTACGTCTCCGTGTAACCCTCATACACGTCAATAACGTAATAGAACGTAACCTAACCCAACCTAACATGTCGGCGGTAATATTTGACAACATTCCTGGCGAGTTGGCATCTACGTCTCCCTGGGACCTTTATATACATCATTAACGTAATATAACCTAACCTAACCCAACCTAACATCTCGGCGGTAATATTTGACAACATTCCTGGCGAGTTGGCCTCTACGTCTCCGTTTGACCTTCATATACATCAATAAGGTAATATAACCTAACCTAACGCAACCTAACATCTCGGCGGTAATATTTGACAACATTCCTGGCGAGTTGGCCTCTACGTCTCCAGTGTAACCCTCATATACATCAATAACGTAATATAACGTAACCTAACCCAACCTAACATCTCGGCGGTAATATTTGACAACATTCCTGGCGAGTTGGCATCTACGTCTCCCTGGGACATTTATATACATCATTAACGTAATATAACCTAACGTAACCCAACCTAACATCTCGGCGGTAATATTTGACAACATTCCTGGCGAGTTGGCCTCTACGTCTCCGTGTAACCCTCATATACATCAATAACGTAATATAACGTAACCTAACCCAACCTATCATTTCGGTGGTAATATTTGACAACATTCCTGGCGAGTTGGCATCTACGTCTCCCTGGGACCTTTATATACATCATTAACGTAATATAGCCTAACCTAACCCAACCTAACATCTCGGCGGTAATATTTGACAACATTCCTGGCGAGTTGGTCTCTACGTCTCCGTGTAACCCTCATACACATCAATAACGTAATATAACGTAACCTAACCCAACCTATCATCTCGGCGGTAATATTTGACAACATTCCTGACGAGTTGGCCTCTACGTCTCCCTGGGACCTTTATATACATCATTAACGTAATATAACCTAACCTAACCCAACCTAACATCTCGGCGGTAATATTTGTCAACATTCCTGGCGAGTTGGCCTCTACGTCTCCGTGTAACCCTCATATACATCAGTAACGTAATATAACGTAACCGAACCCAACCTATCATCTCGGCGGTAATATTTGACAACATTCCTGGCGAGTTGGCATCTACGTCTCCCTGGGACCTTTATATACATCATTAACGTAATATAACCTAACCTAACCCAACCTAACATCTCGGCGGTAGGATTTGACAACATTCCTGGCGAGTTGGCCTCTACGTCTCCGTTTGACTTTCATATACATCAATAACGTAATATAACGTAACCTAACCCAACCTATCATCTCGGCGGTAATATTTGACAACATTCCTGGCGAGTTAACATCTACGTCTCACTGGGACCTTTATATACATCATTAACGTAATATAACCTAACCTAACCCAACTTAACATCTCGGCGGTAATATTTGACAACATTCCAGGCGAGTTGGCCTCTACGTCTCCAGTGTAACCCTCATATACATCAATAACGTAATATAACGTAACCTAACCCAACCTATCATCTCGGCGGTAATATTTGACAACATTGCTGTCGAGTTCGCCTCTACGTCTCCGTGTAACCCTCATACACATCAATAACGTAATAGAACGTAACCTAACCCAACCTAACATGTCGGCGGTAATATTTGACAACATTCCTGGCGAGTTGGCATCTACGTCTCCCTGGGACCTTTATATACATCATTAACGTAATATAGCCTAACCTAACCCAACCTAACATCTCGGCGGTAATATTTGACAGCATTCCTGGCGAGTTGGCCTCTACGTCTCCGTGTAACCCTCGTACACATCAATAACGTAATAGAACGTAACCTAACCCAACCTATCATCTCGGCGGTAATATTTGACAACATTCCTGGCGAGTTGGCATCTACGTCTCCGTTTGACCTTCATATACATCAATAACGTAATATAACGTAACCTAACCCAACCTATCATCTCGGCGGTAATATTTGACAACATTCCTGGCGAGTTAGCCTCTACGTCTCCGTGTAACCCTCATATACATCAATAACATAATATAACGTAACCTAACCCAACCTATCATCTCGGCGGTAATATTTGACAACATTCCTGGCGAGTTGGCATCTACGTCTCCCTGGGACCTTTATATACATCATTAACGTAATATAACCTAACCTAACCCAACCTAACATCTCGGCGGTAGGATTTGACAACATTCCTGGCGAGTTGGCCTCTACGTCTCCGTTTGACTTTCATATACATCAATAACGTAATATAACGTAACCTAACCCAACCTATCATCTCGGCGGTAATATTTGACAACATTCCTGGCGAGTTGGCATCTACGTCTCACTGGGACCTTTATATACATCATTAACGTAATATAACCTAACCTAACCCAACCTAACATCTCGGCGGTAATATTTGACAACATTCCTGGCGAGTTGGCCTCTACGTCTCCGTTTGACCTTCATATACATCAATAACGTAATATAACCTAACCTAACGCAACCTAACATCTCGGCGGTAATATTTGACAACATTCCTGGCGAGTTGGCCTCTACGTCTCCAGTGTGACCCTCATATACATCAATAACGTAATATAACGTAACCTAACCCAACCTAACATCTCGGCGGTAATATTTGACAACATTCCTGGCGAGTTGGCATCTACGTCTCCCTGGGACCTTTATATACATCATTAACGTAATATAACCTGACCTAACCCAACCTAACATCTCGGCGGTAATATTTGACAACATTCCTGGCGAGTTGGCCTCTACGTCTCCGTGTAAACCTCATATACATCAATAACGTAATATAACGTAACCTAACCCAACCTATCATCTCGGCGGTAATATTTGACAACATTCCTGGCGAGTTGCCCTCTACGTCTCCGTGTAACCCTCATATACATCAATATCGTAATATAACGTAACCTAACCCAACCTATCATCTCGGCGGTAATATTTGACAACATTCCTGGCGAGTTGGCATCTACGTCTCACTGGGACCTTTATATACATCATTAACGTAATATAACCTAACCTAACCCAACTTAACATCTCGGCGGTAATATTTGACAACATTCCTGGCGAGTTGGCCTCTACGTCTCCGTGTAACCCTCATATACATCAATAACGTAATATAACGTAACCTAACCCAACCTATCATTTCGGTGGTAATATTTGACAACATTCCTGGCGAGTTGGCATCTACGTCTCCCTGGGACCTTTATATACATCATTAACGTAATATAGCCTAACCTAACCCAACCTAACATCTCGGCGGTAATATTTGACAACATTCCTGGCGAGTTGGTCTCTACGTCTCCGTGTAACCCTCATACACATCAATAACGTAATATAACGTAACCTAACCCAACCTATCATCTCGACGGTAATATTTGACAACATTCCTGACGAGTTGGCCTCTACGTCTCCGTGTAACCCTCATATACATCAATAACGTAATATAACGTAACCTAACCCAACCTAACATGTCGGCGGTAATATTTGACAACATTCCTGGCGAGTTGGCATCTACGTCTCCCTGGGACCTTTATATACATCATTAACGTAATATAACCTAACCTAACCCAACCTAACATCTCGGCGGTAATATTTGTCAACATTCCTGGCGAGTTGGCCTCTACGTCTCCGTGTAACCCTCATATACATCAGTAACGTAATATAACGTAACCGAACCCAACCTATCATCTCGGCGGTAATATTTGACAACATTCCTGGCGAGTTGGCATCTACGTCTCCCTGGGACCTTTATATACATCATTAACGTAATATAACCTAACCTAACCCAACCTAACATCTCGGCGGTAATATTTGTCAACATTCCTGGCGAGTTGGCCTCTACGTCTCCGTGTAACCCTCATATACATCAGTAACGTAATATAACGTAACCGAACCCAACCTATCATCTCGGCGGTAATATTTGACAACATTCCTGGCGAGTTGGCATCTACGTCTCCCTGGGACCTTTATATACATCATTAACGTAATATAACCTAACCTAACCCAACCTAACATCTCGGCGGTAGGATTTGACAACATTCCTGGCGAGTTGGCCTCTACGTCTCCGTTTGACTTTCATATACATCAATAACGTAATATAACGTAACCTAACCCAACCTATCATCTCGGCGGTAATATTTGACAACATTCCTGGCGAGTTGGCATCTACGTCTCACTGGGACCTTTATATACATCATTAACGTAATATAACGTAACCTAACCCAACTTAACATCTCGGCGGTAATATTTGACAACATTCCAGGCGAGTTGGCCTCTACGTCTCCAGTGTAACCCTCATATACATCAATAACGTAATATAACGTAACCTAACCCAACCTATCATCTCGGCGGTAATATTTGACAACATTGCTGTCGAGTTCGCCTCTACGTCTCCGTGTAACCCTCATACACATCAATAACGTAATAGAACGTAACCTAACCCAACCTAACATGTCGGCGGTAATATTTGGCAACATTCCTGGCGAGTTGGCATCTACGTCTCCCTGGGACCTTTATATACATCATTAACGTAATATAGCCTAACCTAACCCAACCTAACATCTCGGCGGTAATATTTGACAGCATTCCTGGCGAGTTGGCCTCTACGTCTCCGTGTAACCCTCGTACACATCAATAACGTAATAGAACGTAACCTAACCCAACCTATCATCTCGGCGGTAATATTTGACAACATTCCTGGCGAGTTGGCATCTACGTCTCCGTTTGACCTTCATATACATCAATAACGTAATATAACGTAACCTAACCCAACCTATCATCTCGGCGGTAATATTTGACAACATTCCTGGCGAGTTAGCCTCTACGTCTCCGTGTAACCCTCATATACATCAATAACATAATATAACGTAACCTAACCCAACCTATCATCTCGGCGGTAATATTTGACAACATTCCTGGCGAGTTGGCATCTACGTCTCCCTGGGACCTTTATATACATCATTAACGTAATATAACCTAACCTAACCCAACCTAACATCTCGGCGGTAGGATTTGACAACATTCCTGGCGAGTTGGCCTCTACGTCTCCGTTTGACTTTCATATACATCTATAACGTAATATAACGTAACCTAACCCAACCTATCATCTCGGCGGTAATATTTGACAACATTCCTGGCGAGTTGGCATCTACGTCTCACTGGGACCTTTATATACATCATTAACGTAATATAACCTAACCTAACCCAACCTAACATCTCGGCGGTAATATTTGACAACATTCCTGGCGAGTTGGCCTCTACGTCTCCGTTTGACCTTCATATACATCAATAACGTAATATAACCTAACCTAACGCAACCTAACATCTCGGCGGTAATATTTGACAACATTCCTGGCGAGTTGGCCTCTACGTCTCCAGTGTGACCCTCATATACATCAATAACGTAATATAACGTAACCTAACCCAACCTAACATCTCGGCGGTAATATTTGACAACATTCCTGGCGAGTTGGCATCTACGTCTCCCTGGGACCTTTATATACATCATTAACGTAATATAACCTGACCTAACCCAACCTAACATCTCGGCGGTAATATTTGACAACATTCCAGGCGAGTTGGCCTCTACGTCTCCGTGTAACCCTCATATACATCAATAACGTAATATAACGTAACCTAACCCAACCTATCATCTCGGCGGTAATATTTGACAACATTCCTGGCGAGTTGGCCTCTACGTCTCCGTTTGACCTTCATATACATCAATAACGTAATATAACCTAACCTAACGCAACCTAACATCTCGGCGGTAATATTTGACAACATTCCTGGCGAGTTGGCCTCTACGTCTCCAGTGTAACCCTCATATACATCAATAACGTAATAGAACGTAACCTAACCCAACCTAACATGTCGGCGGTAATATTTGACAACATTCCTGGCGAGTTGGCATCTACGTCTCCCTGGGATCTTTATATACATCATTAACGTAATATAGCCTAACCTAACCCAACCTAACATCTCGGCGGTAATATTTGACAACATTCCTGGCGAGTTGGCCTCTACGTCTCCGTGTAACCCTCATACACGTCAATAACGTAATAGAACGTAACCTAACCCAACCTAACATGTCGGCGGTAATATTTGACAACATTCCTGGCGAGTTGGCATCTACGTCTCCCTGGGACCTTTATATACATCATTAACGTAATATAACCTAACCTAACCCAACCTAACATCTCGGCGGTAATATTTGACAACATTCCTGGCGAGTTGGCCTCTACGTCTCCGTTTGACCTTCATATACATCAATAAGGTAATATAACCTAACCTAACGCAACCTAACATCTCGGCGGTAATATTTGACAACATTCCTGGCGAGTTGGCCTCTACGTCTCCAGTGTAACCCTCATATACATCAATAACGTAATAGAACGTAACCTAACCCAACCTAACATGTCGGCGGTAATATTTGACAACATTCCTGGCGAGTTGGCATCTACGTCTCCCTGGGATCTTTATATACATCATTAACGTAATATAGCCTAACCTAACCCAACCTAACATCTCGGCGGTAATATTTGACAACATTCCTGGCGAGTTGGCCTCTACGTCTCCGTGTAACCCTCATACACGTCAATAACGTAATAGAACGTAACCTAACCCAACCTAACATGTCGGCGGTAATATTTGACAACATTCCTGGCGAGTTGGCATCTACGTCTCCCTGGGACCTTTATATACATCATTAACGTAATATAACCTAACCTAACCCAACCTAACATCTCGGCGGTAATATTTGACAACATTCCTGGCGAGTTGGCCTCTACGTCTCCGTTTGACCTTCATATACATCAATAAGGTAATATAACCTAACCTAACGCAACCTAACATCTCGGCGGTAATATTTGACAACATTCCTGGCGAGTTGGCCTCTACGTCTCCAGTGTAACCCTCATATACATCAATAACGTAATATAACGTAACCTAACCCAACCTAACATCTCGGCGGTAATATTTGACAACATTCCTGGCGAGTTGGCATCTACGTCTCCCTGGGATCTTTATATACATCATTAACGTAATATAGCCTAACCTAACCCAACCTAACATCTCGGCGGTAATATTTGACAACATTCCTGGCGAGTTGGCCTCTACGTCTCCGTGTAACCCTCATACACGTCAATAACGTAATAGAACGTAACCTAACCCAACCTAACATGTCGGCGGTAATATTTGACAACATTCCTGGCGAGTTGGCATCTACGTCTCCCTGGGACCTTTATATACATCATTAACGTAATATAACCTAACCTAACCCAACCTAACATCTCGGCGGTAATATTTGACAACATTCCTGGCGAGTTGGCCTCTACGTCTCCGTTTGACCTTCATATACATCAATAAGGTAATATAACCTAACCTAACGCAACCTAACATCTCGGCGGTAATATTTGACAACATTCCTGGCGAGTTGGCCTCTACGTCTCCAGTGTAACCCTCATATACATCAATAACGTAATATAACGTAACCTAACCCAACCTAACATCTCGGCGGTAATATTTGACAACATTCCTGGCGAGTTGGCATCTACGTCTCCCTGGGACATTTATATACATCATTAACGTAATATAACCTAACGTAACCCAACCTAACATCTCGGCGGTAATATTTGACAACATTCCTGGCGAGTTGGCCTCTACGTCTCCGTGTAACCCTCATATACATCAATAACGTAATATAACGTAACCTAACCCAACCTATCATTTCGGTGGTAATATTTGACAACATTCCTGGCGAGTTGGCATCTACGTCTCCCTGGGACCTTTATATACATCATTAACGTAATATAGCCTAACCTAACCCAACCTAACATCTCGGCGGTAATATTTGACAACATTCCTGGCGAGTTGGTCTCTACGTCTCCGTGTAACCCTCATACACATCAATAACGTAATATAACGTAACCTAACCCAACCTATCATCTCGGCGGTAATATTTGACAACATTCCTGACGAGTTGGCCTCTACGTCTCCCTGGGACCTTTATATACATCATTAACGTAATATAACCTAACCTAACCCAACCTAACATCTCGGCGGTAATATTTGTCAACATTCCTGGCGAGTTGGCCTCTACGTCTCCGTGTAACCCTCATATACATCAGTAACGTAATATAACGTAACCGAACCCAACCTATCATCTCGGCGGTAATATTTGACAACATTCCTGGCGAGTTGGCATCTACGTCTCCCTGGGACCTTTATATACATCATTAACGTAATATAACCTAACCTAACCCAACCTAACATCTCGGCGGTAGGATTTGACAACATTCCTGGCGAGTTGGCCTCTACGTCTCCGTTTGACTTTCATATACATCAATAACGTAATATAACGTAACCTAACCCAACCTATCATCTCGGCGGTAATATTTGACAACATTCCTGGCGAGTTAACATCTACGTCTCACTGGGACCTTTATATACATCATTAACGTAATATAACCTAACCTAACCCAACTTAACATCTCGGCGGTAATATTTGACAACATTCCAGGCGAGTTGGCCTCTACGTCTCCAGTGTAACCCTCATATACATCAATAACGTAATATAACGTAACCTAACCCAACCTATCATCTCGGCGGTAATATTTGACAACATTGCTGTCGAGTTCGCCTCTACGTCTCCGTGTAACCCTCATACACATCAATAACGTAATAGAACGTAACCTAACCCAACCTAACATGTCGGCGGTAATATTTGACAACATTCCTGGCGAGTTGGCATCTACGTCTCCCTGGGACCTTTATATACATCATTAACGTAATATAGCCTAACCTAACCCAACCTAACATCTCGGCGGTAATATTTGACAGCATTCCTGGCGAGTTGGCCTCTACGTCTCCGTGTAACCCTCGTACACATCAATAACGTAATAGAACGTAACCTAACCCAACCTATCATCTCGGCGGTAATATTTGACAACATTCCTGGCGAGTTGGCATCTACGTCTCCGTTTGACCTTCATATACATCAATAACGTAATATAACGTAACCTAACCCAACCTATCATCTCGGCGGTAATATTTGACAACATTCCTGGCGAGTTAGCCTCTACGTCTCCGTGTAACCCTCATATACATCAATAACATAATATAACGTAACCTAACCCAACCTATCATCTCGGCGGTAATATTTGACAACATTCCTGGCGAGTTGGCATCTACGTCTCCCTGGGACCTTTATATACATCATTAACGTAATATAACCTAACCTAACCCAACCTAACATCTCGGCGGTAGGATTTGACAACATTCCTGGCGAGTTGGCCTCTACGTCTCCGTTTGACTTTCATATACATCAATAACGTAATATAACGTAACCTAACCCAACCTATCATCTCGGCGGTAATATTTGACAACATTCCTGGCGAGTTGGCATCTACGTCTCACTGGGACCTTTATATACATCATTAACGTAATATAACCTAACCTAACCCAACCTAACATCTCGGCGGTAATATTTGACAACATTCCTGGCGAGTTGGCCTCTACGTCTCCGTTTGACCTTCATATACATCAATAACGTAATATAACCTAACCTAACGCAACCTAACATCTCGGCGGTAATATTTGACAACATTCCTGGCGAGTTGGCCTCTACGTCTCCAGTGTGACCCTCATATACATCAATAACGTAATATAACGTAACCTAACCCAACCTAACATCTCGGCGGTAATATTTGACAACATTCCTGGCGAGTTGGCATCTACGTCTCCCTGGGACCTTTATATACATCATTAACGTAATATAACCTGACCTAACCCAACCTAACATCTCGGCGGTAATATTTGACAACATTCCTGGCGAGTTGGCCTCTACGTCTCCGTGTAAACCTCATATACATCAATAACGTAATATAACGTAACCTAACCCAACCTATCATCTCGGCGGTAATATTTGACAACATTCCTGGCGAGTTGCCCTCTACGTCTCCGTGTAACCCTCATATACATCAATAACGTAATATAACGTAACCTAACCCAACCTATCATCTCGGCGGTAATATTTGACAACATTCCTGGCGAGTTGCCCTCTACGTCTCCGTGTAACCCTCATATACATCAATATCGTAATATAACGTAACCTAACCCAACCTATCATCTCGGCGGTAATATTTGACAACATTCCTGGCGAGTTGGCATCTACGTCTCACTGGGACCTTTATATACATCATTAACGTAATATAACCTAACCTAACCCAACTTAACATCTCGGCGGTAATATTTGACAACATTCCTGGCGAGTTGGCCTCTACGTCTCCGTGTAACCCTCATATACATCAATAACGTAATATAACGTAACCTAACCCAACCTATCATTTCGGTGGTAATATTTGACAACATTCCTGGCGAGTTGGCATCTACGTCTCCCTGGGACCTTTATATACATCATTAACGTAATATAGCCTAACCTAACCCAACCTAACATCTCGGCGGTAATATTTGACAACATTCCTGGCGAGTTGGTCTCTACGTCTCCGTGTAACCCTCATACACATCAATAACGTAATATAACGTAACCTAACCCAACCTATCATCTCGACGGTAATATTTGACAACATTCCTGACGAGTTGGCCTCTACGTCTCCGTGTAACCCTCATATACATCAATAACGTAATATAACGTAACCTAACCCAACCTAACATGTCGGCGGTAATATTTGACAACATTCCTGGCGAGTTGGCATCTACGTCTCCCTGGGACCTTTATATACATCATTAACGTAATATAACCTAACCTAACCCAACCTAACATCTCGGCGGTAATATTTGTCAACATTCCTGGCGAGTTGGCCTCTACGTCTCCGTGTAACCCTCATATACATCAGTAACGTAATATAACGTAACCGAACCCAACCTATCATCTCGGCGGTAATATTTGACAACATTCCTGGCGAGTTGGCATCTACGTCTCCCTGGGACCTTTATATACATCATTAACGTAATATAACCTAACCTAACCCAACCTAACATCTCGGCGGTAATATTTGTCAACATTCCTGGCGAGTTGGCCTCTACGTCTCCGTGTAACCCTCATATACATCAGTAACGTAATATAACGTAACCGAACCCAACCTATCATCTCGGCGGTAATATTTGACAACATTCCTGGCGAGTTGGCATCTACGTCTCCCTGGGACCTTTATATACATCATTAACGTAATATAACCTAACCTAACCCAACCTAACATCTCGGCGGTAGGATTTGACAACATTCCTGGCGAGTTGGCCTCTACGTCTCCGTTTGACTTTCATATACATCAATAACGTAATATAACGTAACCTAACCCAACCTATCATCTCGGCGGTAATATTTGACAACATTCCTGGCGAGTTGGCATCTACGTCTCACTGGGACCTTTATATACATCATTAACGTAATATAACGTAACCTAACCCAACTTAACATCTCGGCGGTAATATTTGACAACATTCCAGGCGAGTTGGCCTCTACGTCTCCAGTGTAACCCTCATATACATCAATAACGTAATATAACGTAACCTAACCCAACCTATCATCTCGGCGGTAATATTTGACAACATTGCTGTCGAGTTCGCCTCTACGTCTCCGTGTAACCCTCATACACATCAATAACGTAATAGAACGTAACCTAACCCAACCTAACATGTCGGCGGTAATATTTGGCAACATTCCTGGCGAGTTGGCATCTACGTCTCCCTGGGACCTTTATATACATCATTAACGTAATATAGCCTAACCTAACCCAACCTAACATCTCGGCGGTAATATTTGACAGCATTCCTGGCGAGTTGGCCTCTACGTCTCCGTGTAACCCTCGTACACATCAATAACGTAATAGAACGTAACCTAACCCAACCTATCATCTCGGCGGTAATATTTGACAACATTCCTGGCGAGTTGGCATCTACGTCTCCGTTTGACCTTCATATACATCAATAACGTAATATAACGTAACCTAACCCAACCTATCATCTCGGCGGTAATATTTGACAACATTCCTGGCGAGTTAGCCTCTACGTCTCCGTGTAACCCTCATATACATCAATAACATAATATAACGTAACCTAACCCAACCTATCATCTCGGCGGTAATATTTGACAACATTCCTGGCGAGTTGGCATCTACGTCTCCCTGGGACCTTTATATACATCATTAACGTAATATAACCTAACCTAACCCAACCTAACATCTCGGCGGTAGGATTTGACAACATTCCTGGCGAGTTGGCCTCTACGTCTCCGTTTGACTTTCATATACATCTATAACGTAATATAACGTAACCTAACCCAACCTATCATCTCGGCGGTAATATTTGACAACATTCCTGGCGAGTTGGCATCTACGTCTCACTGGGACCTTTATATACATCATTAACGTAATATAACCTAACCTAACCCAACCTAACATCTCGGCGGTAATATTTGACAACATTCCTGGCGAGTTGGCCTCTACGTCTCCGTTTGACCTTCATATACATCAATAACGTAATATAACCTAACCTAACGCAACCTAACATCTCGGCGGTAATATTTGACAACATTCCTGGCGAGTTGGCCTCTACGTCTCCAGTGTGACCCTCATATACATCAATAACGTAATATAACGTAACCTAACCCAACCTAACATCTCGGCGGTAATATTTGACAACATTCCTGGCGAGTTGGCATCTACGTCTCCCTGGGACCTTTATATACATCATTAACGTAATATAACCTGACCTAACCCAACCTAACATCTCGGCGGTAATATTTGACAACATTCCTGGCGAGTTGGCCTCTACGTCTCCGTGTAAACCTCATATACATCAATAACGTAATATAACGTAACCTAACCCAACCTATCATCTCGGCGGTAATATTTGACAACATTCCTGGCGAGTTGCCCTCTACGTCTCCGTGTAACCCTCATATACATCAATATCGTAATATAACGTAACCTAACCCAACCTATCATCTCGGCGGTAATATTTGACAACATTCCTGGCGAGTTGGCATCTACGTCTCACTGGGACCTTTATATACATCATTAACGTAATATAACCTAACCTAACCCAACTTAACATCTCGGCGGTAATATTTGACAACATTCCTGGCGAGTTGGCCTCTACGTCTCCGTGTAACCCTCATATACATCAATAACGTAATATAACGTAACCTAACCCCACCTATCATCTCGGCGGTAATATTTGACGACATTCCTGGCGAGTTGGCATCTACGTCCCCCTGGGACCTTTATATACATCATTAACGTAATATAACCTAACCTAACCCAAACTAACATCTCGGCGGTAATATTTGACAACATTCCTGGCGAGTTGGCCTCTACGTCTCCGTGTAACCCTCATATACATCAATAACGTAATAGAACGTAACCTAACCCAACCTAACATGTCGGCGGTAATATTTGACAACATTCCTGGCGAGTTGGCATCTACGTCTCCCTGGGACCTTTATATACATCATTAACGTAATATAACGTAACCTAACCCAACCTAACATCTCGGCGGTAATATTTGACAACATTCCTGGCGAGTTGGCATCTACGTCTCCCTGGGACATTTATATACATCATTAACGTAATATAACCTAACGTAACCCAACCTAACATCTCGGCGGTAATATTTGACAACATTCCAGGCGAGTTGGCCTCTACGTCTCCAGTGTAACCCTCATATACATCAATAACGTAATATAACGTAACCTAACCCAACCTATCATCTCGGCGGTAATATTTGACAACATTGCTGTCGAGTTCGCCTCTACGTCTCCGTGTAACCCTCATACACATCAATAACGTAATAGAACGTAACCTAACCCAACCTAACATGTCGGCGGTAATATTTGACAACATTCCTGGCGAGTTGGCATCTACGTCTCCCTGGGACCTTTATATACATCATTAACGTAATATAGCCTAACCTAACCCAACCTAACATCTCGGCGGTAATATTTGACAGCATTCCTGGCGAGTTGGCCTCTACGTCTCCGTGTAACCCTCGTACACATCAATAACGTAATATAACGTAACCTAACCCAACCTATCATCTCGGCGGTAATATTTGACAACATTCCTGGCGAGTTAGCCTCTACGTCTCCGTGTAACCCTCATATACATCAATAACATAATATAACGTAACCTAACCCAACCTATCATCTCGGCGGTAATATTTGACAACATTCCTGGCGAGTTGGCATCTACGTCTCCCTGGGACCTTTATATACATCATTAACGTAATATAACCTAACCTAACCCAACCTAACATCTCGGCGGTAGGATTTGACAACATTCCTGGCGAGTTGGCCTCTACGTCTCCGTTTGACTTTCATATACATCAATAACGTAATATAACGTAACCTAACCCAACCTATCATCTCGGCGGTAATATTTGACAACATTCCTGGCGAGTTGGCATCTACGTCTCACTGGGACCTTTATATACATCATTAACGTAATATAACCTAACCTAACCCAACCTAACATCTCGGCGGTAATATTTGACAACATTCCTGGCGAGTTGGCCTCTACGTCTCCGTTTGACCTTCATATACATCAATAACGTAATATAACCTAACCTAACGCAACCTAACATCTCGGCGGTAATATTTGTCAACATTCCTGGCGAGTTGGCCTCTACGTCTCCAGTGTGACCCTCATATACATCAATAACGTAATATAACGTAACCTAACCCAACCTAACATCTCGGCGGTAATATTTGACAACATTCCTGGCGAGTTGGCATCTACGTCTCCCTGGGACCTTTATATACATCATTAACGTAATATAACCTGACCTAACCCAACCTAACATCTCGGCGGTAATATTTGACAACATTCCTGGCGAGTTGGCCTCTACGTCTCCGTGTAAACCTCATATACATCAATAACGTAATATAACGTAACCTAACCCAACCTATCATCTCGGCGGTAATATTTGACAACATTCCTGGCGAGTTGCCCTCTACGTCTCCGTGTAACCCTCATATACATCAATATCGTAATATAACGTAACCTAACCCAACCTATCATCTCGGCGGTAATATTTGACAACATTCCTGGCGAGTTGGCATCTACGTCTCACTGGGACCTTTATATACATCATTAACGTAATATAACCTAACCTAACCCAACTTAACATCTCGGCGGTAATATTTGACAACATTCCTGGCGAGTTGGCCTCTACGTCTCCGTGTAACCCTCATATACATCAATAACGTAATATAACGTAACCTAACCCCACCTATCATCTCGGCGGTAATATTTGACGACATTCCTGGCGAGTTGGCATCTACGTCCCCCTGGGACCTTTATATACATCATTAACGTAATATAACCTAACCTAACCCAAACTAACATCTCGGCGGTAATATTTGACAACATTCCTGGCGAGTTGGCCTCTACGTCTCCGTGTAACCCTCATATACATCAATAACGTAATAGAACGTAACCTAACCCAACCTAACATGTCGGCGGTAATATTTGACAACATTCCTGGCGAGTTGGCATCTACGTCTCCCTGGGACCTTTATATACATCATTAACGTAATATAACGTAACCTAACCCAACCTAACATCTCGGCGGTAATATTTGACAACATTCCTGGCGAGTTGGCATCTACGTCTCCCTGGGACATTTATATACATCATTAACGTAATATAACCTAACGTAACCCAACCTAACATCTCGGCGGTAATATTTGACAACATTCCTGGCGAGTTGGCCTCTACGTCTCCGTGTAACCCTCATATACATCAATAACGTAATATAACGTAACCTAACCCAACCTATCATCTCGGTGGTAATATTTGACAACATTCCTGGCGAGTTGGCATCTACGTCTCCCTGGGACCTTTAAATACATCATTAACGTAATATAGCCTAACCTAACCCAACCTAACATCTCGGCGGTAATATTTGACAACATTCCTGGCGAGTTGGTCTCTACGTCTCCGTGTAACCCTCATACACATCAATAACGTAATATAACGTAACCTAACCCAACCTATCATCTCGGCGGTAATATTTGACAACATTCCTGACGAGTTGGCCTCTACGTCTCCGTGTAACCCTCATATACATCAATAACGTAATATAACGTAACCTAACCCAACCTAACATGTCGGCGGTAATATTTGACAACATTCCTGGCGAGTTGGCATCTACGTCTCCCTGGGACCTTTATATACATCATTAACGTAATATAACCTAACCTAACCCAACCTAACATCTCGGCGGTAATATTTGTCAACATTCCTGGCGAGTTGGCCTCTACGTCTCCGTTTGACTTTCATATACATCAATAACGTAATAGAACGTAACCTAACCCAACCTAACATGTCGGCGGTAATATTTGACAACATTCCTGGCGAGTTGGCATCTACGTCTCCCTGGGATCTTTATATACATCATTAACGTAATATAACCTAACCTAACCCAACCTAACATCTCGGCGGTAATATTTGTCAACATTCCTGGCGAGTTGGCCTCTACGTCTCCGTTTGACTTTCATATACATCAATAACGTAATAGAACGTAACCTAACCCAACCTAACATGTCGGCGGTAATATTTGACAACATTCCTGGCGAGTTGGCATCTACGTCTCCCTGGGATCTTTATATACATCATTAACGTAATATAGCCTAACCTAACCCAACCTAACATCTCGGCGGTAATATTTGACAACATTCCTGGCGAGTTGGCCTCTACGTCTCCGTGTAATCCTCATACACGTCAATAACGTAATAGAACGTAACCTAACCCAACCTAACATGTCGGCGGTAATATTTGACAACATTCCTGGCGAGTTGGCATCTACGTCTCCCTGGGACCTTTATATACATCATTAACGTAATATAACCTAACCTAACCCAACCTAACATCTCGGCGGTAATATTTGACAACATTCCTGGCGAGTTGGCCTCTACGTCTCCGTTTGACCTTCATATACATCAATAACGTAATATAACCTAACCTAACGCAACCTAACATCTCGGCGGTAATATTTGACAACATTCCTGGCGAGTTGGCCTCTACGTCTCCAGTGTAACCCTCATATACATCAATAACGTAATAGAACGTAACCTAACCCAACCTAACATGTCGGCGGTAATATTTGACAACATTCCTGGCGAGTTGGCATCTACGTCTCCCTGGGATCTTTATATACATCATTAACGTAATATAGCCTAACCTAACCCAACCTAACATCTCGGCGGTAATATTTGACAACATTCCTGGCGAGTTGGCCTCTACGTCTCCGTGTAACCCTCATACACGTCAATAACGTAATAGAACGTAACCTAACCCAACCTAACATGTCGGCGGTAATATTTGACAACATTCCTGGCGAGTTGGCATCTACGTCTCCCTGGGACCTTTATATACATCATTAACGTAATATAACCTAACCTAACCCAACCTAACATCTCGGCGGTAATATTTGACAACATTCCTGGCGAGTTGGCCTCTACGTCTCCGTTTGACCTTCATATACATCAATAAGGTAATATAACCTAACCTAACGCAACCTAACATCTCGGCGGTAATATTTGACAACATTCCTGGCGAGTTGGCCTCTACGTCTCCAGTGTAACCCTCATATACATCAATAACGTAATATAACGTAACCTAACCCAACCTAACATCTCGGCGGTAATATTTGACAACATTCCTGGCGAGTTGGCATCTACGTCTCCCTGGGACATTTATATACATCATTAACGTAATATAACCTAACGTAACCCAACCTAACATCTCGGCGGTAATATTTGACAACATTCCTGGCGAGTTGGCCTCTACGTCTCCGTGTAACCCTCATATACATCAATAACGTAATATAACGTAACCTAACCCAACCTATCATCTCGGTGGTAATATTTGACAACATTCCTGGCGAGTTGGCATCTACGTCTCCCTGGGACCTTTATATACATCAATAACGTAATATAGCCTAACCTAACCCAACCTAACATCTCGGCTGTAATATTTGACAACATTCCTGGTGAGTTGGTCTCTACGTCTCCGTGTAACCCTCATACACATCAATAACGTAATATAACGTAACCTAACCCAACCTATCATCTCGGCGGTAATATTTGACAACATTCCTGACGAGTTGGCCTCTACGTCTCCGTGTATCCCTCATATACATCAATAACGTAATATAACGTAAGCTAACCCAACCTAACATGTCGGCGGTAATATTTGACAACATTCCTGGCGAGTTGGCATGTACGTCTCCCTGGGACCTTTATATACATCATTAACGTAATATAACCTAACCTAACCCAACCTAACATCTCGGCGGTAATATTTGTCAACATTCCTGGCGAGTTGGCCTCTACGTCTCCGTGTAACCCTCATATACATCAGTAACGTAATATAACGTAACCGAACCCAACCTATCATCTCGGCGGTAATATTTGACAACATTCCTGGCGAGTTGGCATCTACGTCTCCCTGGGACCTTTATATACATCATTAACGTAATATAACCTAACCTAACCCAACCTAACATCTCGGCGGTAATATTTGTCAACATTCCTGGCGAGTTGGGCTCTACGTCTCCGTGTAACCCTCATATACATCAGTAACGTAATATAACGTAACCGAACCCAACCTATCATCTCGGCGGTAATATTTGACAACATTCCTGGCGAGTTGGCATCTACGTCTCCCTGGGACCATTATATACATCATTAACGTAATATAACCTAACCTAACCCAACCTAACATCTCGGCGGTAGGATTTGACAACATTCCTGGCGAGTTGGCCTCTACGTCTCCGTTTGACTTTCATATACATCAATAACGTAATATAACGTAACCTAACCCAACCTATCATCTCGGCGGTAATATTTGACAACATTGCTGTCGAGTTCGCCTCTACGTCTCCGTGTAACCCTCATACACATCAATAACGTAATAGAACGTAACCTAACCCAACCTAACATGTCGGCGGTAATATTTGACAACATTCCTGGCGAGTTGGCATCTACGTCTCCCTGGGACCTTTATATACATCATTAACGTAATATAGCCTAACCTAACCCAACCTAACATCTCGGCGGTAATATTTGACAGCATTCCTGGCGAGTTGGCCTCTACGTCTCCGTGTAACCCTCGTACACATCAATAACGTAATAGAACGTAACCTAACCCAACCTATCATCTCGGCGGTAATATTTGACAACATTCCTGGCGAGTTGGCATCTACGTCTCCCTGGGACCTTTATATACATCATTAACGTAATATAACCTAACCTAACCCAACCTAACATCTCGGCGGTAGGATTTGACAACATTCCTGGCGAGTTGGCCTCTACGTCTCCGTTTGACTTTCATATACATCAATAACGTAATATAACGTAACCTAACCCAACCTATCATCTCGGCGGTAATATTTGACAACATTCCTGGCGAGTTGGCATCTACGTCTCACTGGGACCTTTATATACATCAATAACGTAATATAACCTAACCTAACCCAACCTAACATCTCGGCGGTAATATTTGACAACATTCCTGGCGAGTTGGCATCTACGTCTCCCTGGGACCTTTATATACATCATTAACGTAATATAACCTGACCTAACCCAACCTAACATCTCGGCGGTAATATTTGACAACATTCCTGGCGAGTTGGCCTCTACGTCTCCGTGTAAACCTCATATACATCAATAACGTAATATAACGTAACCTAACCCAACCTATCATCTCGGCGGTAATATTTGACAACATTCCTGGCGAGTTGCCCTCTACGTCTCCGTGTAACCCTCATATACATCAATATCGTAATATAACGTAACCTAACCCAACCTATCATCTCGGCGGTAATATTTGACAACATTCCTGGCGAGTTGGCATCTACGTCTCACTGGGACCTTTATATACATCATTAACGTAATATAACCTAACCTAACCCAACTTAACATCTCGGCGGTAATATTTGACAACATTCCTGGCGAGTTGGCCTCTACGTCTCCGTGTAACCCTCATATACATCAATAACGTAATATAACGTAACCTAACCCCACCTATCATCTCGGCGGTAATATTTGACGACATTCCTGGCGAGTTGGCATCTACGTCCCCCTGGGACCTTTATATACATCATTAACGTAATATAACCTAACCTAACCCAAACTAACATCTCGGCGGTAATATTTGACATCATTCCTGGCGAGTTGGCCTCTACGTCTCCGTGTAACCCTCATATACATCAATAACGTAATAGAACGTAACCTAACCCAACCTAACATGTCGGCGGTAATATTTGACAACATTCCTGGCGAGTTGGCATCTACGTCTCCCTGGGATCTTTATATACATCATTAACGTAATATAGCCTAACCTAACCCAACCTAACATCTCGGCGGTAATATTTGACAACATTCCTGGCGAGTTGGCCTCTACGTCTCCGTGTAACCTTCATACACGTCAATAACGTAATAGAACGTAACCTAACCCAACCTAACATGTCGGCGGTAATATTTGACAACATTCCTGGCGAGTTGGCATCTACGTCTCCCTGGGACCTTTATATACATCATTAACGTAATATAACCTAACCTAACCCAACCTAACATCTCGGCGGTAATATTTGACAACATTCCTGGCGAGTTGGCCTCTACGTCTCCGTTTGACCTTCATATACATCAATAACGTAATATAACCTAACCTAACGCAACCTAACATCTCGGCGGTAATATTTGACAACATTCCTGGCGAGTTGGCCTCTACGTCTCCAGTGTAACCCTCATATACATCAATAACGTAATAGAACGTAACCTAACCCAACCTAACATGTCGGCGGTAATATTTGACAACATTCCTGGCGAGTTGGCATCTACGTCTCCCTGGGATCTTTATATACATCATTAACGTAATATAGCCTAACCTAACCCAACCTAACATCTCGGCGGTAATATTTGACAACATTCCTGGCGAGTTGGCCTCTACGTCTCCGTGTAACCCTCATACACGTCAATAACGTAATAGAACGTAACCTAACCCAACCTAACATGTCGGCGGTAATATTTGACAACATTCCTGGCGAGTTGGCATCTACGTCTCCCTGGGACCTTTATATACATCATTAACGTAATATAGCCTAACCTAACCTAACCTAACATCTCGGCGGTAATATTTGACAGCATTCCTGGCGAGTTGGCCTCTACGTCTCCGTGTAACCCTCGTACACATCAATAACGTAATAGAACGTAACCTAACCCAACCTATCATCTCGGCGGTAATATTTGACAAACTTCCTGGCGAGTTGGCATCTACGTCTCCGTTTGACCTTCATATACATCAATAACGTAATATAACGTAACCTAACCCAACCTATCATCTCGGCGGTAATATTTGACAACATTCCTGGCGAGTTAGCCTCTACGTCTCCGTGTAACCCTCATATACATCAATAACATAATATAACGTAACCTAACCCAACCTATCATCTCGGCGGTAATATTTGACAACATTCCTGGCGAGTTGGCATCTACGTCTCCCTGGGACCTTTATATACATCATTAACGTAATATAACCTAACCTAACCCAACCTAACATCTCGGCGGTAGGATTTGACAACATTCCTGGCGAGTTGGCCTCTACGTCTCCGTTTGACTTTCATATACATCAATAACGTAATATAACGTAACATAACCCAACCTATCATCTCGGCGGTAATATTTGACAACATTCCTGGCGAGTTGGCATCTACGTCTCACTGGGACCTTTATATACATCATTAACGTAATATAACCTAACCTAACCCAACCTAACATCTCGGCGGTAATATTTGACAACATTCCTGGCGAGTTGGCCTCTACATCTCCGTGTAACCCTCATACACGTCAATAACGTAATAGAACGTAACCTAACCCAACCTAACATGTCGGCGGTAATATTTGACAACATTCCTGGCGAGTTGGCATCTACGTCTCCCTGGGACCTTTATATACATCATTAACGTAATATAACCTAACCTAACCCAACCTAACATCTCGGCGGTAATATTTGACAACATTCCTGGCGAGTTGGCCTCTACGTCTCCGTTTGACCTTCATATACATCAATAACGTAATATAACCTAACCTAACGCAACCTAACATCTCGGCGGTAATATTTGACAACATTCCTGGCGAGTTGCCCTCTACGTCTCCGTGTAACCCTCATATACATCAATATCGTAATATAACGTAACCTAACCCAACCTATCATCTCGGCGGTAATATTTGACAACATTCCTGGCGAGTTGGCATCTACGTCTCACTGGGACCTTTATATACATCATTAACGTAATATAACCTAACCTAACCCAACTTAACATCTCGGCGGTAATATTTGACAACATTCCTGGCGAGTTGGCCTCTACGTCTCCGTGTAACCCTCATATACATCAATAACGTAATATAACGTAACCTAACCCCACCTATCATCTCGGCGGTAATATTTGACGACATTCCTGGCGAGTTGGCATCTACGTCCCCCTGGGACCTTTATATACATCATTAACGTGATATAACCTAACCTAACCCAAACTAACATCTCGGCGGTAATATTTGACAACATTCCTGGCGAGTTGGCCTCTACGTCTCCGTGTAAGCCTCATATACATTAATAACGTAATAGAACGTAACCTAACCCAACCTAACATGTCGGCGGTAATATTTGACAACATTCCTGGCGAGTTGGCATCTACGTCTCCCTGGGATCTTTATATACATCATTAACGTAATATAGCCTAACCTAACCCAACCTAACATCTCGGCGGTAATATTTGACAACATTCCTGGCGAGTTGCCCTCTACGTCTCCGTGTAACCCTCATATACATCAATATCGTAATATAACGTAACCTAACCCAACCTATCATCTCGGCGGTAATATTTGACAACATTCCTGGCGAGTTGGCATCTACGTCTCACTGGGACCTTTATATACATCATTAACGTAATATAACCTAACCTAACCCAACTTAACATCTCGGCGGTAATATTTGACAACATTCCTGGCGAGTTGGCCTCTACGTCTCCGTGTAACCCTCATATACATCAATAACGTAATATAACGTAACCTAACCCCACCTATCATCTCGGCGGTAATATTTGACGACATTCCTGGCGAGTTGGCATCTACGTCCCCCTGGGACCTTTATATACATCATTAACGTAATATAACCTAACCTAACCCAAACTAACATCTCGGCGGTAATATTTGACAACATTCCTGGCGAGTTGGCCTCTACGTCTCCGTGTAACCCTCATATACATCAATAACGTAATAGAACGTAACCTAACCCAACCTAACATGTCGGCGGTAATATTTGACAACATTCCTGGCGAGTTGGCATCTACGTCTCCCTGGGATCTTTATATACATCATTAACGTAATGTAGCCTAACCTAACCCAACCTAACATCTCGGCGGTAATATTTGACAACATTCCTGGCGAGTTGGCCTCTACGTCTCCGTGTAACCTTCATACACGTCAATAACGTAATAGAACGTAACCTAACCCAACCTAACATGTCGGCGGTAATATTTGACAACATTCCTGGCGAGTTGGCATCTACGTCTCCCTGGGACCTTTATATACATCATTAACGTAATATAACCTAACCTAACCCAACCTAACATCTCGGCGGTAATATTTGACAACATTCCTGGCGAGTTGGCCTCTACGTCTCCGTTTGACCTTCATATACATCAATAACGTAATATAACCTAACCTAACGCAACCTAACATCTCGGCGGTAATATTTGACAACATTCCTGGCGAGTTGGCCTCTACGTCTCCAGTGTAACCCTCATATACATCAATAACGTAATAGAACGTAACCTAACCCAACCTAACATGTCGGCGGTAATATTTGACAACATTCCTGGCGAGTTGGCATCTACGTCTCCCTGGGATCTTTATATACATCATTAACGTAATATAGCCTAACCTAACCCAACCTAACATCTCGGCGGTAATATTTGACAACATTCCTGGCGAGTTGGCCTCTACGTCTCCGTGTAACCCTCATACACGTCAATAACGTAATAGAACGTAACCTAACCCAACCTAACATGTCGGCGGTAATATTTGACAACATTCCTGGCGAGTTGGCATCTACGTCTCCCTGGGACCTTTATATACATCATTAACGTAATATAGCCTAACCTAACCTAACCTAACATCTCGGCGGTAATATTTGACAGCATTCCTGGCGAGTTGGCCTCTACGTCTCCGTGTAACCCTCGTACACATCAATAACGTAATAGAACGTAACCTAACCCAACCTATCATCTCGGCGGTAATATTTGACAAACTTCCTGGCGAGTTGGCATCTACGTCTCCGTTTGACCTTCATATACATCAATAACGTAATATAACGTAACCTAACCCAACCTATCATCTCGGCGGTAATATTTGACAACATTCCTGGCGAGTTAGCCTCTACGTCTCCGTGTAACCCTCATATACATCAATAACATAATATAACGTAACCTAACCCAACCTATCATCTCGGCGGTAATATTTGACAACATTCCTGGCGAGTTGGCATCTACGTCTCCCTGGGACCTTTATATACATCATTAACGTAATATAACCTAACCTAACCCAACCTAACATCTCGGCGGTAGGATTTGACAACATTCCTGGCGAGTTGGCCTCTACGTCTCCGTTTGACTTTCATATACATCAATAACGTAATATAACGTAACATAACCCAACCTATCATCTCGGCGGTAATATTTGACAACATTCCTGGCGAGTTGGCATCTACGTCTCACTGGGACCTTTATATACATCATTAACGTAATATAACCTAACCTAACCCAACCTAACATCTCGGCGGTAATATTTGACAACATTCCTGGCGAGTTGGCCTCTACATCTCCGTGTAACCCTCATACACGTCAATAACGTAATAGAACGTAACCTAACCCAACCTAACATGTCGGCGGTAATATTTGACAACATTCCTGGCGAGTTGGCATCTACGTCTCCCTGGGACCTTTATATACATCATTAACGTAATATAACCTAACCTAACCCAACCTAACATCTCGGCGGTAATATTTGACAACATTCCTGGCGAGTTGGCCTCTACGTCTCCGTTTGACCTTCATATACATCAATAACGTAATATAACCTAACCTAACGCAACCTAACATCTCGGCGGTAATATTTGACAACATTCCTGGCGAGTTGCCCTCTACGTCTCCGTGTAACCCTCATATACATCAATATCGTAATATAACGTAACCTAACCCAACCTATCATCTCGGCGGTAATATTTGACAACATTCCTGGCGAGTTGGCATCTACGTCTCACTGGGACCTTTATATACATCATTAACGTAATATAACCTAACCTAACCCAACTTAACATCTCGGCGGTAATATTTGACAACATTCCTGGCGAGTTGGCCTCTACGTCTCCGTGTAACCCTCATATACATCAATAACGTAATATAACGTAACCTAACCCCACCTATCATCTCGGCGGTAATATTTGACGACATTCCTGGCGAGTTGGCATCTACGTCCCCCTGGGACCTTTATATACATCATTAACGTGATATAACCTAACCTAACCCAAACTAACATCTCGGCGGTAATATTTGACAACATTCCTGGCGAGTTGGCCTCTACGTCTCCGTGTAAGCCTCATATACATTAATAACGTAATAGAACGTAACCTAACCCAACCTAACATGTCGGCGGTAATATTTGACAACATTCCTGGCGAGTTGGCATCTACGTCTCCCTGGGATCTTTATATACATCATTAACGTAATATAGCCTAACCTAACCCAACCTAACATCTCGGCGGTAATATTTGACAACATTCCTGGCGAGTTGGCCTCTACGTCTCCGTGTAACCCTCATACACGTCAATAACGTAATAGAACGTAACCTAACCCAACCTAACATGTAGGCGGTAATATTTGACAACATTCCTAGCGAGTTGGCATCTACGTCTCCCTGGGACCTTTATATACATCATTAACGTAATATAACCTAACCTAACCCAACCTAACATCTCGGCGGTAATATTTGACAACATTCCTGGCGAGTTGGCCTCTACGTCTCCGTTTGACCTTCATATACATCAATAACGTAATATAACCTAACCTAACGCAACCTAACATCTCGGCGGTAATATTTGACAACATTCCTGGCGAGTTGGCCTCTACGTCTCCGTGTAACCCTCATATACATCAATAACGTAATATGACGTAACCTAACCCAACCTATCATCTCGGTGGTAATATTTGACAACATTCCTGGCGAGTTGGCATCTACGTCTCCCTGGGACCTTTATATACATCATTAACGTAATATAGCCTAACCTAACCCAACCTAACATCTCGGCGGTAATATTTGACAACATTCCTGGCGAGTTGGTCTCTACGTCTCCGTGTAACACTCATACACATCAATAACGTAATATAACGTAACCTAACCCAACCTATCATCTCGGCGGTAATATTTGACAACATTCCTGGCGAGTTGGCATCTACGTCTCACTGGGACCTTTATATACATCATTAACGTAATATAACCTAACCTAACCCAACCTAACATCTCGGCGGTAATATTTGACAACATTCCTGGCGAGTTGGCCTCTACGTCTCCGTTTGACCTTCATATACATCAATAACGTAATATAACCTAACCTAACGCAACCTAACATCTCGGCGGTAATATTTGACAACATTCCTGGCGAGTTGGCCTCTACGTCTCCAGTGTGACCCTCATATACATCAATAACGTAATATAACGTAACCTAACCCAACCTAACATCTCGGCGGTAATATTTGACAACATTCCTGGCGAGTTGGCATCTACGTCTCCCTGGGACCTTTATATACATCATTAACGTAATATAACCTGACCTAACCCAACCTAACATCTCGGCGGTAATATTTGACAACATTCCTGGCGAGTTGGCCTCTACGTCTCCGTGTAAACCTCATATACATCAATAACGTAATATAACGTAACCTAACCCAACCTATCATCTCGGCGGTAATATTTGACAACATTCCTGGCGAGTTGCCCTCTACGTCTCCGTGTAACCCTCATATACATCAATATCGTAATATAACGTAACCTAACCCAACCTATCATCTCGGCGGTAATATTTGACAACATTCCTGGCGAGTTGGCCTCTACGTCTCCGTGTAACCCTCGTACACATCAATAACGTAATAGAACGTAACCTAACCCAACCTATCATCTCGGCGGTAATATTTGACAACATTCCTGGCGAGTTGGCATCTACGTCTCCGTTTGACCTTCATATACATCAATAACGTAATATAACGTAACCTAACCCAACCTATCATCTCGGCGGTAATATTTGACAACATTCCTGGCGAGTTAGCCTCTACGTCTCCGTGTAACCCTCATATACATCAATAACATAATATAACGTAACCTAACCCAACCTATCATCTCGGCGGTAATATTTGACAACATTCCTGGCGAGTTGGCATCTACGTCTCCCTGGGACCTTTATATACATCATTAACGTAATATAACCTAACCTAACCCAACCTAACATCTCGGCGGTAGGATTTGACAACATTCCTGGCGAGTTGGCCTCTACGTCTCCGTTTGACTTTCATATACATCAATAACGTAATATAACGTAACCTAACCCAACCTATCATCTCGGCGGTAATATTTGACAACATTCCTGGCGAGTTGGCATCTACGTCTCACTGGGACCTTTATATACATCATTAACGTAATATAACCTAACCTAACCCAACCTAACATCTCGGCGGTAATATTTGACAACATTCCTGGCGAGTTGGCCTCTACGTCTCCGTTTGACCTTCATATACATCAATAACGTAATATAACCTAACCTAACGCAACCTAACATCTCGGCGGTAATATTTGACAACATTCCTGGCGAGTTGGCCTCTACGTCTCCAGTGTGACCCTCATATACATCAATAACGTAATATAACGTAACCTAACCCAACCTAACATCTCGGCGGTAATATTTGACAACATTCCTGGCGAGTTGGCATCTACGTCTCCCTGGGACCTTTATATACATCATTAACGTAATATAACCTGACCTAACCCAACCTAACATCTCGGCGGTAATATTTGACAACATTCCTGGCGAGTTGGCCTCTACGTCTCCGTGTAAACCTCATATACATCAATAACGTAATATAACGTAACCTAACCCAACCTATCATCTCGGCGGTAATATTTGACAACATTCCTGGCGAGTTGCCCTCTACGTCTCCGTGTAACCCTCATATACATCAATATCGTAATATAACGTAACCTTACCCAACCTATCATCTCGGCGGTAATATTTGACAACATTCCTGGCGAGTTGGCCTCTACGTCTCCAGTGTGACCCTCATATACATCAATAACGTAATATAACGTAACCTAACCCAACCTAACATCTCGGCGGTAATATTTGACAACATTCCTGGCGAGTTGGCATCTACGTCTCCCTGGGACCTTTATATACATCATTAACGTAATATAACCTGACCTAACCCAACCTAACATCTCGGCGGTAATATTTGACAACATTCCTGGCGAGTTGGCCTCTACGTCTCCGTGTAAACCTCATATACATCAATAACGTAATATAACGTAACCTAACCCAACCTATCATCTCGGCGGTAATATTTGACAACATTCCTGGCGAGTTGCCCTCTACGTCTCCGTGTAACCCTCATATACATCAATATCGTAATATAACGTAACCTAACCCAACCTATCATCTCGGCGGTAATATTTGACAACATTCCTGGCGAGTTGGCCTCTACGTCTCCGTGTAACCCTCGTACACATCAATAACGTAATAGAACGTAACCTAACCCAACCTATCATCTCGGCGGTAATATTTGACAACATTCCTGGCGAGTTGGCATCTACGTCTCCGTTTGACCTTCATATACATCAATAACGTAATATAACGTAACCTAACCCAACCTATCATCTCGGCGGTAATATTTGACAACATTCCTGGCGAGTTAGCCTCTACGTCTCCGTGTAACCCTCATATACATCAATAACATAATATAACGTAACCTAACCCAACCTATCATCTCGGCGGTAATATTTGACAACATTCCTGGCGAGTTGGCATCTACGTCTCCCTGGGACCTTTATATACATCATTAACGTAATATAACCTAACCTAACCCAACCTAACATCTCGGCGGTAGGATTTGACAACATTCCTGGCGAGTTGGCCTCTACGTCTCCGTTTGACTTTCATATACATCAATAACGTAATATAACGTAACCTAACCCAACCTATCATCTCGGCGGTAATATTTGACAACATTGCTGGCGAGTTGGCATCTACGTCTCACTGGGACCTTTATATACATCATTAACGTAATATAACCTAACCTAACCCAACCTAACATCTCGGCGGTAATATTTGACAACATTCCTGGCGAGTTGGCCTCTACGTCTCCGTTTGACCTTCATATACATCAATAACGTAATATAACCTAACCTAACGCAACCTAACATCTCGGCGGTAATATTTGACAACATTCCTGGCGAGTTGGCCTCTACGTCTCCAGTGTGACCCTCATATACATCAATAACGTAATATAACGTAACCTAACCCAACCTAACATCTCGGCGGTAATATTTGACAACATTCCTGGCGAGTTGGCATCTACGTCTCCCTGGGACCTTTATATACATCATTAACGTAATATAACCTGACCTAACCCAACCTAACATCTCGGCGGTAATATTTGACAACATTCCTGGCGAGTTGGCCTCTACGTCTCCGTGTAAACCTCATATACATCAATAACGTAATATAACGTAACCTAACCCAACCTATCATCTCGGCGGTAATATTTGACAACATTCCTGGCGAGTTGCCCTCTACGTCTCCGTGTAACCCTCATATACATCAATATCGTAATATAACGTAACCTAACCCAACCTATCATCTCGGCGGTAATATTTGACAACATTCCTGGCGAGTTGGCATCTACGTCTCACTGGGACCTTTATATACATCATTAACGTAATATAACCTAACCTAACCCAACTTAACATCTCGGCGGTAATATTTGACAACATTCCTGGCGAGTTGGCCTCTACGTCTCCGTGTAACCCTCATATACATCAATAACGTAATATAACGTAACCTAACCCCACCTATCATCTCGGCGGTAATATTTGACGACATTCCTGGCGAGTTGGCATCTACGTCCCCCTGGGACCTTTATATACATCATTAACGTAATATAACCTAACCTAACCCAAACTAACATCTCGGCGGTAATATTTGACAACATTCCTGGCGAGTTGGCCTCTACGTCTCCGTGTAACCCTCATATACATCAATAACGTAATAGAACGTAACCTAACCCAACCTAACATGTCGGCGGTAATATTTGACAACATTCCTGGCGAGTTGGCATCTACGTCTCCCTGGGATCTTTATATACATCATTAACGTAATATAGCCTAACCTAACCCAACCTAACATCTCGGCGGTAATATTTGACAACATTCCTGGCGAGTTGGCCTCTACGTCTCCGTGTAACCCTCATACACGTCAATAACGTAATAGAACGTAACCTAACCCAACCTAACATGTAGGCGGTAATATTTGACAACATTCCTAGCGAGTTGGCATCTACGTCTCCCTGGGACCTTTATATACATCATTAACGTAATATAACCTAACCTAACCCAACCTAACATCTCGGCGGTAATATTTGACAACATTCCTGGCGAGTTGGCCTCTACGTCTCCGTTTGACCTTCATATACATCAATAACGTAATATAACCTAACCTAACGCAACCTAACATCTCGGCGGTAATATTTGACAACATTCCTGGCGAGTTGGCCTCTACGTCTCCGTGTAACCCTCATATACATCAATAACGTAATATGACGTAACCTAACCCAACCTATCATCTCGGTGGTAATATTTGACAACATTCCTGGCGAGTTGGCATCTACGTCTCCCTGGGACCTTTATATACATCATTAACGTAATATAGCCTAACCTAACCCAACCTAACATCTCGGCGGTAATATTTGACAACATTCCTGGCGAGTTGGTCTCTACGTCTCCGTGTAACACTCATACACATCAATAACGTAATATAACGTAACCTAACCCAACCTATCATCTCGGCGGTAATATTTGACAACATTCCTGGCGAGTTGGCATCTACGTCTCACTGGGACCTTTATATACATCATTAACGTAATATAACCTAACCTAACCCAACCTAACATCTCGGCGGTAATATTTGACAACATTCCTGGCGAGTTGGCCTCTACGTCTCCGTTTGACCTTCATATACATCAATAACGTAATATAACCTAACCTAACGCAACCTAACATCTCGGCGGTAATATTTGACAACATTCCTGGCGAGTTGGCCTCTACGTCTCCAGTGTGACCCTCATATACATCAATAACGTAATATAACGTAACCTAACCCAACCTAACATCTCGGCGGTAATATTTGACAACATTCCTGGCGAGTTGGCATCTACGTCTCCCTGGGACCTTTATATACATCATTAACGTAATATAACCTGACCTAACCCAACCTAACATCTCGGCGGTAATATTTGACAACATTCCTGGCGAGTTGGCCTCTACGTCTCCGTGTAAACCTCATATACATCAATAACGTAATATAACGTAACCTAACCCAACCTATCATCTCGGCGGTAATATTTGACAACATTCCTGGCGAGTTGCCCTCTACGTCTCCGTGTAACCCTCATATACATCAATATCGTAATATAACGTAACCTAACCCAACCTATCATCTCGGCGGTAATATTTGACAACATTCCTGGCGAGTTGGCCTCTACGTCTCCGTGTAACCCTCGTACACATCAATAACGTAATAGAACGTAACCTAACCCAACCTATCATCTCGGCGGTAATATTTGACAACATTCCTGGCGAGTTGGCATCTACGTCTCCGTTTGACCTTCATATACATCAATAACGTAATATAACGTAACCTAACCCAACCTATCATCTCGGCGGTAATATTTGACAACATTCCTGGCGAGTTAGCCTCTACGTCTCCGTGTAACCCTCATATACATCAATAACATAATATAACGTAACCTAACCCAACCTATCATCTCGGCGGTAATATTTGACAACATTCCTGGCGAGTTGGCATCTACGTCTCCCTGGGACCTTTATATACATCATTAACGTAATATAACCTAACCTAACCCAACCTAACATCTCGGCGGTAGGATTTGACAACATTCCTGGCGAGTTGGCCTCTACGTCTCCGTTTGACTTTCATATACATCAATAACGTAATATAACGTAACCTAACCCAACCTATCATCTCGGCGGTAATATTTGACAACATTCCTGGCGAGTTGGCATCTACGTCTCACTGGGACCTTTATATATATCATTAACGTAATATAACCTAACCTAACCCAACCTAACATCTCGGCGGTAATATTTGACAACATTCCTGGCGAGTTGGCCTCTACGTCTCCGTTTGACCTTCATATACATCAATAACGTAATATAACCTAACCTAACGCAACCTAACATCTCGGCGGTAATATTTGACAACATTCCTGGCGAGTTGGCCTCTACGTCTCCAGTGTGACCCTCATATACATCAATAACGTAATATAACGTAACCTAACCCAACCTAACATCTCGGCGGTAATATTTGACAACATTCCTGGCGAGTTGGCATCTACGTCTCCCTGGGACCTTTATATACATCATTAACGTAATATAACCTGACCTAACCCAACCTAACATCTCGGCGGTAATATTTGACAACATTCCTGGCGAGTTGGCCTCTACGTCTCCGTGTAAACCTCATATACATCAATAACGTAATATAACGTAACCTAACCCAACCTATCATCTCGGCGGTAATATTTGACAACATTCCTGGCGAGTTGCCCTCTACGTCTCCGTGTAACCCTCATATACATCAATATCGTAATATAACGTAACCTTACCCAACCTATCATCTCGGCGGTAATATTTGACAACATTCCTGGCGAGTTGGCCTCTACGTCTCCAGTGTGACCCTCATATACATCAATAACGTAATATAACGTAACCTAACCCAACCTAACATCTCGGCGGTAATATTTGACAACATTCCTGGCGAGTTGGCATCTACGTCTCCCTGGGACCTTTATATACATCATTAACGTAATATAACCTGACCTAACCCAACCTAACATCTCGGCGGTAATATTTGACAACATTCCTGGCGAGTTGGCCTCTACGTCTCCGTGTAAACCTCATATACATCAATAACGTAATATAACGTAACCTAACCCAACCTATCATCTCGGCGGTAATATTTGACAACATTCCTGGCGAGTTGCCCTCTACGTCTCCGTGTAACCCTCATATACATCAATATCGTAATATAACGTAACCTAACCCAACCTATCATCTCGGCGGTAATATTTGACAACATTCCTGGCGAGTTGGCCTCTACGTCTCCGTGTAACCCTCGTACACATCAATAACGTAATAGAACGTAACCTAACCCAACCTATCATCTCGGCGGTAATATTTGACAACATTCCTGGCGAGTTGGCATCTACGTCTCCGTTTGACCTTCATATACATCAATAACGTAATATAACGTAACCTAACCCAACCTATCATCTCGGCGGTAATATTTGACAACATTCCTGGCGAGTTAGCCTCTACGTCTCCGTGTAACCCTCATATACATCAATAACATAATATAACGTAACCTAACCCAACCTATCATCTCGGCGGTAATATTTGACAACATTCCTGGCGAGTTGGCATCTACGTCTCCCTGGGACCTTTATATACATCATTAACGTAATATAACCTAACCTAACCCAACCTAACATCTCGGCGGTAGGATTTGACAACATTCCTGGCGAGTTGGCCTCTACGTCTCCGTTTGACTTTCATATACATCAATAACGTAATATAACGTAACCTAACCCAACCTATCATCTCGGCGGTAATATTTGACAACATTGCTGGCGAGTTGGCATCTACGTCTCACTGGGACCTTTATATACATCATTAACGTAATATAACCTAACCTAACCCAACCTAACATCTCGGCGGTAATATTTGACAACATTCCTGGCGAGTTGGCCTCTACGTCTCCGTTTGACCTTCATATACATCAATAACGTAATATAACCTAACCTAACGCAACCTAACATCTCGGCGGTAATATTTGACAACATTCCTGGCGAGTTGGCCTCTACGTCTCCAGTGTGACCCTCATATACATCAATAACGTAATATAACGTAACCTAACCCAACCTAACATCTCGGCGGTAATATTTGACAACATTCCTGGCGAGTTGGCATCTACGTCTCCCTGGGACCTTTATATACATCATTAACGTAATATAACCTGACCTAACCCAACCTAACATCTCGGCGGTAATATTTGACAACATTCCTGGCGAGTTGGCCTCTACGTCTCCGTGTAAACCTCATATACATCAATAACGTAATATAACGTAACCTAACCCAACCTATCATCTCGGCGGTAATATTTGACAACATTCCTGGCGAGTTGCCCTCTACGTCTCCGTGTAACCCTCATATACATCAATATCGTAATATAACGTAACCTAACCCAACCTATCATCTCGGCGGTAATATTTGACAACATTCCTGGCGAGTTGGCATCTACGTCTCACTGGGACCTTTATATACATCATTAACGTAATATAACCTAACCTAACCCAACTTAACATCTCGGCGGTAATATTTGACAACATTCCTGGCGAGTTGGCCTCTACGTCTCCGTGTAACCCTCATATACATCAATAACGTAATATAACGTAACCTAACCCCACCTATCATCTCGGCGGTAATATTTGACGACATTCCTGGCGAGTTGGCATCTACGTCCCCCTGGGACCTTTATATACATCATTAACGTAATATAACCTAACCTAACCCAAACTAACATCTCGGCGGTAATATTTGACAACATTCCTGGCGAGTTGGCCTCTACGTCTCCGTGTAACCCTCATATACATCAATAACGTAATAGAACGTAACCTAACCCAACCTAACATGTCGGCGGTAATATTTGACAACATTCCTGGCGAGTTGGCATCTACGTCTCCCTGGGATCTTTATATACATCATTAACGTAATATAGCCTAACCTAACCCAACCTAACATCTCGGCGGTAATATTTGACAACATTCCTGGCGAGTTGGCCTCTACGTCTCCGTGTAACCCTCATACACGTCAATAACGTAATAGAACGTAACCTAACCCAACCTAACATGTCGGCGGTAATATTTGACAACATTCCTGGCGACTTGGCATCTACGTCTCCCTGGGACCTTCATATACATCAATAACGTAATATAACCTAACCTAACGCAACCTAACATCTCGGCGGTAATATTTGACAACATTCCTGGCGAGTTGGCCTCTACGTCTCCAGTGTAACCCTCATATACATCAATAACGTAATAGAACGTAACCTAACCCAACCTAACATGTCGGCGGTAATATTTGACAACATTCCTGGCGAGTTGGCATCTACGTCTCCCTGGGATCTTTATATACATCATTAACGTAATATAGCCTAACCTAACCCAACCTAACATCTCGGCGGTAATATTTGACAACATTCCTGGCGAGTTGGCCTCTACGTCTCCGTGTAACCCTCATACACGTCAATAACGTAATAGAACGTAACCTAACCCAACCTAGCATGTCGGCGGTAATATTTGACAACATTCCTGGCGAGTTGGCATCTACGTCTCCCTGGGACCTTTATATACATCATTAACGTAATATAGCCTAACCTAACCCAACCTAACATCTCGGCGGTAATATTTGACAGCATTCCTGGCGAGTTGGCCTCTACGTCTCCGTGTAACCCTCGTACACATCAATAACGTAATAGAACGTAACCTAACCCAACCTATCATCTCGGCGGTAATATTTGACAACATTCCTGGCGAGTTGGCATCTACGTCTCCGTTTGACCTTCATATACATCAATAACGTAATATAACGTAACCTAACCCAACCTATCATCTCGGCGGTAATATTTGACAACATTCCTGGCGAGTTAGCCTCTACGTCTCCGTGTAACCCTCATATACATCAATAACATAATATAACGTAACCTAACCCAACCTATCATCTCGGCGGTAATATTTGACAACATTCCTGGCGAGTTGGCATCTACGTCTCCCTGGGACCTTTATATACATCATTAACGTAATATAACCTAACCTAACCCAACCTAACATCTCGGCGGTAGGATTTGACAACATTCCTGGCGAGTTGGCCTCTACGTCTCCGTTTGACTTTCATATACATCAATAACGTAATATAACGTAACCTAACCCAACCTATCATCTCGGCGGTAATATTTGACAACATTCCTGGCGACTTGGCATCTACGTCTCACTGGGACCTTTATATACATCATTAACGTAATATAACCTAACCTAACCCAACCTAACATCTCGGCGGTAATATTTGACAACATTCCTGGCGAGTTGGCCTCTACGTCTCCGTTTGACCTTCATATACATCAATAACGTAATATAACCTAACCTAACGCAACCTAACATCTCGGCGGTAATATTTGACAACATTCCTGGCGAGTTGGCCTCTACGTCTCCAGTGTGACCCTCATATACATCAATAACGTAATATAACGTAACCTAACCCAACCTAACATCTCGGCGGTAATATTTGACAACATTCCTGGCGAGTTGGCATCTACGTCTCCCTGGGACCTTTATATACATCATTAACGTAATATAACCTGACCTAACCCAACCTAACATCTCGGCGGTAATATTTGACAACATTCCTGGCGAGTTGGCCTCTACGTCTCCGTGTAAACCTCATATACATCAATAACGTAATATAACGTAACCTAACCCAACCTATCATCTCGGCGGTAATATTTGACAACATTCCTGGCGAGTTGCCCTCTACGTCTCCGTGTAACCCTCATATACATCAATATCGTAATACAACGTAACCTAACCCAACCTATCATCTCGGCGGTAATATTTGACAACATTCCTGGCGAGTTGGCATCTACGTCTCACTGGGACCTTTATATACATCATTAACGTAATATAACCTAACCTAACCCAACTTAACATCTCGGCGGTAATATTTGACAACATTCCTGGCGAGTTGGCCTCTACGTCTCCGTGTAACCCTCATATACATCAATAACGTAATATAACGTAACCTAACCCCACCTATCATCTCGGCGGTAATATTTGACGACATTCCTGGCGAGTTGGCATCAACGTCTCCCTGGGACCTTTATATACATCATTAACGTAATATAACCTAACCTAACCCAACCTAACATCTCGGCGGTAATATTTGACAACATTCCTGGCGAGTTGGCCTCTACGTCTCCGTTTGACCTTCATATACATCAATAACGTAATATAACCTAACCTAACGCAACCTAACATCTCGGCGGTAATATTTGACAACATTCCTGGCGAGTTGGCATCTACGTCTCCCTGGGATCTTTATATACATCATTAACGTAATATAGCCTAACCTAACCCAACCTAACATCTCGGCGGTAATATTTGACAACATTCCTGGCGAGTTGGCCTCTACGTCTCCGTGTAACCCTCATACACGTCAATAACGTAATAGAACGTAACCTAACCCAACCTAACATGTCGGCGGTAATATTTGACAACATTCCTGGCGACTTGGCATCTACGTCTCCCTGGGACCTTCATATACATCAATAACGTAATATAACCTAACCTAACGCAACCTAACATCTCGGCGGTAATATTTGACAACATTCCTGGCGAGTTGGCCTCTACGTCTCCAGTGTAACCCTCATATACATCAATAACGTAATAGAACGTAACCTAACCCAACCTAACATGTCGGCGGTAATATTTGACAACATTCCTGGCGAGTTGGCATCTACGTCTCCCTGGGATCTTTATATACATCATTAACGTAATATAGGCTAACCTAACCCAACCTAACATCTCGGCGGTAATATTTGACAACATTCCTGGCGAGTTGGCCTCTACGTCTCCGTGTAACCCTCATACACGTCAATAACGTAATAGAACGTAACCTAACCCAACCTAACATGTCGGCGGTAATATTTGACAACATTCCTGGCGAGTTGGCATCTACGTCTCCCTGGGACCTTTATATACATCATTAACGTAATATAGCCTAACCTAACCCAACCTAACATCTCGGCGGTAATATTTGACAGCATTCCTGGCGAGTTGGCCTCTACGTCTCCGTGTAACCCTCGTACACATCAATAACGTAATAGAACGTAACCTAACCCAACCTATCATCTCGGCGGTAATATTTGACAACATTCCTGGCGAGTTGGCATCTACGTCTCCGTTTGACCTTCATATACATCAATAACGTAATATAACGTAACCTAACCCAACCTATCATCTCGGCGGTAATATTTGACAACATTCCTGGCGAGTTAGCCTCTACGTCTCCGTGTAACCCTCATATACATCAATAACATAATATAACGTAACCTAACCCAACCTATCATCTCGGCGGTAATATTTGACAACATTCCTGGCGAGTTGGCATCTACGTCTCCCTGGGACCTTTATATACATCATTAACGTAATATAACCTAACCTAACCCAACCTAACATCTCGGCGGTAGGATTTGACAACATTCCTGGCGAGTTGGCCTCTACGTCTCCGTTTGACTTTCATATACATCAATAACGTAATATAACGTAACCTAACCCAACCTATCATCTCGGCGGTAATATTTGACAACATTCCTGGCGAGTTGGCATCTACGTCTCACTGGGACCTTTATATACATCATTAACGTAATATAACCTAACCTAACCCAACCTAACATCTCGGCGGTAATATTTGACAACATTCCTGGCGAGTTGGCCTCTACGTCTCCGTTTGACCTTCATATACATCAATAACGTAATATAACCTAACCTAACGCAACCTAACATCTCGGCGGTAATATTTGACAACATTCCTGGCGAGTTGGCCTCTACGTCTCCAGTGTGACCCTCATATACATCAATAACGTAATATAACGTAACCTAACCCAACCTAACATCTCGGCGGTAATATTTGACAACATTCCTGGCGAGTTGGCATCTACGTCTCCCTGGGACCTTTATATACATCATTAACGTAATATAACCTGACCTAACCCAACCTAACATCTCGGCGGTAATATTTGACAACATTCCTGGCGAGTTGGCCTCTACGTCTCCGTGTAAACCTCATATACATCAATAACGTAATATAACGTAACCTAACCCAACCTATCATCTCGGCGGTAATATTTGACAACATTCCTGGCGAGTTGCCCTCTACGTCTCCGTGTAACCCTCATATACATCAATATCGTAATACAACGTAACCTAACCCAACCTATCATCTCGGCGGTAATATTTGACAACATTCCTGGCGAGTTGGCATCTACGTCTCACTGGGACCTTTATATACATCATTAACGTAATATAACCTAACCTAACCCAACTTAACATCTCGGCGGTAATATTTGACAACATTCCTGGCGAGTTGGCCTCTACGTCTCCGTGTAACCCTCATATACATCAATAACGTAATATAACGTAACCTAACCCCACCTATCATCTCGGCGGTAATATTTGACGACATTCCTGGCGAGTTGGCATCAACGTCTCCCTGGGACCTTTATATACATCATTAACGTAATATAACCTAACCTAACCCAACCTAACATCTCGGCGGTAATATTTGACAACATTCCTGGCGAGTTGGCCTCTACGTCTCCGTTTGACCTTCATATACATCAATAACGTAATATAACCTAACCTAACGCAACCTAACATCTCGGCGGTAATATTTGACAACATTCCTGGCGAGTTGGCCTCTACGTCTCCAGTGTAACCCTCATATACATCAATAACGTAATAGAACGTAACCTAACCCAACCTAACATGTCGGCGGTAATATTTGACAACATTCCTGGCGAGTTGGCATCTACGTCTCCCTGGGATCTTTATATACATCATTAACGTAATATAGCCTAACCTAACCCAACCTAACATCTCGGCGGTAATATTTGACAACATTCCTGGCGAGTTGGCCTCTACGTCTCCGTGTAACCCTCATACACGTCAATAACGTAATAGAACGTAACCTAACCCAACCTAACATGTCGGCGGTAATATTTGACAACATTCCTGGCGAGTTGGCATCTACGTCTCCCTGGGACCTTTATATACATCATTAACGTAATATAACCTAACCTAACCCAACCTAACATCTCGGCGGTAATATTTGACAGCATTCCTGGCGAGTTGGCCTCTACGTCTCCGTGTAAACCTCACACACATCAATAACGTAATAGAACGTAACCTAACCCAACCTATCATCTCGGCGGTAATATTTGACAACATTCCTGGCGAGTTGGCATCTACGTCTCCGTTTGACCTTCATATACATCAATAACGTAATATAACGTAACCTAACCCAACCTATCATCTCGGCGGTAATATTTGACAACATTCCTGGCGAGTTAGCCTCTACGTCTCCGTGTAACCCTCATATACATCAATAACATAATATAACGTAACCTAACCCAACCTATCATCTCGGCGGTAATATTTGACAACATTCCTGGCGAGTTGGCATCTACGTCTCCCTGGGACCTTTATATACATCATTAACGTAATATAACCTGACCTAACCCAACCTAACATCTCGGCGGTAATATTTGACAACATTCCTGGCGAGTTGGCCTCTACGTCTCCGTGTAAACCTCATATACATCAATAACGTAATATAACGTAACCTAACCCAACCTATCATCTCGGCGGTAATATTTGACAACATTCCTGGCGAGTTGCCCTCTACGTCTCCGTGTAACCCTCATATACATCAATATCGTAATATAACGTAACCTAACCCAACCTATCATCTCGGCGGTAATATTTGACAACATTCCTGGCGAGTTGGCATCTACGTCTCACTGGGACCTTTATATACATCATTAACGTAATATAACCTAACCTAACCCAACTTAACATCTCGGCGGTAATATTTGACAACATTCCTGGCGAGTTGGCCTCTACGTCTCCGTGTAACCCTCATATACATCAATAACGTAATATAACGTAAACTAACCCAACCTATCATCTCGGCGGTAATACTTGACAACATTCCTGGCGTGTTGGCATCTACGTCTCCCTGGGACCTTTATATGCATCATTAACGTAATATAACCTAACCTAACCCAACCTAACATCTCGGCGGTAATATTTGACAATATTCCAGGCGAATTGGCCTCTACGTCTCCAGTGTAACCATCATACACGTCAATAACGTAATAGAACGTAACCTAACCCAACCTAACATGTCGGCGGTAATATTTGACAACATTCCTGGCGAGTTGACATCTACGTCTCCCTGGGACCTTTATATACATCATTAACGTAATATAGCCTAACCTAACCCAACCTAACATCTCGGCGGTAATATTTGACACAATTCCTGGCGAGTTGGCCTCTACGTCTCCGTGTAACCCTCATACACATCAATAACGTAATAGAACGTAACCTAACCCAACCTAACATGTCGGCGGTAATATTTGACAACATTCCTGGCGAGTTGGCATCTACGTCTCCAGTGTAACCCTCATATACATCAATAACGTAATATAACGTAACCTAACCCAACCTAAAATCTCGGCGGTAATATTTGACAACATTCCTAGCGAGTTGGCATCTACGTCTCCCTGGGACCTTTATATACATCATTAACGTAATATAGCCTAACCTAACCCAACCTAACATCTCGGCGGTAATATTTGACACAATTCCTGGCGAGTTGGCCTCTACGTCTCCGTGTAACCCTCATACACATCAATAACGTAATAGAACGTAACCTAACCCAACCTAACATGTCGGCGGTAATATTTGACAACATTCCTGGCGAGTTGGCATCTACGTCTCCCTGGGACCCTTATATACATCATTAACGTAATATAACCTAACCTAACCCAACCTAACATCTCGGCGGTAATATTTGACAACATTCCAGGCGAGTTGGCCTCTACGTCTCCGTGTAACCCTCACATACATCAATAACGTAATATAACGTAACCTAACGCAACCTATCATCTCGGCGGTAATATTTGACAACACTCCTGGCGAGTTGGCATCTACGTCTCCCTGGGACCTTTATATACATCATTAACGTAATGTAACCTAACCTAACCCAACCTAACATCTCGGCGGTAATATTTGACAACATTCCTGGCGAGTTGGCATCTACGTCTCCAGTGTAACCCTCATATACATCAATAACGTAATATAACGTAACCTAACCCAACCTAACATCTCGGCGGTACTATTTGACAACATTCCTGGCGAGTTGGCATCTACGTCTCCCTGGGACCTTTATATACATCATTAACGTAATATAACCTAACGTAACCCAACCTAACATCTCGGCGGTAATATTTGACAACATTCCTGGCGAGTTGGCCTCTACGTCTCCGTTTAACCCTCATATACATCAATAACGTAATATAACGTAACCTAACCCAACCTAACATCTCGGCGGTAATATTTGACAACATTCCTGGCGAGTTGGCATCTACGTCTCCCTGGGACCTTTATATACATCATTAACGTAATATAACCTAACCTAACCCAACCTAACATATCGGCGGTAGGATTTGACAACATTCCTGTCGAGTTCGCCTCTACGTCTCCGTGTGATCTTTATATACATCAATAACGTAATATAACATAACCTAACCCAATCTAACATCTCGGCGGTAATATTTGACCACATTCCTGGCTTGTTGGCCTCTACGTCTCCGTGGGACCTTTATATACATCAATAACGTAATATAACCAAACCTATCCCAACCTAACATGTCGACGTTAATATTTGACAACATTCCTGGCGAGAGTGCATCTACGTCTCCCTGGGACCTTTATATACATCATTATCGTAATATAACCTAACCTAAACCAACCTAACATCTCGGCGGTAATATTTGACAACATTCCTGGCGAGTTGGCATCTACGTCTCCCTGGGTCCTTTATATACATCATTAACGTAATATAACCTAACCTAACCCAACCTAACATCTCGGCGGTAATATTTGACAACATTCCTGGCGAGTTGGCCTCTACGTCTCCGTTTGACCTTCATATACATCAATAACGTAATATAACCTAACCTAACGCAACCTAACATCTCGGCGGTAATATTTGACAACATTCCTGGCGAGTTGGCCTCTACGTCTCCAGTGTAACCCTCATATACATCAATAACGTAATATAACGTAACCTAACCCAACCTAACATCTCGGCGGTAATATTTGACAACATTCCTGGCGAGTTGGCATCTACGTCTCCCTGGGACCTTTATATACATCATTAACGTAATATAACCTAACCTAACCCAACCTAACGTCTCGGCGGTAATATTTGACAACATTCCTGGCGAGTTGGCCTCTACGTCTCCGTGTAAACCTCATATACATCAATAACGTAATATAACGTAACCTAACCCAACCTATCATCTCGGCGGTAATATTTGACAACATTCCTGGCGAGTTGGCCTCTACGTCTCCGTTTGACCTTCATATACGTCAATAACGTAATATAACGTAACCTAACCCAACCTATCATCTCGGCGGTAATATTTGACAACATTCCTGGCGAGTTGGCATCTACGTCTTCGTTTGACCTTCATATACATCAATAACGTATTATAACGTAACCTAACCCAACCTATCATCTCGGCGGTAATATTTGACAACATTCCTGGCGAGTTGGCCTCTACGTCTCCGTGTAAGCCTCATATACATCAATAACGTAATAGAACGTAACCTAACCCAACCTAACATGTCGGCGGAAATATTTGACAACATTCCTGGCGAGTTGGCATCTACGTCTCCCTGGGATCTTTATATACATCATTAACGTAATATAGCCTAACCTAACCCAACCTAACATCTCGGCGGTAATATTTGACAACATTCCTGGCGAGTTGGCCTCTACGTCTCCGTGTAACCCTCATACACGTCAATAACGTAATAGAACGTAACCTAACCCAACCTAACATGTCGGCGGTAATATTTGACAACATTCCTGGCGAGTTGGCATCTACGTCTCCCTGGGACCTTTATATACATCATTAACGTAATATAACCTAACCAAACCCAACCTAACATCTCGGCGGTAATATTTGACAACATTCCTGGCGAGTTGGCATCTACGTCTCTCATGGGACCTTTATATACATCATTAACGTAATATAACCTAACCTAAACCAACCTAACATCTCGGCGGTAATATTTGACAACATTCCAGGCGAGTTGGCCTCTACGTCTCCGTGTAACCCTCACATACATCAATAACGTAATATAACGTAACCTAACGCAACCTATCATCTCGGCGGTAATATTTGACAACACTCCTGGCGAGTTGGCATCTACGTCTCCCTGGGACCTTTATATACATCATTAACGTAATGTAACCTAACCTAACCCAACCTAACATCTCGGCGGTAATATTTGACAACATTCCTGGCGAGTTGGCCTCTACGTCTCCGTTTGACCTTCATATACATCAATAACGTAATATAACCTAACCTAACGCAACCTAACATCTCGGCGGTAATATTTGACAACATTCCTGGCGAGTTGGCCTCTACGTCTCCAGTGTAACCCTCATATACATCAATAACGTAATATAACGTAACCTAACCCAACCTAACATCTCGGCGGTAATATTTGACAACATTCCTGGCGAGTTGGCATCTACGTCTCCCTGGGACCTTTATATGCATCATTAACGTAATATAACCTAACCTAACCCAACCTAACATCTCGGCGGTAATATTTGACAATATTCCAGGCGAATTGGCCTCTACGTCTCCAGTGTAACCATCATACACGTCAATAACGTAATAGAACGTAACCTAACCCAACCTAACATGTCGGCGGTAATATTTGACAACATTCCTGGCGAGTTGACATCTACGTCTCCCTGGGACCTTTATATACATCATTAACGTAATATAGCCTAACCTAACCCAACCTAACATCTCGGCGGTAATATTTGACACAATTCCTGGCGAGTTGGCCTCTACGTCTCCGTGTAACCCTCATACACATCAATAACGTAATAGAAAGTAACCTAACCCAACCTAACATGTCGGCGGTAATATTTGACAACATTCCTGGCGAGTTGGCATCTACGTCTCCAGTGTAACCCTCATATACATCAATAACGTAATATAACGTAACCTAACCCAACCTAAAATCTCGGCGGTAATATTTGACAACATTCCTAGCGAGTTGGCATCTACGTCTCCCTGGGACCTTTATATACATCATTAACGTAATATAGCCTAACCTAACCCAACCTAACATCTCGGCGGTAATATTTGACACAATTCCTGGCGAGTTGGCCTCTACGTCTCCGTGTAACCCTCATACACATCAATAACGTAATAGAACGTAACCTAACCCAACCTAACATGTCGGCGGTAATATTTGACAACATTCCTGGCGAGTTGGCATCTACGTCTCCCTGGGACCTTTATATACATCATTAACGTAATATAACCTAACCTAACCCAACCTAACATCTCGGCGGTAATATTTGACAACATTCCAGGCGAGTTGGCCTCTACGTCTCCGTGTAACCCTCACATACATCAATAACGTAATATAACGTAACCTAACGCAACCTATCATCTCGGCGGTAATATTTGACAACACTCCTGGCGAGTTGGCATCTACGTCCCCCTGGGACCTTTATATACATCATTAACGTAATGTAACCTAACCTAACCCAACCTAACATCTCGGCGGTAATATTTGACAACATTCCTGGCGAGTTGGCATCTACGTCTCCAGTGTAACCCTCATATACATCAATAACGTAATATAACGTAACCTAACCCAACCTAACATCTCGGCGGTACTATTTGACAACATTCCTGGCGAGTTGGCATCTACGTCTCCCTGGGACCTTTATATACATCATTAACGTAATATAACCTAACGTAACCCAACCTAACATCTCGGCGGTAATATTTGACAACATTCCTGGCGAGTTGGCCTCTACGTCTCCGTTTAACCCTCATATACATCAATAACGTAATATAACGTAACCTAACCCAACCTAACATCTCGGCGGTAATATTTGACAACATTCCTGGCGAGTTGGCATCTACGTCTCCCTGGGACCTTTATATACATCATTAACGTAATATAACCTAACCTAACCCAACCTAACATATCGGCGGTAGGATTTGACAACATTCCTGTCGAGTTCGCCTCTACGTCTCCGTGTGATCTTTATATACATCAATAACGTAATATAACATAACCTAACCCAATCTAACATCTCGGCGGTAATATTTGACCACATTCCTGGCTTGTTGGCCTCTACGTCTCCGTGGGACCTTTATATACATCAATAACGTAATATAACCAAACCTATCCCAACCTAACATGTCGACGTTAATATTTGACAACATTCCTGGCGAGAGTGCATCTACGTCTCCCTGGGACCTTTATATACATCATTATCGTAATATAACCTAACCTAAACCAACCTAACATCTCGGCGGTAATATTTGACAACATTCCTGGCGAGTTGGCATCTACGTCTCCCTGGGTCCTTTATATACATCATTAACGTAATATAACCTAACCTAACCCAACCTAACATCTCGGCGGTAATATTTGACAACATTCCTGGCGAGTTGGCCTCTACGTCTCCGTTTGACCTTCATATACATCAATAACGTAATATAACCTAACCTAACGCAACCTAACATCTCGGCGGTAATATTTGACAACATTCCTGGCGAGTTGGCCTCTACGTCTCCAGTGTAACCCTCATATACATCAATAACGTAATATAACGTAACCTAACCCAACCTAACATCTCGGCGGTAATATTTGACAACATTCCTGGCGAGTTGGCATCTACGTCTCCCTGGGACCTTTATATACATCATTAACGTAATATAACCTAACCTAACCCAACCTAACGTCTCGGCGGTAATATTTGACAACATTCCTGGCGAGTTGGCCTCTACGTCTCCGTGTAAACCTCATATACATCAATAACGTAATATAACGTAACCTAACCCAACCTATCATCTCGGCGGTAATATTTGACAACATTCCTGGCGAGTTGGCCTCTACGTCTCCGTTTGACCTTCATATACGTCAATAACGTAATATAACGTAACCTAACCCAACCTATCATCTCGGCGGTAATATTTGACAACATTCCTGGCGAGTTGGCATCTACGTCTTCGTTTGACCTTCATATACATCAATAACGTATTATAACGTAACCTAACCCAACCTATCATCTCGGCGGTAATATTTGACAACATTCCTGGCGAGTTGGCCTCTACGTCTCCGTGTAAGCCTCATATACATCAATAACGTAATAGAACGTAACCTAACCCAACCTAACATGTCGGCGGAAATATTTGACAACATTCCTGGCGAGTTGGCATCTACGTCTCCCTGGGATCTTTATATACATCATTAACGTAATATAGCCTAACCTAACCCAACCTAACATCTCGGCGGTAATATTTGACAACATTCCTGGCGAGTTGGCCTCTACGTCTCCGTGTAACCCTCATACACGTCAATAACGTAATAGAACGTAACCTAACCCAACCTAACATGTCGGCGGTAATATTTGACAACATTCCTGGCGAGTTGGCATCTACGTCTCCCTGGGACCTTTATATACATCATTAACGTAATATAACCTAACCAAACCCAACCTAACATCTCGGCGGTAATATTTGACAACATTCCTGGCGAGTTGGCATCTACGTCTCTCATGGGACCTTTATATACATCATTAACGTAATATAACCTAACCTAAACCAACCTAACATCTCGGCGGTAATATTTGACAACATTCCAGGCGAGTTGGCCTCTACGTCTCCGTGTAACCCTCACATACATCAATAACGTAATATAACGTAACCTAACGCAACCTATCATCTCGGCGGTAATATTTGACAACACTCCTGGCGAGTTGGCATCTACGTCTCCCTGGGACCTTTATATACATCATTAACGTAATGTAACCTAACCTAACCCAACCTAACATCTCGGCGGTAATATTTGACAACATTCCTGGCGAGTTGGCCTCTACGTCTCCGTTTGACCTTCATATACATCAATAACGTAATATAACCTAACCTAACGCAACCTAACATCTCGGCGGTAATATTTGACAACATTCCTGGCGAGTTGGCCTCTACGTCTCCAGTGTAACCCTCATATACATCAATAACGTAATATAACGTAACCTAACCCAACCTAACATCTCGGCGGTAATATTTGACAACATTCCTGGCGAGTTGGCATCTACGTCTCCCTGGGACCTTTATATACATCATTAACGTAATATAACCTAACCTAACCCAACCTAACGTCTCGGCGGTAATATTTGACAACATTCCTGGCGAGTTGGCCTCTACGTCTCCGTGTAAACCTCATATACATCAATAACGTAATATAACGTAACCTAACCCAACCTATCATCTCGGCGGTAATATTTGACAACATTCCTGGCGAGTTGGCCTCTACGTCTCCGTTTGACCTTCATATACATCAATAACGTAATATAACCTAACCTAACGCAACCTAACATCTCGGCGGTAATATTTGACAACATTCCTGGCGAGTTGGCCTCTACGTCTCCAGTGTAACCCTCATATACATCAATAACGTAATAGAACGTAACCTAACCCAACCTAACATGTCGGCGGTAATATTTGACAACATTCCTGGCGAGTTGGCATCTACGTCTCCCTGGGATCTTTATATACATCATTAACGTAATATAGCCTAACCTAACCCAACCTAACATCTCGGCGGTAATATTTGACAACATTCCTGGCGAGTTGGCCTCTACGTCTCCGTGTAACCCTCATACACGTCAATAACGTAATAGAACGTAACCTAACCCAACCTAACATGTCGGCGGTAATATTTGACAACATTCCTGGCGAGTTGGCATCTACGTCTCCCTGGGACCTTTATATACATCATTAACGTAATATAACCTAACCTAACCCAACCTAACATCTCGGCGGTAATATTTGACAGCATTCCTGGCGAGTTGGCCTCTACGTCTCCGTGTAACCCTCACACACATCAATAACGTAATAGAACGTAACCTAACCCAACCTATCATCTCGGCGGTAATATTTGACAACATTCCTGGCGAGTTGGCATCTACGTCTCCGTTTGACCTTCATATACATCAATAACGTTATATAACGTAACCTAACCCAACCTATCATCTCGGCGGTAATATTTGACAACATTCCTGGCGAGTTAGCCTCTACGTCTCCGTGTAACCCTCATATACATCAATAACATAATATAACGTAACCTAACCCAACCTATCATCTCGGCGGTAATATTTGACAACATTCCTGGCGAGTTGGCATCTACGTCTCCCTGGGACCTTTATATACATCATTAACGTAATATAACCGGACCTAACCCAACCTAACATCTCGGCGGTAATATTTGACAACATTCCTGGCGAGTTGGCCTCTACGTCTCCGTGTAAACCTCATATACATCAATAACGTAATATAACGTAACCTAACCCAACCTATCATCTCGGCGGTAATATTTGACAACATTCCTGGCGAGTTGCCCTCTACGTCTCCGTGTAACCCTCATATACATCAATATCGTAATATAACGTAACCTAACCCAACCTATCATCTCGGCGGTAATATTTGACAACATTCCTGGCGAGTTGGCATCTACGTCTCACTGGGACCTTTATATACATCATTAACGTAATATAACCTAACCTAACCCAACTTAACATCTCGGCGGTAATATTTGACAACATTCCTGGCGAGTTGGCCTCTACGTCTCCGTGTAACCCTCATATACATCAATAACGTAATATAACGTAACCTAACCCCACCTATCATCTCGGCGGTAATATTTGACGACATTCCTGGCGAGTTGGCATCTACGTCCCCCTGGGACCTTTATATACATCATTAACGTAATATAACCTAACCTAACCCAAACTAACATCTCGGCGGTAATATTTGACAACATTCCTGGCGAGTTGGCCTCTACGTCTCCGTGTAACCCTCATATACATCAATAACGTAATAGAACGTAACCTAACCCAACCTAACATGTCGGCGGTAATATTTGACAACATTCCTGGCGAGTTGGCATCTACGTCTCCCTGGGATCTTTATATACATCATTAACGTAATATAGCCTAACCTAACCCAACCTAACATCTCGGCGGTAATATTTGACAACATTCCTGGCGAGTTGGCCTCTACGTCTCCGTGTAACCCTCATACACGTCAATAACGTAATAGAACGTAACCTAACCCAACCTAACATGTCGGCGGTAATATTTGACAACATTCCTGGCGAGTTGGCATCTACGTCTCCCTGGGACCTTTATATACATCATTAACGTAATATAACCTAACCTAACCCAACCTAACATCTCGGCGGTAATATTTGACAACATTCCAGGCGAGTTGGCCTCTACGTCTCCGTGTAAACCTCATATACATCAATAACGTAATATAACGTAACCTAACCCAACCTATCATCTCGGCGGTAATATTTGACAACATTCCTGGCGAGTTGGCCTCAACGTCTCCGTTTGACCTTCATATACATCAATAACGTAATATAACGTAACCTAACCCAACCTATCATCTCGGCGGTAATATTTGACAACATTCCTGGCGAGTTGGCATCTACGTCTTCGTTTGACCTTCATATACATCAATAACGTAATATAACGTAACCTAAACCAACCTATCATCTCGGCGGTAATATTTGACAACATTCCTGGCGAGTTGGCATCTACGTCTCCGTGTAACCCTCATATACATCAATAACGTAATATAACGTAAACTAACCCAACCTATCATCTCGGCGGTAATACTTGACAACATTCCTGGCGTGTTGGCATCTACGTCTCCCTGGGACCTTTATATGCATCATTAACGTAATATAACCTAACCTAACCCAACCTAACATCTCGGCGGTAATATTTGACAATATTCCAGGCGAATTGGCCTCTACGTCTCCAGTGTAACCATCATACACGTCAATAACGTAATAGAACGTAACCTAACCCAACCTAACATGTCGGCGGTAATATTTGACAACATTCCTGGCGAGTTGACATCTACGTCTCCCTGGGACCTTTATATACATCATTAACGTAATATAGCCTAACCTAACCCAACCTAACATCTCGGCGGTAATATTTGACACAATTCCTGGCGAGTTGGCCTCTACGTCTCCGTGTAACCCTCATACACATCAATAACGTAATAGAACGTAACCTAACCCAACCTAACATGTCGGCGGTAATATTTGACAACATTCCTGGCGAGTTGGCATCTACGTCTCCAGTGTAACCCTCATATACATCAATAACGTAATATAACGTAACCTAACCCAACCTAAAATCTCGGCGGTAATATTTGACAACATTCCTAGCGAGTTGGCATCTACGTCTCCCTGGGACCTTTATATACATCATTAACGTAATATAGCCTAACCTAACCCAACCTAACATCTCGGCGGTAATATTTGACACAATTCCTGGCGAGTTGGCCTCTACGTCTCCGTGTAACCCTCATACACATCAATAACGTAATAGAACGTAACCTAACCCAACCTAACATGTCGGCGGTAATATTTGACAACATTCCTGGCGAGTTGGCATCTACGTCTCCCTGGGACCTTTATATACATCATTAACGTAATATAACCTAACCTAACCCAACCTAACATCTCGGCGGTAATATTTGACAACATTCCAGGCGAGTTGGCCTCTACGTCTCCGTGTAACCCTCACATACATCAATAACGTAATATAACGTAACCTAACGCAACCTATCATCTCGGCGGTAATATTTGACAACACTCCTGGCGAGTTGGCATCTACGTCTCCCTGGGACCTTTATATACATCATTAACGTAATGTAACCTAACCTAACCCAACCTAACATCTCGGCGGTAATATTTGACAACATTCCTGGCGAGTTGGCATCTACGTCTCCAGTGTAACCCTCATATACATCAATAACGTAATATAACGTAACCTAACCCAACCTAACATCTCGGCGGTACTATTTGACAACATTCCTGGCGAGTTGGCATCTACGTCTCCCTGGGACCTTTATATACATCATTAACGTAATATAACCTAACGTAACCCAACCTAACATCTCGGCGGTAATATTTGACAACATTCCTGGCGAGTTGGCCTCTACGTCTCCGTTTAACCCTCATATACATCAATAACGTAATATAACGTAACCTAACCCAACCTAACATCTCGGCGGTAATATTTGACAACATTCCTGGCGAGTTGGCATCTACGTCTCCCTGGGACCTTTATATACATCATTAACGTAATATAACCTAACCTAACCCAACCTAACATCTCGGCGGTAGGATTTGACAACATTCCTGTCGAGTTCGCCTCTACGTCTCCGTGTGATCTTTATATACATCAATAACGTAATATAACATAACCTAACCCAATCTAACATCTCGGCGGTAATATTTGACCACATTCCTGGCTTGTTGGCCTCTACGTCTCCGTGGGACCTTTATATACATCAATAACGTAATATAACCAAACCTAACCCAACCTAACATGTCGATGTTAATATTTGACAACATTCCTGGCGAGAGTGCATCTACGTCTCCCTGGGACCTTTATATACATCATTATCGAAATATAACCTAACCTAAACCAACCTAACATCTCGGCGGTAATATTTGACAACATTCCTGGCGAGTTGGCATCTACGTCTCCCTGGGTCCTTTATATACATCATTAACGTAATATAACCTAACCTAACCCAACCTAACATCTCGGCGGTAATATTTGACAACATTCCTGGCGAGTTGGCCTCTACGTCTCCGTTTGACCTTCATATACATCAATAACGTAATATAACCTAACCTAACGCAACCTAACATCTCGGCGGTAATATTTGACAACATTCCTGGCGAGTTGGCCTCTAAGTCTCCAGTGTAACCCTCATATACATCAATAACGTAATATAACGTAACCTAACCCAACCTATCATCTCGGCGGTAATATTTGACAACATTCCTGGCGAGTTGGCCTCTACGTCTCCGTTTGACCTTCATATACGTCAATAACGTAATATAACGTAACCTAACCCAACCTATCATCTCGGCGGTAATATTTGACAACATTCCTGGCGAGTTGGCATCTACGTCTTCGTTTGACCTTCATATACATCAATAACGTATTATAACGTAACCTAACCCAACCTATCATCTCGGCGGTAATATTTGACAACATTCCTGGCGAGTTGGCCTCTACGTCTCCGTGTAAGCCTCATATACATCAATAACGTAATAGAACGTAACCTAACCCAACCTAACGTGTCGGCGGTAATATTTGACAACATTCCTGGCGAGTTGGCATCTACGTCTCCCTGGGATCTTTATATACATCATTAACGTAATATAGCCTAACCTAACCCAACCTAACATCTCGGCGGTAATATTTGACAACATTCCTGGCGAGTTGGCCTCTACGTCTCCGTGTAACGCTCATACACGTCAATAACGTAATAGAACGTAACCTAACCCAACCTAACATGTCGGCGGTAATATTTGACAACATTCCTGGCGAGTTGGCATCTACGTCTCCCTGGGACCTTTATATACATCATTAACGTAATATAACCTAACCAAACCCAACCTAACATCTCGGCGGTAATATTTGACAACATTCCTGGCGAGTTGGCATCTACGTCTCTCATGGGACCTTTATATACATCATTAACGTAATATAACCTAACCTAAACCAACCTAACATCTCGGCGGTAATATTTGACAACATTCCAGGCGAGTTGGCCTCTACGTCTCCGTGTAACCCTCACATACATCAATAACGTAATATAACGTAACCTAACGCAACCTATCATCTCGGCGGTAATATTTGACAACACTCCTGGCGAGTTGGCATCTACGTCTCCCTGGGACCTTTATATACATCATTAACGTAATGTAACCTAACCTAACCCAACCTAACATCTCGGCGGTAATATTTGACAACATTCCTGGCGAGTTGGCCTCTACGTCTCCGTTTGACCTTCATATACATCAATAACGTAATATAACCTAACCTAACGCAACCTAACATCTCGGCGGTAATATTTGACAACATTCCTGGCGAGTTGGCCTCTACGTCTCCAGTGTAACCCTCATATACATCAATAACGTAATATAACGTAACCTAACCCAACCTAACATCTCGGCGGTAATATTTGACAACATTCCTGGCGAGTTGGCATCTACGTCTCCCTGGGACCTTTATATACATCATTAACGTAATATAACCTAACCTAACCCAACCTAACATCTCGGCGGTAATATTTGACAACATTCCTGGCGAGTTGGCATCTACGTCTCCCTGGGACCTTTATATACATCATTAACGTAATATAACCTAACCTAACCCAACCTAACGTCTCGGCGGTAATATTTGACAACATTCCTGGCGAGTTGGCCTCTACGTCTCCGTGTAAACCTCATATACATCAATAACGTAATATAACGTAACCTAACCCAACCTATCATCTCGGCGGTAATATTTGACAACATTCCTGGCGAGTTGGCCTCTACGTCTCCGTTTGACCTTCATATACGTCAATAACGTAATATAACGTAACCTAACCCAACCTATCATCTCGGCGGTAATATTTGACAACATTCCTGGCGAGTTGGCATCTACGTCTTCGTTTGACCTTCATATACATCAATAACGTATTATAACGTAACCTAACCCAACCTATCATCTCGGCGGTAATATTTGACAACATTCCTGGCGAGTTGGCCTCTACGTCTCCGTGTAAGCCTCATATACATCAATAACGTAATAGAACGTAACCTAACCCAACCTAACGTGTCGGCGGTAATATTTGACAACATTCCTGGCGAGTTGGCATCTACGTCTCCCTGGGATCTTTATATACATCATTAACGTAATATAGCCTAACCTAACCCAACCTAACATCTCGGCGGTAATATTTGACAACATTCCTGGCGAGTTGGCCTCTACGTCTCCGTGTAACGCTCATACACGTCAATAACGTAATAGAACGTAACCTAACCCAACCTAACATGTCGGCGGTAATATTTGACAACATTCCTGGCGAGTTGGCATCTACGTCTCCCTGGGACCTTTATATACATCATTAACGTAATATAACCTAACCAAACCCAACCTAACATCTCGGCGGTAATATTTGACAACATTCCTGGCGAGTTGGCATCTACGTCTCTCATGGGACCTTTATATACATCATTAACGTAATATAACCTAACCTAAACCAACCTAACATCTCGGCGGTAATATTTGACAACATTCCAGGCGAGTTGGCCTCTACGTCTCCGTGTAACCCTCACATACATCAATAACGTAATATAACGTAACCTAACGCAACCTATCATCTCGGCGGTAATATTTGACAACACTCCTGGCGAGTTGGCATCTACGTCTCCCTGGGACCTTTATATACATCATTAACGTAATGTAACCTAACCTAACCCAACCTAACATCTCGGCGGTAATATTTGACAACATTCCTGGCGAGTTGGCCTCTACGTCTCCGTTTGACCTTCATATACATCAATAACGTAATATAACCTAACCTAACGCAACCTAACATCTCGGCGGTAATATTTGACAACATTCCTGGCGAGTTGGCCTCTACGTCTCCAGTGTAACCCTCATATACATCAATAACGTAATATAACGTAACCTAACCCAACCTAACATCTCGGCGGTAATATTTGACAACATTCCTGGCGAGTTGGCATCTACGTCTCCCTGGGACCTTTATATACATCATTAACGTAATATAACCTAACCTAACCCAACCTAACGTCTCGGCGGTAATATTTGACAACATTCCTGGCGAGTTGGCCTCTACGTCTCCGTGTAAACCTCATATACATCAATAACGTAATATAACGTAACCTAACCCAACCTATCATCTCGGCGGTAATATTTGACAACATTCCTGGCGAGTTGGCCTCTACGTCTCCGTGTAACCCTCATACACGTCAATAACGTAATAGAACGTAACCTAACCCAACCTAACATGTCGGCGGTAATATTTGACAACATTCCTGGCGAGTTGGCATCTACGTCTCCCTGGGACCTTTATATACATCATTAACGTAATATAACCTAACCTAACCCAACCTAACATCTCGGCGGTAATATTTGACAACATTCCTGGCGAGTTGGTCTCTACGTCTCCGTGTAACCCTCATACACATCAATAACGTAACAGAACGTAACATAACCCAACCTAACATGTCGGCGGTAATATTTGACAACATTCCTGGCGAGTTGGCATCTACGTCCCCCTGGGACCTTTATATACATCATTAACGTAATATAACCTAACCTAACCCAACCTAACATCTCGGCGGTAATATTTGACAACATTCCTGGCGAGTTGGCATCTACGTCTCTCATGGGACCTTTATATACATCATTAACGTAATATAACCTAACCTAAACCAACCTAACATCTCGGCGGTAATATTTGACAACATTCCAGGCGAGTTGGCCTCTACGTCTCCGTGTAACCCTCGTATACATCAATAACGTAATATAACGTAACCTAACGCAACCTATCATCTCGGCGGTAATATTTGACAACACTCCTGGCGAGTTGGCATCTACGTCTCCCTGGGACCTTTATATACATCATTAACGTAATATAACCTAACCTAACCCAACCTAACATCTCGGCGGTAATATTTGACAACATTCCTGGCGAGTTGGCATCTACGTCTCCGTTTGACCTTCATATACATCAATAACGTAATATAACCTAACCTAACGCAACCTAACATCTCGGCGGTAATATTTGACAACATTCCTGGCGAGTTGGCCTCTACGTCTCCACTGTAACCCTCATATACATCAATAACGTAATATAACGTAACCTAACCCAACCTAACATCTCGGCGGTACTATTTGACAACATTCCTGGCGAGTTGGCATCTACGTCTCCCTGGGACCTTTATATACATCATTAACGTAATATAACCTAACGTAACCCAACCTAACATCTCGGCGGTAATATTTGACAACATTCCTGGCGAGTTGGCCTCTACGTCTCCGTTTAACCCTCATATACATCAATAACGTAATATAACGTAACCTAACCCAACCTATCATCTCGGTGGTAATATTTGACAACATTCCTGGCGAGTTGGCATCTACGTCTCCCTGGGACCTTTATATACATCATTAACGTAATATAGCCTAACCTAACTCAACCTAACATCTCGGCGGTAATATTTGACAACATTCCTGGCGAGTTGGTCTCTACTTCTCCGTGTAACCCTCATACACATCAATAACGTAACAGAACGTAACATAACCCAACCTAACATGTCGGCGGTAATATTTGACAACATTCCTGGCGAGTTGGCATCTACGTCTCCCTGGGACCTTTAGATACATCATTAACGTAATATAACCTAACCTAACCCAACCTAACATCTCGGCGGTAATATTTGACAACATTCCTGGCGAGTTGGCATCTACGTCTCCCTGGGACCTTTATATACATCATTAACGTAATATAACCTAACCTAACCCAACCTAACATCTCGGCGGTAATATTTGTCAACATTCCTGGCGAGTTGGCCTCTACGTCTCCGTGTAACCCTTATATACATCAATAACGTAATATAACGTAACCTAACCCAACCTATCATCTCGGCGGTAATATTTGACAACATTCCTGGCGAGTTGGCATCTACGTCTCCTTGGGACCTTTATATACATCATTAACGTAATATAACCTAACCTAACCCAACCTAACATCTCGGCGGTAATATTTGACAACATTCCTGGCGAGTTGGCATCTACGTCTCTCATGGGACCTTTATATACATCATTAACGTAATATAACCTAACCTAAACCAACCTAACATCTCGGCGGTAATATTTGACAACATTCCAGGCGAGTTGGCCTCTACGTCTCCGTGTAACCCTCATATACATCAATAACGTAATATAACCTAACCTAACGCAACCTAACATCTCGGCGGTAATATTTGACAACATTCCTGGCGAGTTGGCCTCTACGTCTCCGTGTAACCCTCATATACATCAATAACGTAATATAACGTAACCTAACCCAACCTATCATCTCGGCGGTAATATTTGACAACATTCCTGGCGAGTTGGCATCTACGTCTCCCTGGGACCTTTATATACATCATTAACGTAATATAACCTAACCTAACCCAACCTAACATCTCGGCGGTAGGATTTGACAACATTCCTGTCGAGTTCGCCTCTACGTCTCCGTGTGATCTTTATATACATCAATAACGTAATATAACATAACCTAACCCAATCTAACATCTCGGCGGTAATATTTGACCACATTCCTGGCTTGTTGGACTCTACGTCTCCGTGGGACCTTTATATACATCAATAACGTAATATAACCAAACCTAACCCAACCTAACATGTCGACGTTAATATTTGACAACATTCCTGGCGAGTTTGCATCTACGTCTCCCTGGGACCTTTATATACATCATTATCGTAATATAACCTAACCTAAACCAACCTAACATCTCGGCGGTAATATTTGACAACATTCCTGGCGAGTTGGCATCTACGTCTCCCTGGGTCCTTTATATACATCATTAACGTAATATAACCTAACCTAACCCAACCTAACATCTCGGCGGTAATATTTGACAACATTCCTGGCGAGTTGGCCTCTACGTCTCCGTTTGACCTTCATATACATCAATAACGTAATATAACCTAACCTAACGCAACCTAACATCTCGGCGGTAATATTTGACAACATTCCAGGCGAGTTGGCCTCTACGTCTCCGTGTAACCCTCGTATACATCAATAACGTAATATAACGTAACCTAACGCAACCTATCATCTCGGCGGTAATATTTGACAACACTCCTGGCGAGTTGGCATCTACGTCTCCCTGGGACCTTTATATACATCATTAACGTAATATAACCTAACCTAACCCAACCTAACATCTCGGCGGTAATATTTGACAACATTCCTGGCGAGTTGGCATCTACGTCTCCGTTTGACCTTCATATACATCAATAACGTAATATAACCTAACCTAACGCAACCTAACATCTCGGCGGTAATATTTGACAACATTCCTGGCGAGTTGGCCTCTACGTCTCCACTGTAACCCTCATATACATCAATAACGTAATATAACGTAACCTAACCCAACCTAACATCTCGGCGGTACTATTTGACAACATTCCTGGCGAGTTGGCATCTACGTCTCCCTGGGACCTTTATATACATCATTAACGTAATATAACCTAACGTAACCCAACCTAACATCTCGGCGGTAATATTTGACAACATTCCTGGCGAGTTGGCCTCTACGTCTCCGTTTAACCCTCATATACATCAATAACGTAATATAACGTAACCTAACCCAACCTATCATCTCGGTGGTAATATTTGACAACATTCCTGGCGAGTTGGCATCTACGTCTCCCTGGGACCTTTATATACATCATTAACGTAATATAGCCTAACCTAACTCAACCTAACATCTCGGCGGTAATATTTGACAACATTCCTGGCGAGTTGGTCTCTACTTCTCCGTGTAACCCTCATACACATCAATAACGTAACAGAACGTAACATAACCCAACCTAACATGTCGGCGGTAATATTTGACAACATTCCTGGCGAGTTGGCATCTACGTCTCCCTGGGACCTTTAGATACATCATTAACGTAATATAACCTAACCTAACCCAACCTAACATCTCGGCGGTAATATTTGACAACATTCCTGGCGAGTTGGCATCTACGTCTCCCTGGGACCTTTATATACATCATTAACGTAATATAACCTAACCTAACCCAACCTAACATCTCGGCGGTAATATTTGTCAACATTCCTGGCGAGTTGGCCTCTACGTCTCCGTGTAACCCTTATATACATCAATAACGTAATATAACGTAACCTAACCCAACCTATCATCTCGGCGGTAATATTTGACAACATTCCTGGCGAGTTGGCATCTACGTCTCCTTGGGACCTTTATATACATCATTAACGTAATATAACCTAACCTAACCCAACCTAACATCTCGGCGGTAATATTTGACAACATTCCTGGCGAGTTGGCATCTACGTCTCTCATGGGACCTTTATATACATCATTAACGTAATATAACCTAACCTAAACCAACCTAACATCTCGGCGGTAATATTTGACAACATTCCAGGCGAGTTGGCCTCTACGTCTCCGTGTAACCCTCATATACATCAATAACGTAATATAACGTAACCTAACCCAACCTATCATCTCGGCGGTAATATTTGACAACACTCCTGGCGAGTTGGCATCTACGTCTCCCTGGGACCTTTATATACATCATTAACGTAATATAGCCTAACCTAACCCAACCTAACATCTCGGCGGTAATATTTGACACAATTCCTGGCGAGTTGGCCTCTACGTCTCCGTGTAACCCTCATACACATCAATAACGTAATAGAACGTAACCTAACCCAACCTAACATCTCGGCGGTAATATTTGTCAACATTCCTGGCGAGTTGGCCTCTACGTCTCCGTGTAACCCTCATATACATCAATAACGTAATATAACGTAACCTAACCCAACCTATCATCTCGGCGGTAATATTTGACAACATTCCTGGCGAGTTGGCATCTACGTCTCCCTGGGACCTTTATATACATCATTAACGTAATATAACCTAACCTAACCCAACCTAACATCTCGGCGGTAGGATTTGACAACATTCCTGTCGAGTTCGCCTCTACGTCTCCGTGTGATCTTTATATACATCAATAACGTAATATAACATAACCTAACCCAATCTAACATCTCGGCGGTAATATTTGACCACATTCCTGGCTTGTTGGACTCTACGTCTCCGTGGGACCTTTATATACATCAATAACGTAATATAACCAAACCTAACCCAACCTAACATGTCGACGTTAATATTTGACAACATTCCTGGCGAGTTTGCATCTACGTCTCCCTGGGACCTTTATATACATCATTATCGTAATATAACCTAACCTAAACCAACCTAACATCTCGGCGGTAATATTTGACAACATTCCTGGCGAGTTGGCATCTACGTCTCCCTGGGTCCTTTATATACATCATTAACGTAATATAACCTAACCTAACCCAACCTAACATCTCGGCGGTAATATTTGACAACATTCCTGGCGAGTTGGCCTCTACGTCTCCGTTTGACCTTCATATACATCAATAACGTAATATAACCTAACCTAACGCAACCTAACATCTCGGCGGTAATATTTGACAACATTCCTGGCGAGTTGGCCTCTACGTCTCCAGTGTAACCCTCATATACATCAATAACGTAATATAACGTAACCTAACCCAACCTAACATCTCGGCGGTAATATTTGACAACATTCCTGGCGAGTTGGCATCTACGTCTCCCTGGGACCTTTATATACATCATTAACGTAATATAACCTAACCTAACCCAACCTAACGTCTCGGCGGTAATATTTGACAACATTCCTGGCGAGTTGGCCTCTACGTCTCCGTGTAAACCTCATATACATCAATAACGTAATATAACGTAACCTAACCCAACCTATCATCTCGGCGGTAATATTTGACAACATTCCTGGCGAGTTGGCCTCTACGTCTCCGTTTGACCTTCATATACATCAATAACGTAATATAACGTAACCTAACCCAACCTATCATCTCGGCGGTAATATTTGACAACATTCCTGGCGAGTTGGCATCTACGTCTTCGTTTGACCTTCATATACATCAATAACGTATTATAACGTAACCTAACCCAACCTATCATCTCGGGGGTAATATTTGACAACATTCCTGGCGAGTTGGCCTCTACGTCTCCGTGTAACCCTCATATACATCAATAACGTAATAGAACGTAACCTAACCCAACCTAACATGTCGGCGGTAATATTTGACAACATTCCTGGCGAGTTGGCATCTACGTCTCCCTGGGATCTTTATATACATCATTAACGTAATATAGCCTAACCTAACCCAACCTAACATCTCGGCGGTAATATTTGACAACATTCCTGGCGAGTTGGCCTCTACGTCTCCGTGTAACCCTCATACACGTCAATAACGTAATAGAACGTAACCTAACCCAACCTAACATGTCGGCGGTAATATTTGACAACATTCCTGGCGAGTTGGCATCTACGTCTCCCTGGGACCTTTATATACATCATTAACGTAATATAACCTAACCTAACCCAACCTAACATCTCGGCGGTAATATTTGACAACATTCCTGGCGAGTTGGCATCTACGTCTCTCATGGGACCTTTATATACATCATTAACGTAATATAACCTAACCTAAACCAACCTAACATCTCGGCGGTAATATTTGACAACATTCCAGGCGAGTTGGCCTCTACGTCTCCGTGTAACCCTCACATACATCAATAACGTAATATAACGTAACCTAACGCAACCTATCATCTCGGCGGTAATATTTGACAACACTCCTGGCGAGTTGGCATCTACGTCTCCCTGGGACCTTTATATACATCATTAACGTAATATAACCTAACCTAACCCAACCTAACATCTCGGCGGTAATATTTGACAACATTCCTGGCGAGTTGGCATCTACGTCTCCGTTTGACCTTCATATACATCAATAACGTAATATAACCTAACCTAACGCAACCTAACATCTCGGCGGTAATATTTGACAACATTCCTGGCGAGTTGGCCTCTACGTCTCCAGTGTAACCCTCATATACATCAATAACGTAATATAACGTAACCTAACCCAACCTAACATCTCGGCGGTACTATTTGACAACATTCCTGGCGAGTTGGTCTCTACGTCTCCGTGTAACCCTCATACACATCAATAACGTAACAGAACGTAACATAACCCAACCTAACATGTCGGCGGTAATATTTGACAACATTCCTGGCGAGTTGGCATCTACGTCTCCCTGGGACCTTTATATACATCATTAACGTAATATAACCTAACCTAACCCAACCTAACATCTCGGCGGTAATATTTGACAACATTCCTGGCGAGTTGGCATCTACGTCTCTCATGGGACCTTTATATACATCATTAACGTAATATAACCTAACCTAACCCAACCTAACATCTCGGCGGTAATATTTGACAACATTCCTGGCGAGTTGGCCTCTACGTCTCCGTTTGACCTTCATATACATCAATAACGTAATATAACCTAACCTAACGCAACCTAACATCTCGGCGGTAATATTTGACAACATTCCTGGCGAGTTGGCCTCTACGTCTTCGTTTGACCTTCATATACATCAATAACGTATTATAACGTAACCTCACCCAACCTATCATCTCGGCGGTAATATTTGACAACATTCCTGGCGAGTTGGCCTCTACGTCTCCGTGTAACCCTCATATACATCAATAACGTAATAGAACGTAACCTAACCCAACCTAACATGTCGGCGGTAATATTTGACAACATTCCTGGCGAGTTGGCATCTACGTCTCCCTGGGACCTTTATATACATCATTAACGTAATATAACCTAACCTAACCCAACCTAACATCTCGGCGGTAATATTTGACAACATTCCTGGCGAGTTGGCATCTACGTCTCCCTGGGACCTTTATATACATCATTAACGTAATATAGCCTAACCTAACCCAACCTAACATCTCGGCGGTAATATTTGACACAATTCCTGGCGAGTTGGCCTCTACGTCTCCGTGTAACCCTCATACACATCAATAACGTAATAGAACGTAACCTAACCCAACCTAACATCTCGGCGGTAATATTTGTCAACATTCCTGGCGAGTTGGCCTCTACGTCTCCGTGTAACCCTCATATACATCAATAACGTAATATAACGTAACCTAACCCAACCTATCATCTCGGCGGTAATATTTGACAACATTCCTGGCGAGTTGGCATCTACGTCTCCCTGGGACCTTTATATACATCACTAACGTAATATAACCTAACCTAACCCAACCTAACATCTCGGCGGTAGGATTTGACAACATTCCTGTCGAGTTCGCCTCTACGTCTCCGTGTGATCTTTATATACATCAATAACGTAATATAACATAACCTAACCCAATCTAACATCTCGGCGGTAATATTTGACCACATTCCTGGCTTGTTGGCCTCTACGTCTCCGTGGGACCTTTATATACATCAATAACGTAATATAACCAAACCTAACCCAACCTAACATGTCGACGTTAATATTTGACAACATTCCTGGCGAGTTTGCATCTACGTCTCCCTGGGACCTTTATATACATCATTATCGTAATATAACCTAACCTAAACCAACCTAACATCTCGGCGGTAATATTTGACAACATTCCTGGCGAGTTGGCATCTACGTCTCCCTGGGTCCTTTATATACATCATTAACGTAATATAACCTAACCTAACCCAACCTAACATCTCGGCGGTAATATTTGACAACATTCCTGGCGAGTTGGCCTCTACGTCTCCGTTTGACCTTCATATACATCAATAACGTAATATAACCTAACCTAACGCAACCTAACATCTCGGCGGTAATATTTGACAACATTCCTGGCGAGTTGGCCTCTACGTCTCCAGTGTAACCCTCATATACATCAATAACGTAATATAACGTAACCTAACCCAACCTATCATCTCGGCGGTAATATTTGACAACATTCCTGGCGAGTTGGCATCTACGTCTTCGTTTGACCTTCATATACATCAATAACGTATTATAACGTAACCTAACCCAACCTATCATCTCGGCGGTAATATTTGACAACATTCCTGGCGAGTTGGCCTCTACGTCCCCGTGTAACCCTCATATACATCAATAACGTAATAGAACGTAACCTAACCCAACCTAACATGTCGGCGGTAATATTTGACAACATTCCTGGCGAGTTGGCATCTACGTCTCCCTGGGACCTTTATATACATCATTAACGTAATATAACCTAACCTAACCCAACCTAACATCTCGGCGTTAATATTTGACAACATTCCTGGCGAGTTGGCATCTACGTCTCTCATGGGACCTTTATATACATCATTAACGTAATATAACCTAACCTAAACCAACCTAACATCTCGGCGGTAATATTTGACAACATTCCAGGCGAGTTGGCCTCTACGTCTCCGTGTAACCCTCACATACATCAATAACGTAATATAACGTAACCTAACGCAACCTATCATCTCGGCGGTAATATTTGACAACACTCCTGGCGAGTTGGCATCTACGTCTCCCTGGGACCTTTATATACATCATTAACGTAATGTAACCTAACCTAACCCAACCTAACATCTCGGCGATAATATTTGACAACATTCCTGGCGAGTTGGCATCTACGTCTCCAGTGTAACCCTCATATACATCAATAACGTAATATAACGTAACCTAACCCAACCTAACATCTCGGCGGTACTATTTGACAACATTCCTGGCGAGTTGGCATCTACGTCTCCCTGGGACCTTTATATACATCATTAACGTAATATAACCTAACGTAACCCAACCTAACATCTCGGCGGTAATATTTGACAACATTCCTGGCGAGTTGGCATCTACGTCTCCCTGGGACCTTTATATACATCATTAACGTAATATAGCCTAACCTAACCCAACCTAACATCTCGGCGGTAATATTTGACAACATTCCTGGCGAGTTGGTCTCTACGTCTCCGTGTAACCCTCATACACATCAATAACGTAACAGAACGTAACATAACCCAACCTAACATGTCGGCGGTAATATTTGACAACATTCCTGGCGAGTTGGCATCTACGTCTCCCTGGGACCTTTATATACATCATTAACGTAATATAACCTAACCTAACCCAACCTAACATCTCGGCGGTAATATTTGACAACATTCCTGGCGAGTTGGCATCTACGTCTCTCATGGGACCTTTATATACATCATTAACGTAATATAACCTAACCTAAACCAACCTAACATCTCGGCGGTAATATTTGACAACATTCCAGGCGAGTTGGCCTCTACGTCTCCGTGTAACCCTCATATACATCAATAACGTAATATAACGTAACCTAACGCAACCTATCATCTCGGCGGTAATATTTGACAACACTCCTGGCGAGTTGGCATCTACGTCTCCCTGGGACCTTTATATACATCATTAACGTAATATAACCTAACCTAACCCAACCTAACATCTCGGCGGTAATATTTGACAACATTCCTGGCGAGTTGGCATCTACGTCTCCGTTTGACCTTCATATACATCAATAACGTAATATAACCTAACCTAACGCAACCTAACATCTCGGCGGTAATATTTGACAACATTCCTGGCGAGTTGGCCTCTACGTCTCCACTGTAACCCTCATATACATCAATAACGTAATATAACGTAACCTAACCCAACCTAACATCTCGGCGGTACTATTTGACAACATTCCTGGCGAGTTGGCATCTACGTCTCCCTGGGACCTTTATATACATCATTAACGTAATATAGCCTAACCTAACCCAACCTAACATCTCGGCGGTAATATTTGACACAATTCCTGGCGAGTTGGCCTCTACGTCTCCGTGTAACCCTCATACACATCAATAACGTAATAGAACGTAACCTAACCCAACCTAACATCTCGGCGGTAATATTTGTCAACATTCCTGGCGAGTTGGCCTCTACGTCTCCGTGTAACCCTCATATACATCAATAACGTAATATAACGTAACCTAACCCAACCTATCATCTCGGCGGTAATATTTGACAACATTCCTGGCGAGTTGGCATCTACGTCTCCCTGGGACCTTTATATACATCACTAACGTAATATAACCTAACCTAACCCAACCTAACATCTCGGCGGTAGGATTTGACAACATTCCTGTCGAGTTCGCCTCTACGTCTCCGTGTGATCTTTATATACATCAATAACGTAATATAACATAACCTAACCCAATCTAACATCTCGGCGGTAATATTTGACCACATTCCTGGCTTGTTGGCCTCTACGTCTCCGTGGGACCTTTATATACATCAATAACGTAATATAACCAAACCTAACCCAACCTAACATGTCGACGTTAATATTTGACAACATTCCTGGCGAGTTTGCATCTACGTCTCCCTGGGACCTTTATATACATCATTATCGTAATATAACCTAACCTAAACCAACCTAACATCTCGGCGGTAATATTTGACAACATTCCTGGCGAGTTGGCATCTACGTCTCCCTGGGTCCTTTATATACATCATTAACGTAATATAACCTAACCTAACCCAACCTAACATCTCGGCGGTAATATTTGACAACATTCCTGGCGAGTTGGCCTCTACGTCTCCGTTTGACCTTCATATACATCAATAACGTAATATAACCTAACCTAACGCAACCTAACATCTCGGCGGTAATATT